>VXBL01005325.1:236348-258764 GCA_013400195.1 Aramus guarauna | reverse complement strand
CAAACAAACAAACAAAAAATAAAACCAAACCAAACCAAAAGCAAACCAAAAGACTACTAGATGGTAATTTCTTCCTTTTGACAGAAAATCATAGTAAATAAATACAGAACAAAAGAGGTGGGGGTAGAGGAGAGGGTGCTTCTGTTAGAGACTCAGCTTACTGATAAACTGGGTTTTTTAGCAAGTCAGTTGAAGACCTGATCTGAGGAATTGAAATATGTCAATACAGCAGGTGGGCTCGTGCTGTGGATGTTGTATTTCCTGAGGGACTGGGGGAAATCTGTTAAAAAACAAATACTTGCAAGAAAGATGTTGACCAGGATGTTAGGGGTTTTTTTTGCTTGCTTGGTTGCTTGTTGTGGTGGGCTACAGGATTCTCACTAATTAAAATAAATGAGTGAATATTGAAGAGAGAAACTTGCTAAAGAAAGACTTAAAGGAAGCAGCTCTGGAAATCAGATTTTGTAAAATCATAGAGTCATACAATGGTTTGGTTTGGAACGGACATTCAAAAATCATCTAGTCCAACTCCCTTCCCATGAGCAGGAACACCTTTCGCTACATCAGGTTGCTCCAAGCCCCATCCAACCTGGCCTTGAACACTTTCAGGAATGGGGCCTCCACAGCTTCTCTGGGCAACCTGTTCCAGCATCTTACCACCCTCATTGTAAAAAAAAATTCTTCTGTATATCTAATCTAAATCTACCTTCTTTTAGTTTAAAACCATTACTCCTTGACCTTGCACTACAGACCCTGGTAAAAAGTCTCTCTCTGTCTTTCCTTTAAGCTCCCTTTAAGAATTGCAAGGCTGCAATGTGGTCTCCCTGGAGCCTTCTCTTCTCCAGGTTGAACAACCCCAACTCTCTCAGCCTTTTTCATAAGAAAGGTCCTTCAGGCCTCTGATCAATTTCATGGTCCTCCTCTGGACCCACTCCAACAGCTCCATGCCTTTCTTGTGCAGGAGGCCCCAGACCTGGATGCAATACTCCTGGCGGGGTGTCACAAGAGCAGAGCAGAGGGGGAGAATCACCTCCCTTGACCTGCTGGACATGCTTCTTTTTATGCAGCCCAGGAAGCTCTCTCTGTCCTTAATTCTTACCTTCAAGTGAAGATCTGTGAAGACAGATCATGATGGGTGAAGGAGAAAGACAAAATGAAATAACAATGGTAAATTATATTAATTAGAGAAACTCAAGCTGGACCTTCAAAAGTAGGTCAGAGCAATGCTGTTGAGATGCACATAGTCAAAGAAAAGTAGGAGCCATCCTTTCACCTCCTTTTCTCCGCTTTTGCTTTCTGTCTTTCATCCTTCTTTACCCCCACGTGCCCTGCCATTCAAAGTGCATTGTCAGTCGCCATCTTTGTCTAAAAGAGGAGATAAGACTTAACTGCAGATTTGATCACACTAGATGTTCCCACCCACCAATGGCAGTTTGTTCAGGGGCTGTACCAGTCTTTATGTTAAACCATTAGTGTCATTATTTTCTCATTATGATTGCCCTTTTCCTACCCAAATTCTCTCATGATACCTTTCCAACTCAACTAGGACGCACAATACAGTACGGCCACAACAGAGGACAGAGCTCCACCTTGGTAGATGTTCTGCCTCCCTGTAAAGACTTAGAGGCTGTTCCATAGCAATATTGCTCTCATAATCAGAAACAGTACCCTACATTAATTCAGACTTAACTACATATTCCATCCTTCAGTCATTAATCATGTCTTTTCTCATCCTGTGCTTTGCAGGGACAAAATTTCCTTCAATCTTCTTTAGGAAAAAGAAACGACTAAATCTTGGTGTCTGGTTCAGGATGGTCTGAACTGAATCCTAGGTAACACAGAGTAGTGTTCCACTGAGAAGAAAGAAAAGAAATGCAGAATGATTACTTTGAAATGCTTCTACAACTAGATAATTGTAATAAATATATATGTAGAAATGTTTTATAACTAGAATGTGTTAATTTCTGAGCCAAAACTAACTTCAGGGAAAAAACTTCAGTTGCTACCTATAGAAAAAACAGAATCATAGAATCACAGAATATTTCAAGTTGGAAGGGACCCATAAGGATCATTGAGTCCAACTCCCTGCTCCTCGCAGGACTACCTAAAACTAAACCATATGACTAAGAGCATTGTCCAGACACTCCTTGAACTCTGACAGGCTTGGTGTCATGACCACTTCCCTGGGGAGCCTGTTCCAGTGATCGACCACCCTCTCAGTGAAGAACCTTTTCCTAATGTCCAATCTGAACTTCCCCTGGTGCAGCTTCATTCCATTTCCTCATGTCCTGTCACCGGTCACCAGAGAGAGATCACCACCTCCTCCTCCACTGCCGCCCTTGTGGAAGGTGTAGACTGTGATGAGGTCACATCTCAGCCTTCTCTTCTCAAAACTGAACAAACCAAGTGACCTCAGCCACTCCTCATAAGTCTTATCCTTGAGGCCTTTCACCATCTTGGTCATCCTCCTCTCAACACACTCTAATAGTCTGATGTCCTTCTCATACTGAGGCACCCAAAACTACACACAGCACTTGTGGTAGGGTTGCACCAGTGCCATGCAGAGTGGGACAGTCACCTCTCTTGACCAGCCAGCTGTGCTGTGCCTGATGCACCCTAGGACATGGTTGGCCCCTTTTGCTGCCAGGGCACACTGTTTACTTATATTTAACCTGCCATCAACCCAAATCCTCGGATTTCTTTCCACGGGGCTGCTCTTCAACCTCTCATCCAAAAATTATTTATCTTCTCTGTAATATGTATCATTAGATTACATCATCAGGTCAATGTCTTCACCATTTTATATGTGAAAAGTATGCAGAAAAAGGCAATAAAGAAGTTTTCTCATAGTTATGAAAGAAAATACATCTGTGCATTTGACAAACAGCATGTACTAAGCCTATGACCTAATCCTTGGTCTATTCAACTAGGTCTTGGCATTGTCTTTTCAAAGGACAAAAAAATCTTCAATTCAAATGAGAAATGTATACTGCATAAAAAATGAATTTTAACTGCATATTTCACTAAAATATAAAATATTATATTTCCAGGTAGGTGTCAGTGCTGTGAAATGTCAAAGACTTTTCTTCTTTTACAAGGCTTTTAAATATTATCACAGCAAAACTGCTGTTTAATTGACATTGCCTTTACTGTCACTCAGACAAACAGAAGGATTAAAACATCAATGAAATGGTGATTATGACACTGTGCTACTTCACAGAATCTGAGATTAAATGCTTAAGAATAAACTTTTGTGGAAGAAATTATTGAAGAACTATTTGAGGAAGCAGTCCTGAGTTTAATATCTGAAAATCTTATTTTTGAAATAATGTTTTATATATATTTTATGAATAAAATTAGTGCATTTGTTTCTATTTTTGAAAGTACATGTGTACCAACAAAATATGTTATATTAATAAAACAAGAACAAGATTCAAGAACCTAGGTTTTCCTCTAAACCATGCAAATCCAGGCTATAGCCCATCAACATCTGCCTCCAGAACAGAGATGAAAATAGATGTTCATCTTTGCAGCTCAGGCAATCCCCTGAGAGCTAAGTGTAGCTGCTGGGGACAGTGAAGATGCTGAATGTCCTTTACGTTTAAAGTATGATTCTTTTGCTCAGTATACATAAATGTATGCTTTTATAATGTCAATCCAAAATAGATGTGGTCACTCCAGTGCTGGGATTCAGAAGTCCCAGCTGATATAAAATGAACTTAGTCTCTTCCTGAGTTGTGTGTGGGTACATTCATGACTATGCAGGCACAACTTCAAAACAGATTTTCCTAAGAGGTGGCTGATTAACTCAGTGCTTGAAATGCAGGTGCTCAGTTTGCTAAGTCGAAGAGGGTCTGCTGATACAAGGCTGGCTCTTCAGAAAACCAGGAAACTCAGAATGACCAGTCATTTTCAAAACTTGCCATTGATAAGCTTAAGAGCTAAAAATAGGGAGGGTGAGAGGAATGTTTCATATTTGAGTGAGCTCCAAGCCATGTATCAAAATTTTTCAATATTGACAGCCTGGTGTAGAGATGATCCGATCATACATTAAACTTTATGTCATTTTGGTCACCTGGTACCATTTGATGAAGACAATTAGAAATTTTGGAAATAGCAGGTTTTCAGCACTTCTATCAGGAAACCTCGGATAAAGCAGCATTTCCCCAAGGTGATAACTCCTTTAGGCAATAACCCCTTTAGTCTGCACAGGTCTCTGGGGAGGGACTGTGTTTTGTTGGCTCTTCATGGTAGGTTCTACATGAGGACAATAGTCTAGTCCTTCTCCTTTGATGGTCTGAGGAATGTCTGGTTCAGGGCTCTGGTTTTCACTGATTACTAGTCTTCCTACACCTATCATTGCTCCTTGGATACTTGCCGTAAACTTGCGAAGTTTATAAAAAGACATATGCCTTAGGGTAGAGTGACTGTAGTCAGTGACTTTCATGTCCTAAAAGTGTAGCAAGAAGATCCAATTCTCAGAACCAACTGTGAGTCTAAAACAGAGGAAGAAGAAACAGTCAATGGGGGGTAAGACTGGCTCAGGAGGACAGCATCCAGTCCTGTGATTCCTGTAGGGTTTTCAGTGATGTGCATAAATGAGTCAGGATGTTACTACAGCAGATCCTCCCTAAGGGAATGGTCAACCCTGAGGAACTTTAAAGGAATGCATGTTTTTTGGTTGTGGTTTTTTTTTTTTTTTTTCCTTACCAACACAGTTCATGTGCTAGGTATTGTGTTTCCATAACAACACAAATTTGCTTAATGACACAGTTTGTACAAAAGGAGGCTAAGGGCTCCAACTCTCTGAGTATACTGATGTATACATGCACATGTGAGCAACATGGAGCACAAAACACATGCAAGAAAGGAAGAAGTTAAAAGTGGTATGCTTTGTGCTGAAACCTGTCATGCTTCATGGGCCTCTGGTTGTTTTTAGAAGTGACCATGACCATAGTCACAGACTGCCAGGCTACCACATAGTTTGGGTTCATTTTCTTTTTCTGGAACATTTTCAGTGATTTTTCAGATGACAGCAGTTGCTCTCTAGCAAAAAAGGATCCCACAGAATATAAAAGGCTGAAAGTAAGCAAAGACTTCGGTTTCTAGCTGAAAAACCAGAGGTTGGAGAACTTAAGGAAAATAATTTATTCACCTAAATTAGCATTTACCTGTGAAAAGAGAAATAATTATTATGCTCAGCTGAGCATAGATGATTGAAATATGTTAAAATCTAATAATTTTTGATAATTGCATCACAAATAATGTTCCATAATGCCATACAAAGAATTCACATAAACAAAAGTTCTGGCTGCCTTCTGCTCATGGAAGTCAAGCCTTTTGATCAATGCAGAACAGAGATGTCCATGCCTGAAATCATCCCTATATCTATTTACATGGGTTCTCTATTTCTGTTGCCTGTTTTTATCTTTTCTCTAAAACAAACAAACAAACAAACAAACAAAACCCAAAGAGGACAAAACAAAAAAAAAATCACTATTCTTCATGTTTTCAAAGGCTATGAGTGACTGTGAAGAAGGAAAGACTCACAAACATTATCAAGAAAGTGTAATTACACTTTCCCTGGGACAGAAAAGTGAATCTGGCTGTATAATGGTCTGACCTCTCATCTTATTTATTTATAAATAAGATACCTACCCTGAGAGCCTGATATTTGTTGTCTTTGCTGCCACTAACACCTGGAAAAAGAGTTACAATTATATGCAGAAAAATTCCTATTTGATCTGATCTCAGTGTGGATAATGCAAACTGTTAAAAAGAAAGTCATGTTTTAGAAAAACAAAAGCAAAAATTAACAAGTTTTCCCCTGAAGTACCTGGCCACACTTTCCTTTTCACTCACCATTCTACCCATTTATTCATACCCACCCAGACCAAAAAACAGTGGTAGGGTTATTCCATGCAGTAAGCAACACATGACCAGTTTTATCCAGTTCCCACTGAAACAATGCTCTTGACTTTAAAACCGTCATTATCTTTGAGGAGCGCTTGAGTATATCCTTGCATGACTCTGGTGAAATGGGTGGAGGTGGACATTTTAATGCTGATGAAGTATTTGCTTATCGTGGATATCTTCACTTCTTTTCCTTTGAACTGACAGAGTCTGCTTTCTCTTGTCTCTCCCACTGGCAACCCATTTTTTACCTAAGGATATTTTCCAGGGTACAAGATGGGAACATGGGTACTAATCTGAGAAGGTGTCTCTTCCTGAGGATCTGGATCTGAAGACATTGACGAAGAGAGACATGAAGCCCTGGCTGGATCTTTGATTATCTTTCCTTTCCTATTTTTCATTAGGTCCTAATTCCTTTCCACTGGCTTGCTGAGTTTTCAGCAGCTTGATTTTCCTTTCTAAATGAATTATAATGAATGCTGGGTCTTCTGGTAACAACTGGCCCAATTCTGTCTACTACGTAAGTCTAAATTTGTAATTGCATTAATGGTGTCCTTTTCTTTGTTCACAATATGCTCTTTCCTTAGTTTTAAATAAAAAATGCTCTCTGGAATTCCTCTCTTCTTAAACTTTATATATTCACTACTCTCTCTCTCTCACTCTGTTTCACACTTGGCTAAATAATTATAATTCCTCCCTTCTCTGTCATTGGTTTGCTAATTCTGAGAAGCTTCCAGTCCATCCACAGAATTTTAGCTCAGCAAGGGATGTGTTGAAGGGTATTACCATCATCTCAGTACTGCTCACACCTTTTTGTAGATGCAGGTCTCTACCTTTGCTCTCTCTGTTTTAGCTGTCCATCATGGTCACCTTAGTACTTCTTCCTTCTAGAAGGAGCTTGCATGTCCGTCCTTGTGGAGTCCTCTAATATGGTCCTAGTTAACCCATGATGCCTTAACTTGTTTATTATTCCCATTTCCTGTGAAATTTCTTGGTGATTTCAGTGGCAGCAGACTATGCTCTGAAAGGCCAATTCCACTCAAATAAATAGAAAATAAATTCCACCTGGGACTTAATACAGGCAGAATGCCATGCTTGTGATTATTATTTTTTTTTTTCTCTTACATGCACTTTGGTTTCAATTTCCCTGTATCAAAAGCTTTCTTTAGGAAAGTCATTTGCTCTTGGTCATCTCTTTTTCTCACATTTTCCTTCTCTTCCTCTCTGCCTTTCATTTTATACTATCTCAGGACTCAAGGAATAAAGAATGTCCTTTACAGTCCCAGCACAGTATTCTAGGAGAGATCCGGTGTTGGTTTGAATTATATAGTGCCACTGTAAATGCATATATGTGTATACATTGTACTGTATATACCGTACTGTTCTTGAAGGAAAGACTGGAAAAAAGCAAAGATGGGAAAATGACAAGCATAAGCAGCTGATGTGAGTTTACAAATATTTTGAAGAAATTTTGGTCTAAAAACATCACAGGGCAAAAAAGTACTGAGACTAAAGACTAAGTTTTTTTTTCTGCATTCTTTATCCATATCAGTTCATGCTGGTGCCTTCCATTAAGTTCTGTATAACTGTTTCCAAGCTGCTGCGAAACAGTTTGAATTAGAGTGAGTTGTACCCCTGCTCAGCTGCAATTCAGTCTGGCATCATAGCTGAAAATGAGGATAAGTCTTAGGAAACGCAAGACTTATGCTAGTAAATGCTCTCTTTCATGAGCTATCAAAGTGTAAAGAAATTGTAATGTTCATAGTATTTGATAGTTCTGGGTTGGAGGTGTTTCCTATATATGTAGGTAGAACAAATGAGACAAGGTATTGATGGCGTGAGCATATAAACTTATTTATGGCGTCTGAATGTGCCAGAGATTATTCCAAGTAGATCTCTACTTTTTCTTTTTCCCAAAGAATAGGCAAAGTGTAAGTTTTGTAACTGTAATGGCACATACAATCTTAATGAGCTCAAACAAAGGCAGCAACCTTTTAGAATGTATTCTCCTGTGAATAAGCTGGGAATGTGACAAACCTTTTGCTAATTAGACATCATCTTCATCTGAAATAGCTCCAAAGAGGGTTTCTTTTCAAAAAATGGATTTGATGGTCCAAAGATACTGCATTATTGAAAGGACCATTATTGTTCCAGTCATAGAAATAGTTTCTGTGTTTACTCAGGTTTTTACTTATTTACAGTTTCACTTGTTTTTTGGTTTGTTTTTGTTGTGATTTTTTTTTTTTTTTTGGGTAATTCATTCTCCCGCTGAAGTGAATGGGTAAGGATATGAGTCATAGCACTCTGACATCCTTGTAAATGTGTTACATATACCTCACCCTTTCCATAAAGCATATGAGGCAGCTGCAGAGACTAGTAGAAATGTGAACTAAAGACCATTTTCCTGCCTAGAGCCTTCTGCTTTACATATTTGGGCTCTTAGATATGGCTGCTGGATGACCACGAAGAGTGGGATTCTTTTCACCTAACTGTATCTGTTTAAAGATGTGAGGTTTAGTATAAACTAGTGCAGGGCTCATCTCATCCCGAGCTGCGTGCTTACAGTGCAGGTGTCTCCACGTGCACGAGGAAGCTGCATCATTATTATAGTTACCAAAGATAATTTACCACAATCAGTGAAGTTTAGGAGGTCTTTAAACTCCGCTGACTCTCTTGACCATACAGGGAGTACAGTGTGACTTGATCATACAGAGATACCAGCACAGTAGACACACACGTTCATTCAGCAGATGCCAGCTAGGTGTCTAGGATTGCTCAGCAGTCCGTGAGACAGAGAGATGCTCCGACAGAGAGTGAATCATCTCAGACTAAGATGGATATTGAAAACAGGTCAGGTGGATCACCCTCTTAAATTACTATCTTAAATGGATATCTAACTTTTTAAGCCATGCTGGTGGTTTTTATCTAAATGGTTTAAAATCTTTTTTTCACATTTTACAGTAGGTAAAATGCCACCCCTCCGAACCCAACAGACCTTCTGTGAAAAAGATATTTTTCTTTCTCATCAGGGCACGATAGCATGACTTTCAAGCTACAATGGCCACTAGTCAGGTTTGAGGATGAGAAAGAGTCCTTGCCCAGACCTATGAATGCTAATTAGCGTGGCTCTCCCAAAAGAGAATAAGGTAACCTGTGACACGGCACTGCCTGCACTCAGACAGACCTGCAGTGTGCAGAGCAGTGGGGGCAAACCCCAGGCAAGACAGGACTGGGAACGTCTGGGGCCAAGTTTCAGTCGCCCCTTGACCAGAGCCTGTGGGGGATTGTTGTACGTACGAGTGTGGAGACAGACACCACGTTCAGTCCCTTATCTTTTGATTAATACAGACAGCAGAAGCCAAAGCACAGGCATAGAGGAATCAAGTGCTCTGTATTTTAGAGAAGTGACTTCATCTCTGTAGACATATTTCACACCCACTGCTCCAAACACAAGTGTTATCTTGCTCAGTTCCGTGACAGCACATTCCTCTTTTGAAACCTGACACGAGTGCTTTGAGAAAGGCAGGGAACAACAGTTACTGAGCACACACGTTACACTCGGGGTAAGAACAATACGTGTCACAGTCACAGAGCTGACATACTTACAGGCATTTGCCTACCAACCTATTAGTCTGATGTTCTTTCTGAAGACCAAACAAAAGGTGGTACGCCATGAAAAAACCCTGGATAACCCCAAGTCCCAAGACCTTACAGTCTAAATAACTCCCTCCCTCAAATCCTCAAATAACTGCCACTGATCTTGACAAAATAGATGGGCATATGCAGATGGAGGTTGCATGGGGCAGGAGGCAAGGTCTGGTTCTCAATTTAGACTTCAGATAGAAAAACAGCTGTAAAAATCTGCAGGAAATACAGCCAGACATTTGTCTTTATATGTGTATTCACTGGTGACAGATGCAATGCTGATCCATATTGGGAAGGGAAAGTGAAGGTGATTGGTGTGTTCCTGCACAGCTTTGGCCGCAACACAAAGTACTACACCACCTCACGCAGAGATGATCCTCTCCAAAATCCCACACCAGCACATTTTCACTGGCACAAATAAGGACCCTGTAAAGGCAAAGTTAGGCAACCACATCCAAAGGCTGTAGAAAAACTAGATATGCAAATCCCGGATACCCGACCACCAGTGTGGGTTCTACTTTCTTTGTTCTGCAAACGCAAACTAAATCCTGCCTGACGTCTCCATGTCACGGCAGGTCAGTCAGCTCATAATTGGCTTTAATTGGTACGGTGACGTACTCTACCTGCAGGCAAATGGCACTCAGAATCGTGTAAAATTCTCTCCTGCTTCTGAAAAAAAAAAACATCAGAGCTTTCAAACTGATCTTTACATCCAACAGACCCACTGATCAGGATAATTGAGAGGCATTTTTTTTTAGATACACATAGCCATTAAACCCCAAACCCACTGTGCAATAAATTATACACATCGGGGTGCATGAAGGTTCTTCCGCAGGATCTTTAGAGGCTGCAGGACTGTGGTTAGCCTTTGTGTGTCACACATATACATAATTTCCCTGTCTGAATCATGCAAAAAACAGACCCTGCAGCTCCTCGCTGTAGCCATGTGCTGCTCCTCAGACAAGCCTGTCAGAGTCTTCCAGGAGTGCATCTACTTTCTGCAGTCTTGGGCAATAAATGGTGAAGGGAGAGACAGAAAGCAAATCCCTGGATATATATCTCCAGGCTTTCTTTGATCGTATCCTAGTTTTTCAACTTGATTTCAAGCTAGATGCTGTAGCTATTTTAAGATTTAAAGAAAACAATGCTGCAAAAAGTAATAGGAAAGGAAAACAATATTAGGAGTACAAGGCGACTTTTGGGGTCATAAAGTCCAGTCCTCAAACTCACAGGAAACAATGCAATTAATGTTTGGTCCACAGAACATATACTTCAAACCCTGGGGCAGAAAATACTTTCAACAGTCTACATGAAACTTAAATTTTACAGCAAAAGACTAAAATCTCCAAATACGATATGTCAAAGGAAAAAAAAAAGTGAGAGATGTTGGGCATTGCCAGTATACTCACCTCCTGCAAAAGCCAGCAATGATTTAGGAAAAAATCATGTGTGATTCTAGAAGCAAACCATACTTTTCAGGTCTGCAGAGCTTTGTCCCACAAATTCCCTTCTTCCTGCAGCTTGGAAATAATTTCAGCCCTGAGCGTGCGTTGGAGAAATGCCATCCAGATTCTGGAGGAATTTCTGTATCGCTCCTGTCATCAGCACATCCCACCCTGCATCCCTGGGTAAACTCTGAAGTGTCAGAGGGAAACAAATAATCAAAAAAAACCCACCAGTAATTAAAAACAGAAAGAAATGATGAGCAGAGAAAGGAAAAGAGCCAGACTTTTTTGCCCCAACTGCTGGAAATCATTCGGGGAAACTGAAAACATGAGGTACAGAATAAATAGAAGCCAAGCAAAGAGCAGCCAGGTCTCTTTTCAGACCTTTGACACAAGCATATGGGGACAAATCCCTCCAGATCTTCTTTCAATGCCCACTGTTCCTATCTTTTATTCAGGAAAATGAGAACACCTTCGTACCCCACTTCACCCCCACACAGAAAAGTGTCATCCAACATACTCCTTCAGCAGCTGGAATGAACGATTTGCTTGGAGTCTGGCTTCATAACAGTGCTTTGCCTTCTCATTAAAATAAATCACAGAAAGTGTTGTCATTGCATGCTCCAGGCTTAAAAAGAAGTCCTCAGGTAGTTATTCATATTTTAAGGGACAGGCATGAAGGCAAACTGAATGGCACGTGGAGAGAGTGTAGAGAAAAAGCTCCACAATGGGAGTGAGAATAAAATTTCATTGTACCTACTCTTGAAAATTCAATTTCGGGAGTGTGTTAAAGAGTCCCTAAGTTTTTTATGTACATTTGATTACGTTGCCATAGTGAAATATTTCAAATGATCATGCATATACATATATATATGTATGGGGATTGGTTCCTGTGTGTGTGTCATTGGAGATTCGTTCATCTGTGTGTTTTGTGTGCGCGCACGTGCACTTTTTTCCCCTATTTGTAAATAAATTAATGAAATACAGCCTCTCGGAATCAAGTTCCTAAATTCTGAGGATTCAACAGACATTTATATACGTTGCTGGGGAGCTATAAATGCATATATTCACAAGTACCCATATATATATATATATGGAACATAGATGTATATATGTACCAGGGGTATTCAAGGGCATCACAGGCCCAGATTTATCCCTTTCTCCCACTCCTGTAGGTGCTAACAGAGTATCCTAAAACCTCACATACCTTTCTCAATGGGTTTCCTTTTTTCCCAAGCTCTGGATAGTCTCCTCACCTTCACCCCCACCTCCAGGGCAGCTGTCAGGAGTGTGTGCGGACTCAGCCTGCCTCTGACACAAGTAACCCTGATGCCACAGAGATATTGTTAAATATTATACAAGACGGTTAGTTCCCGAGGAAGACGCTGAGCGTTGCAGCTCTCTCTGGTGACTCAGAGGCACGTGTGTCCCTTACATCACTAGATGGCACTATTAACTCAAAATCACGGCACACTTTCCCGAGAGCCTCCCTCCAAGCCTCACACACAGAAGAGAAATAGCAGAGGGTCTCTTTGGGGAGAAGAAAGGGGGGCAGAGTTTGGAGGCCAATGGAAAAATAATCTACATTTTTAATTTTTCCAGGCTATTAAACAGTTGCATGACTGAAAAAGGTCCAGGACTGTTAAAACCACAACAGAAAAAAGCCCCAGGCTAACTTGGCTCTGATGCGGATGTCACTCACGGAACAGGTCTGAGTTGCATCTCGAGTCCTAGGTGGGCTGGCTCCGTTCTCCACTTGTGCCAACGAGCCCGTGGAGTGTTTGTGCCTGCGGCAGGAGGATAAACACAACATAAGTTGTCCCATTAAATTGTTATTGTCCTTAAAGCCTGGAAGCCTGTGGGATAAGCCCTGGGTCCTTTCCTTTGTAGTAATGAAAAAGAAAAATGTGTTTGTTAGGAAAATCACAGTAAATTATGATCGGAAAGAAGCAGCAGTATCCTGTCTTTAGTGAGTTGATATTATTTGCCTCTTATGGTCAGCGGGAAAAATTACATGCTAGTTGTTGAAGGATCCTTGCCAGTTTGGGTCAAAAAGCAAGGGGATGCATCCATCTGTTCATGTAATTACGTGTGCTGCTGCTCTCCCTCCGCTTGACTGTGCTCTCCCTCTGCCTTCATAAGCCAAGTCTAAGTGCACATTTAGTCTCTCCGTGCCTGCTCTGTAGTGTTGGAATGGTGCTGGGGTCAGTGTAGCTGCCAAACGGGTATGAAGTCCTTTCCTACGCCCTGGAGAGAGGCAACTTCTCAGCACTGAGGAGTGCAGAGACCAGATGACCTACTCCAGGCACATAGAAAGTCAGCAGCAGATTGTTGGGAGCGTTGCTTTCCTGTGGGAGCCCAGGAAAGGCAGGCTGGGTGCTGATACCTCCTTATGATGGTGGTGGTGGCTGTGGTGGTGGGAATACAGGTTTGACGTACGTTTCTGAGAAGCTTTGGGTTGATGCCAATGTTCACTGCCGCCTTCTAGACAGACACCAGTATCAGACATGTCTTCTCTTTTCTTGTCATTGCCACAAATCAGTAAAATCCTGACAGAAATTATGGATGACCTAATATATTGTACTGCTCTAAATACTTCTGGGACCCTCTGAAGTCTTGGAGATAATTGATGATTAAATTGATGTGTATTCCTGGTGAGGGCAGAACAAAGCTGAAATCACTCCTTCAGGATTCAGCATGAGGAAATGAACATGGGGCACCTAAGAGATTCAGGTTCCCCAGTTCCTACATTAAATCGTGACCCTGAATGAGATGCATGGTGAAGATGAAGAGGTAAGAACCTGCAAAAGATTATCCTGAACAGAAAGTAGAAAAAGCCAAGTGCTGAGAAGGCAGATGAAAATATCATTCATTCAAAGATTTGAGAGCTTAGCTCTGGGATTCCCAGACACATCCATTTCTTCTCAGGATTCACTAATTTTGTCAATTCAATGTCCAAAACCCTCTAACAAACTGCAAGGAAGGCTCAATTCCCCCCCTTTCTATGTCTAGCAGATACAAAATACCAGTAATGCCAGGGTCCTGCTGTGCCTCTTCATGGAGAGAGAAAGACCTTTATGATGTGGTTAAGACTCATCTTGTGAAAGAGGGAATGGAGATTCAATTACTATGTAAATATTTTAATACAAAATGCAAGAGTTTCAGTGAAATGACTGAGCTGCTCCTGTTCTCCTCCTCTCTCCCCCTCCGTTCCCTCCAAGATACTTCATTGCCTGCTGATTAAGGCTTAATCTTAGAAGATTAAAGATTCGATATCGAAGTACACTTGGTCCTTCTCCATCCAAACTACAGTAATGCGTGAGTGAAGAACACTGTGTAACAGTGAATTTCTTATGGGGGGAATATAAAAGGTATTATACGAAGGGCTTTAATTGCTGTTTTTTTTTTTTTTTTTTTCAAATAAAGCACTTTGGTTGTGACATGCTGGAGGTTTCGTGTTATTTCTGTTGAATGCGGTGGGCCACAACCAGAGCAAACTGGGGGGGAAGTGAGTGTGTGAAGGAACGAATACTAAAACATCAAGAGGACTTAAGAAAATGTGAAAATATTGGTGTGATAAAGGCACCAGCTTAATAAAGAATGGAAATGCATGATTGATGATGAGTGCTGTGTTAGTAAGCACTAATTCTGAGATCTCACTGTGAGAGAAAAACACTTTTCTCACACGATACCAGGCGTGTGTGGGGAGTGGGTTTTCAAAAGGTATATTTAAGAAAAGCTTTAAGCAGAAGAAAGTGTGGGGTTTTTTTATTTTTTTTTTTTTTTGAGGGATTTCTCTCTGTCCCTTGTACACACAGAGACATACAGAAAGCCGTGGCGAAAACAAAAATATGTTATCCTCCCCTTTCTAATTCCTTGACAGATTTTCCCCACTTCTCTTCCTGCTGTTGTTGCAGCCAAAGTCTTCTGACGCTTTTGTATTGCCGTGACACCTGCCAGGAGAGGGAAGACAGGAACAAATCCTGCTTTTCCCTTCCGCACATCTAATGTCAGTTGTTGCTTTAGGAGTGTGCAACTGCTGCTCATGTGGCACGACAAATCTGCCTGTTTTACCTTCCTCCCCAATAAGTTGTCAACCTCATCAGAGCCACAATGCCTGTTTTTAAGATTAGGCTGACTTGGGCATGTTTTTCTTCAAATTGGGTCAGGTCAGGGGTGGTGACTTTCAAGAAGACAGAGCACACTGCAGAAGGTGGAATGCATTAACACCCTGGGTCAGTCGTCAGCCCCCAACATTTTCTTGAACTGTCGATTCTATCTTAGGAGGGTGAATTACATCTCACTTTTGTGGTTGATTGAAGATTGATTTGATAAAGCAGCTACATCTGTGAATGGACCAGTTTATTTTCTCACAGTCTTCATAGAAAGACTTTGGGGGAGGAGAAAAAGAGGGAAAAAAACCACAGTTGCATGTCCAGATTTTCTTCCCAGTCCTGCAGCATCTTTCAGCAGAACTCTATTTAGGAATCTCTATGTTTAGGGTTGTGTGGGATGACTGCCACAGATATCACTAAACACAATAACCATGTGGCTGTTTCTTTCTATAGAAACAGGTTTTTCAGGTAGAAAAGACAATGGAGTTCATATCTGCACATCCAGGATGCAGGGAGTGAAAGGAGGAAGGGAAAGAGGGGGGGCGGGGAGAGGAGAAAGAGAGAGGAAGAAAGAAAGGCTGATTTATTAAGCATAATTTTCTATGCACTAATGTAAATACAAAAGTAGTAATCTAGTTTCTGGGAAACGATTTAAGTCGGATCTGGTAGTTGTGCAAGGATGACAGCCTGGTTTTCCTCAGGCACAAGAACAAGATAGAAAGCAGCTGTGTGACAGCTGTTAATCCTCTACTGGAAGGCATCCAGATGCGATGGTGACAGGTCTGGCATAGACCCTGAAGAAAAGAGAAGCCCTAGAAAAAGTGTGCCCAGAGGATACAGCGCAGCAATAGTGGAGGTTTCTCACCATGCTTAAGATAGTAGCAAAGCTTTTATTTCCACCCACAACACTAAAATCTGCTGGAGCAATAAGTAAGAGTTTAATGTGCTCTGTTTTTTATGTTAAAAGAAGGCATCAGAGCCACCTTTTCAGAGTCAGTAAGGGTAATGTTCTAGGAGTGAAGTTCACTGAGCCATGTAAATGCTTAGCTTTTATGTTTCTTGCCATGTAGGGGAATGCGTGAACAAGGCATCAGAGGCCTAAAATTGCTCTACAGTGAGGGAAGAGCTAAGTCAGGTACTAGAGAGCACAGACAAGAACACGCATGAAAGCCAGCCCTTGTGTATATAAGGTATCTTTGACTTAAAATTAACTGGAAATTCCTTGTGGAGGAATCTGGCCAGGGATGTCTAGTTAACTAATCTGATTGCCAGAGCTGAGAACAGCCCTGGGATGCTCAGCTCAACCAAGACTGTGGCAGTTCTGGGACAAGTGTGACAAAGCAGGGTTAGGCACAAAGTGGTTGGAACAGGATTGGTCTTGAATTGTGGCCTGGGTTCCACTCCAGGTGGACATCTGCTATCTAATGCTCCTTTGGAGCAGGCATACTACAGGGAAGATGTGAAGTCTTCTGGGGATATTATGGCTGTTTACTAGACCAGACTATTAGTGCAAAGTACTGACGTGTGACAAACAAGTCATAGACACACATAATGCTCTGACACCATGGGGCACCATCCTTCCCGCATTACCTCAGAGGGAATCATGGTACAGACTGCACCTCAGACAAAGTTTTGGAAACCTCCTAGTTAAACCTTGGTCTTCATGAAAGAGAGAAGACTCAAAGCCAAGCTAACCTGCCTTTAGTATTTTTAATTTTTTTTATTATTATTATTTTCACATTATCTCATTTTCTCATGCTATTATTGATTAACAGGAAAACAAGGCTCAGCATTATGTTCCCATTCCAGTGGCTCTTCTAACAAGATAATTCAGAGCCCACTTCCATAGCACGGTGGAGGAAGATGAGGAGAGGGAAAGGGAAGGATGGAGAGAGAAGAGGGGGAAGGTGAAATGAAGCCACATTTCAAAGTGTAGTTTTTACTTTCAGAATAGGCAACATCCAGAATTACCTTGAAAAACCTTTGCATATAAATAATTTAAATTGTGTCAGATGGGTTTTATTCAGTTGGCTGGGGGTACTTAAGAACAGACATGATTGAATAGAATTCTTTCTATTTCCAAATGCAATGTTTGCTTATACTTTGAGACTTTTGGGAGGGGGGGTTGTTTTTGGTGTTGTTCTTTTATAGCATAAAACATCTAATGCAAGATTAGGGGATTATTATTGCAGGAAACAGATGTACTGGTTTTAGTCACCAACCAGGAGTGTCCCAGATTGTCTTGTCAATGACCTCAATCCTGGACTGCTGTGATTCATCTGGAAAAGGAGCACGAGTCTATCTCTGCACTTACCAGAAATGTCCTGAATTCCGCCGGTCCACTGAGACCAATCCAAAATCCTACTGGCAGCATTCACTTGGTCTGTTGGACAACCCACACATCCCAGATTTTCCTAACTGAAATTTAAAATTTTAATATGTTGTCCCCACTTCTCTAAAATATTTGTAAATCCTGTCCAACTTGATTCTTAACTCTTCTGATCTCCTGCTTCAACATCTTATAAAGACTACAACGGTGTTGGAAAAGGGAGCAGGTTTCCACACACTTTGTCTTTGATGCATAATGGGAAAACCAGTGAGCTCCTTCTGGGTTTATGAACATTATATTGATTAGTTTAAGACCAGCAAAGAGAGTCACAAAACAGTGTAGCTGTGACTCAGATATGCTGTAATGGCTCTCAGATAACACTGTTGATGGTCCCCCACCAAATCCAGTCATTGGCGATGAGCTGCAGCACATCAGTGAATATGTACAGATTTCCCTTGATTTGGAGGCATCTCTGATCCACCATCTAGATCAGGACTGACAGATGCTGATGTGTATCCTATGGGTTAACTCCGTGTCAGGGGGAATCTAATACTCAGAGGAAGCTGAAAAAAATGAACACCTGAAAACAGCAGAATGAAATCAATGGCAGCTTTAATAAGAGAAATTGTGGTGGGATCAATAAGGGCAGGTGACAGCAGCCCTTCAAGCAACATGTCCAAATTATATATTCAAATAAGAAATACCAAAAGCACCATGAAAGGCAAAGTGACCTCAAAGGTCAGAACAGGACCAGATCAAGCAAGTGATCAATCCAATTTTGTTAAAGACAAGGTTAAAAACTGGAGAGCAGCTTTATTAAAGGCACCATTTTAAAGGATGGTGCCCATTTCAGAAGTATGGAAGATATCTACATGGCCAGCAGATGGCTTGAAATTCAGCATGTGTTTGCCAGATGAATTAAGGCAACGGCATTAACAAAGAACTTGAATTACAGATTCATGTAAGCACCAGAAGAGGCTGCGAGGTGCTCAGTGGAGCATTGCCCTGCCTGTGATGTTCACAGAGGATTTCAAGGTCAGGCCTGAATCCTTGGGGCCCCAGTTAAATTGCCTACTCTTCTTGTCCAGCATTGCTGAGAGGGTTTTGGAGGCAAAGACAAGACTCTTGCTTGGCTTCAGTCCTCCTCTTCCTCGTCCTTCTCTCCATTTCCTTGTTCCAGGATCATCTTTGAAAAAAGATTGACACTGGACTAGGAAAGGGGAGGCCAAAGAGAATGCCTCTCCTTGTTTTTAATTTCAGGTCTCAGGCATGGGCTATGCTGCTGGCAGACACAGACAAGGACGGTTTTCTCACACACTACAATACACTCACTCCCCCTTCTATCACTGTAACAGAGATGTTATCTACATCTAAACTTCAAGGTCTCATTGAGACTTCAAGGTCACAAAGGAGGATCAGCTGTAGCTGAGTGTTATGACCAGTCCACTATAACTACAGATCTGTTTCAGCACACATTTCGGCTTTCCAGGACCACAGTTTTTGGCCATTAGAGTTGTTTCATCCTTTCCAATGAATAGAAATAGTTTTAGGTGGGATCAAGACCATCACCAAAAATCTGAAATATCACTGGATTTATACTTCTGGTCTAAACATTCCCTGTTAGATTCATGAATGGATTCATAGCAAGCAGCTCCTTGGTAAATACAAAACCAACGAGTATTGCAGGAGGACTGGGAGAAGTGCAGGGTCATTCTACAGGAGGTAGAAACCAGCATATGTGTCAGTAACCTGCACGACTCTCTCATGTTGCCCTTCCAGTCTCCCCACAATTCTTTTCACTTAGAACTTTGTGAATGAGAATATTTCTCAAAAGGACATTTAAAGTTTTTTTCAAAGTAGAAGCTTGATTTTATCGTGTCACTGAGTTTTACTGTTTGTTAATGAAAGCTCCCTGTTTGTGTGCAGTGATAGACTCTGCTGTAGACACCTACTCGAACCAATACGCATAAACGTGAATTCCTTCTAACACTTGTTAGCTATAGTAGGGCGAGATGCCGTGCAGGTATGGATAGAAAAGAGGACATCCAACAAAATACATGTTCCTCTCACATGATAAAAAGCTCTCCCACCACACCAGGAGGCTAATGGAAGGAGCTAGGTTCACTATGGCCACCTGGGAAATCCTTTTAACCCAGCGTCAATTTATATAAAATCCTGAAATAAGCTATTTTTTACACAGAACAGATTTGTTCGTGTAGAGAGTAAATTGCTACTTGTGATTTTTTTTCCCTACAGCAAAACTCATCCAATACTATTTAAATCACTAAAATATCACTTCAGTATCAATTTATCATGTGAAGGAAGCCGAATCTGGGAGAAAGAATGAGGTCTGTACAGTGAAAATGACATCACCCTGTCCAAGGGGCATTAGCATAATTTCCTGCCTTGAAATCCAGGAAAGAGGAAAGTTAAATTGATTACAGCAAATGACAGTAACTTCCATGGAAACAGAAAAACAAAAACAAACCAGAGAAACCAAGTATGAGGCTACACAAATGTCATCCTCCTCCATGACTCTGGTACTCCACCCTTCTCTCAATTTGGAAGTTAATGCTGTCTTCAGACGTGATTGACTGAGCCCAGGTTTTGTGCCCCATTTCAGGAGTCCTATAGCTGGTGTCCACTGTCCTCTATACTCACCCCACGTTCTGGCCCTGTGCAGGTGGGAGACTCTTCAGAAGGGTCATCAGACAGCCCTGAAGGCAATCAGCTGATAATGCTGCAACCATCCATGCTGTGAAGGGCTGCATCCCCCAAGCAGGTGTGCAATGGCAAACTGTAACCTTTCTAAATCACAATGCACTATGTTGTAATTGAGACAGCTGTCTGGTTTGGAAATAGGAGAGAGGAAGGCAACCTGATTGTCCTTTAAAGCATAAGTTCTTTGGGGTAGAAGCAAGGGTTGGGTGCTCTTACAGAGAACCTGCTGAAGGAAGCCAGGGTGAGAGATGTTTTGGTCCTAATGTAAGGACTTAACAGTTGACTGTGTTCATTTTAGAGGTAAGAAGAGCTAAATGAGCCACTATAAAATACATTTTTCCAGAAGCCTGAACAAGAACAAACTGATCTGCGTACTCATTCACTTTCTCAGAAGAGTGGTGCTTTTCTATGTGTATAGAGATGTCTCATCTCCTCCAAAGGAAGCTCTTGTCTGCCGGTGGAGCATCATAGCTTCCTCAGCTCTCACTTTTCTGCTCTGGTGTTTTGCCTCTAGCCAAAGACAGATGTGAATTTAATTTGGATTGTGCAATTTCATGTTATGCACACTGCAGTTTTTTGCTGTTTTCTGCAGCTACACTACTGTATCTCAAGTATCATAATACCGTTAACATTTAGAAATGGCTAGTAAAATAAATCTGGTTTCATTTCATGGTGGTAGAGATGCAATTGTAGGAAATTGCTGGCATGGTGAGTTTGGTGGGTGTGTTGGGAAGAATCATGCCTTTCAGTGAAATGGGTTGCTATGGCAGAAGTCAGTCTGCATTTCCAGGTCTGCATCTCAGATGGCACCAACAGGGAATAAAATGTTCAGTGACTTATTTTGATGATGACAGGTTTTTACCACACAAATAGACTGCTGCAAAAAAAAAAAAAAAAAAAAGCCCAGTGGAGCAACAACTTTTACATGTATGAATCAGCACTGAGAAAAATATTCTGATATCTGCAAAGTCCTGTGTAAGGAGGTTCACAAAACTGTATTTTTGAGACAGTCAATTGAGTGGTAATGAGTATTTAAAAACCATCAGCACTCCTTCACTACTTCAATTTATTCATACCCATGGCTTTCCAGCTAAGAGATACTTATCATCCAAGACTAAAAAATAGAGACAAAAAGCCTCTCTTGAAAATAGATGCCTGTGCTTCCCCTTCAAGATGCCTCCCAAGCTCATGTTGCAAACCCAGGTAAGAGGAGCCTGGAGTCCCATGCTTCCAAGAATTTTTTTCATTGTAAATAGCTTTTATTTTTTTCTCAGCTTCCTCATCTTTCTAATGGAACTAGATCAAGACCATACAATAGAGACAACTTCTGATTGGGTTTGCTTGTTTTGAGTTTGTTTGTTCACTTCATTTTTGAAGTAACCTGGATTTGAAAGCAAAGCTTTGAATGAACCTGACCCAGCTGTTCATTCCTCATTTTCAAAAGTAATTTTGATCTGTATTACTAGCCCCAACAAGAATAATTGTCCAAAATGCAGCAATGCTGAGCAGTCCAGGCTGTTCTCAGAGAAATAACAGAGATAAATTAGTTTCCTTTTGTATTTCAGGTTCCCTTGAAAAATAGCGCAGCCTATGGGAAAGAGACTTTGAACATCCTATACCCCTGAGGATTTGTTGCTCTTGTTTGTTTTCTCTATTCATTAATGCTCAAAATTAGCTCTATTAGGCAATAATGCAGATACCCAGTAGATGGTGCTGTTAGTTTCAGTTTTTCCTACCATTACACCTGCTGAGTTTTTAGAAGGAAGTGGGTCAAAAAAAAGGGAGAGCTAAATTGCAACAGATTTGAGCTGTCCCTGACACAGTCCTTTGGAGTCAGGGACAAAGGGACCAGTCTGTACAGAGCCGATCTGCACGGATGCTTTGGGTTCCCCTGGCTGGAGCTGGGACCACTCCATGCATCTAATAACAACCCCCTGTGATTGTCACTTCTGCCGCTGAGTTGTTTAGCTGGACAAACACGTAATTTCGACAGTAATTTCTGCACTCCTGAACGTATAGACATCTGGCATTTCCCAGGTCCAGAACATACTGTACAGCCGGCTCTTGGCTGGACTCCAGTGGGATTAATTCTGCACTTTCTATCACTTTCCCCGATGTGTGGCTGCCTTAGATGAAAAGGACAGTCATTACAGAGACTGTGCTTAAGAAGAAATGAGCAATTCCCTGCTCTGTCTCTGAATGCTCCCCCCCCCCCCCCCCCCCCCCCCCCCCCCCCACCACACCAAAA
>VXBL01005325.1:210286-236333 GCA_013400195.1 Aramus guarauna | reverse complement strand
ACACACAAAGAAACAAACAGCAAAAATCCAGTCTTAAATACTCCTTTTTTCCTTAGGAGTTTTTGCAGAATACTGCCAATGCATAGCTCCATGAAGCAAAATCGGTGGGTTAGACCAAAGATCCAAAGTACGCAAAAGCAGATCGAACAGGAGTATTTTTGGCAGCTGCATGGAGGTAGAGTGGGCTTCATGACAGCTGATTTAAAAAGCACTATATTTAACAACAAACAACAAGATGATCAGAAATAAATGGCCATCAGTTCTCAGCTTTCCTCACAGGAGAAAAGAAATTATTTTCCCTTATACTTTTCCTTTTTTTTTTTTTATTTCCTTTTCCTGTCATTTTTTTTACTACACTCACCAGAAAAAAACACAAGATCAAAATGAGGAAACATCATGCTATAGTAATGCTGTTTAAAAAAAAAAAAAAAAAAAAAAAGCACACTGAACTCCAGTAGTTTGTGAGATGCGGATTTAATGAAGTCTGGTTTCTATAGACTTGTATTTCTCAGGTGATCAACCGTCTAACTATAAAAAGTTTTTTCTCATATATCTCAATCTCTTAATAGAGAGTTTGATGCTGAAATGCAGGCTGCCATGTTTGATTATTGAAGTTAGCATGTGAAAAGTTTTAGAAACAAGGGTATGAACATAACTTTGCTGGATCTTGTTCTCACCAACAAAGAGTGGCTGGTGGGGAATGTGAAGCTCGAGGGCAGCCTTGGCTGCAGTGACCATGCAATGGTGGAGTTCAAGATCCTCAGGGCAGCAAGCGGAGTGCACAGCAAGCTCACTACCCTGGACTTCAGGAGAGCAGACTGTGGCCTCTTTGGGGATCTGCTTGGTAGAGTACCATGGGATAAAGCCCTGGAGGGAAGAGGGGCCCAAGAAAGCTGGCTAGTATTGAAAGATCACCTCCTCCAAGCTCAGGAGAGATGCATCCCAACCAAGAGGAAGTCAGGCAAAAATGCCCGGAGGCCTGCATGGATGAACAGGGAGCTCCTGGGCAAACTACAGAGGTAGCCTGGGAGGAATACAGAGAAATTGTCCAAGCAGCCAGGGATCAGGATAGGAAAGGAAAAGCCCTGATAGAATTAAATCTGGCGAGAGAGGTCAAGGGCAACAAGAAAAGCTTCTATAGGTATGTCGGTGATGAAAGGAAGACTAGGGAAAATGTGACCCCTCTTTAGAATGATATGGGAGACCTGGTTACCCAGGATATGGAGAAGGCTGAGGTACTCAACAACATTTTTGCTTCAGTCTTCACCGGCAAGTGCTCTAGCCACACTGCCCAAGCCTCAGAAGGCAAAGGCAGGGACTGGGAGAATGTGGAAAGCCCCTCACTATAGGAGAAGATCATGTTCGAGACTGTCTAAGGAACCTGAAGGTGCACAAGTCCATGGGACCTGATGAGATGCATCTGTGGGTCCTAAGGGAACTGGCAGATGGAAGTTGCTAAGCCACTCTCCATCCTATTTGAGAAGTCGTGGCAGTCTGGTGAAGTTCCCACTGACTGGAAAAGGGGAAACACGGCCCCCATTTTTAAAATGGGAAAAAAGGAAAGACCTAGGGAACTACAGGCCGGTCAGTGTGACCTCTGTGCCTGGAAAAATCATGGAGCAGATCCTTGTGGAAACTACGCTTAGGCACATGGAAAATAAAGAGGAGATTGGTGGCAGCCAGCATGCCTTCACTAGAGGCAAATCGTGCCTGACAAGTTTGATGGCCTTCTATGATGGGGTTACAGCGCTGATGGATAAGGGAAGAGCAACTGATGTCATCTACCTGAATTTGTGCAAAGTTTGACACTGTCTCACATTACATCCTTGTCTCTAAATTGGAGAGACATGGATTTGATGGATGGACCACTCGGTGGATAAAGAATTTGCTGGATGGTGTATTGGGTTTGTGTGGCAAGGTTTTGGTCCTGGGGCAGGGCTACAGCGTTGGCTCCTGTGAGAAGCTGCTAGAAGCTTCCCCTGTGTCTGATAGAGCCAATGCCAGCCATCTCCAAGATGGACCCACCGCTGGCCAAAGCTGACCCAATCAGCGCCTCTGTGATAGCATATTTAAGAAAGGAAAAAAACAACTTAGAGAGAGCTTTTGCAGCTGGAGAGAGGAGTGAGAAGATGTAAGAAACTCTGCAGACACCAAGGTCAGTGCAGAAGAAGGGGGAAGAGGTGCTCCAGGCGCTGGAGCAGATTCCCCTGCAGCCCATGGAGGAAGGATGAGGGAGTGTAGAGATTCCACCTGTAGCCTGTGGAGGGCCCCATGCTGGAGCAGGTGGAGGCACCTGAAGGAGGCTGTGACCCTGTGGGAAACCTGTGCTGGAGCAGGCTCCTGGCAGGACATGTGGCCCCATGGAAAGAGCAGCCCAAGCTGGAGCAGGTTTGCCGGCAGGACTTGTGACCCTGTGGGGGACCCACTCTGGAGCAGTCTGTTCCTGAAAGTCTGCACCCCATGGTGGAGACTCACATAGGAGAAGTTCATGAAGGACTGTCTCATGACTCCATGCAGGATTAGGGTAACAATGAGAGGAGTCCTCCCCCTGACGATGAAGAAGCAGCAGAAACAACGTGTGATCAACTGACTGTAACCCCCATTCCCCGTCCCCTTGTGCCACTGTGGGGGGAGGAGTTTGAAACGGGGTGTGAAGTTAAGTCCAGGAAGGTGGGAGGGGTGGAGGGAGGTGTTTTAAGATTTTATTTTATTTCTCATTGCTCTACTCTGTTTTGCTTGGTAATAAATTAGATTAATTTTGTCTCTAAGTTCAGTCTGTTTTGTACATGATGATAATGAGTGATCTCTCCCTGTCCTTATTTCGACCCAGAAGCCTTTCATTATACTTTTTCTCCCCTGTTTAGTTAAGGAAGAGGAGTGATAGAGTGGCTCTGGTGAGCACCTGGCCTCCAGCCAGGCTCAAACCACCACAATGGTCACACTCAAAGGGTTGCGGTCAACGGCTCAATGTCCAAGTGAGATCAGTAATGAGTGGTACTCCTCAGGAGCTGGTATTGGGACCAGCACTGCTCAACATCTTTGTTGGCAACTTGGACAGTGGGATCAAGTGCACCCTCAGCAAGTTTGCCAAAGACACCAAGCTGTGTGCTGCGGTCGACACACTGGAGGGAAGGGGTGCCCTCCAGAGGGAGCCTGACAGGCTTGAAAGGTGGGCACATGTGAACTGCATGAAGTTCAACAAGGCCAAGTGCAAGGTCCTGCATGTGGGTCAGGGCATTCCCAAGCACAACTACAGGCTGGGCAGAGAATGGATTGAGAGCAGCCTTGAGGAGAAGGACTTGGGTGTGTTGGTGGATGAAAAGCTCAACATGAGCCGGCAATGTATGCTTGCAGCTCAAAAGCCAACTGTGTCCTCAGCTGCATCAAAAGAAGTGTGATCAGCGGATTGAGAGAGATGATTCTGCTCCTCTACTCCGCTCTTGTGAGACCTCACCTGGAGTACTGTGTTCAGCTCTGGGGCCTCCAACATAAGAAGAACATGGAGCTGCTGGAGCAAGTCCAGAGGAGGGCCATGAAGCTGATCAGAGGGCTGGAGCACCTCTCCTATGATCACAGGCTGAGACAGCTGGGGTTATTCAGCCTGGAGAAGAGAAGTCTCCAGGGAGACCTTATTGCAGCCTTCCAGTACCTGAAGGGAGGGGCTTCCAGTACCCCCTGGAGAGGGACTGTTTGCAAGGACATGTAGTGATAGGACAAGGGGTAATGGCTTTAAACTGAAAGAGGGTAGATTTAGATTAGATATTACAAAGAAATTCTTTACTGTGAGGGTGCTGAGACACTGGAACAAGTTGCCCAGAGAGGTTGTGGATGCCCCCTCCCTGGAAGTGTTCAAGGCCAGGTTGAATGGGGCTTTGGTCAACCTGGTCTAGTGGAGGGTGTCCCTGCCCATGGCAGGGGTTTGGAACTAGGTGATCTTTGAGGTCCCTTCCAACCCAAACCATTCTATGATTCCATGGTTCTAGGATTTGAACTGGCTTCTCTGCTCAGATTGCTGATTTTGTGATACTTATTGGAAAGTAATTATCTTTGTGATCTCTGCTTCTCTGTTAGATTTGCCTGACTACAATCAAGAAAAGTTTTGCTCTTGATCTGCAGAATACAGTGAGGTGAGAATGTCGGAGAAGAAGCCAACCTACCTCCAAAGGGTAGACCTCTCACAGGGCTTAGAAACCCTTTTCTAGTGTGTTTTCTAAATGTTGGTGAGATAAATGATAGGAGAGGTCACATCTTTCCTCTGTTTTTTTCTTCAGCTTTTCCACTCAATAGCCTTACTCATGCAAAAGTAATGCTGCCTTATACAACATAATCTAAAATATTGCTTCTCCTACACACTTTACTTGCATTTTCTGGTGACCAAGAAGGTATGAACTCTGACCGAACCTTTTATTTCCATAGGGGAATTTAGAAATGTTTGTATTTTATACCCAGCTGCCTATAAGATCTGTAGGACTACAGTCATATATGTCCCTCTACCCCTTCGGTCAATTTAGATGCCTTCAGCCATTACTTTTAATGCTATTGCTCGGTTGAAATTAAAGCCATATGAACCTGCAGTCTTTGGTACTACACCTAAAACCCTCCGTTTAAACCACATATAGATTTGAAGCAAAATGTTCAAGAAAGATGGGGCAATTTTCACTACCTACATGCTCATTTAGCACTTGTAAGTGAAATCTTTCCTTTCCTAATGCTTCTGTGGTCCTCCTGATGAGAGTCAGAATTTAAGCACTTATGCATAATTCTCCCTCCATGCAGCTTCAATCAATCTGCTTTCGGTACATCCTTAGAGGATTCTTAAATTTAACTCAATCTGCATCCACTGTGTAAAAATCTCTTCCTTCAGCAGCTGCTGCAGTAATGGACCCTCTTCAGGGACACCTTGAGACAACAGCATCCTCAGAAAGGTGAGGATGGTTTAAATGATATGTTTTGATCTTCTGAGTAGCTTTGTGATGGTCAGGATGGAAATGTATGTATTCCCAGTCTAATTCCATGGAGAGCAGTCACTGCAGCCCCAGAGATTGGACTAGATGTCTTTGCAACTGCTTTCCTGTCAGTGGCAATCATCCTGGTAATCAAATCTGGCCCTGTCTGGGGAATTTTCACACACAAACACACATACTCACAGGCACACAAACATATGTGAGAAAATATATGAGAAAAACCCCTATATATTAACTAATATAACTTCATCAAATTAATATAGGCACATTTAGATGCACTGGGAATAGGGAAATATTCACTATAATTGCTTTTCACGACAGATTCATTTCAGGAAGATGAGGAGATTGAAATAAACTACTCTTGTAAAGAGGCTATTCACTGGGAGTAAAAGAGCTAATTTTGTAGTACAAGTAGCTGTCTCATCACCACACTTTCCGTCTTTTGTGTATTTATTTATTTATTTATTGGATATGGCAAATACAGTGAAAATTCCCAGAACAACCCATGGCTCTTTTTTGTTTCTTTGTTTTTGGGGTTTTTTTTTAGAATAAGCATGTAGGCTCTACGTTTAATACATACACACCACTGCTCCAGGACAAATTAAAACTATACTCTCTTTAAAGACAAAACAAGTAGCCATTACCTGTACTGCTTGGAATCAGCAAGAAACAGGATGCTTCAGTGTTCCTTACTTTGGTGATGAAAATGCAGATTTGGAGTAAGATGTGTGGCTGCTCATTCAAGTTTTATTTTATGCAAGCAGATGTATAGATGGCATGCAAAGTCAGATACACAAAATATGTGGCCATCTCATAAATTCTCATACTTCTTCAATTACAGTAAGTAATCTAAATTGATCTGGTGGTAAAACTTTCAAATACCCATGGCCACTTTTAATGTCATCTTGACAACAGACAGAATGAACCTTAATTCAGGAAACCGCATGTTTAAAGCTAAACATTTGCTGTTATCCTTAATGGACTTAAAACCAACTAGCTCATTTTCTCCTTTCATGGTATATGTGAATAATTCACAGACCAAATTAACTCCATAAACTCTTCATTGTTGTGCAGATTTAGTTATTTACAACTGTTGCTGAACTATGGACATTCATGAACTGGTATAGGTATGGATTCCCAAGATAATTCCCACAAGTCTTTTGAATCATGGCATGGGCATCTCCAGCCCAGGTGTACAATTCCTCAGCTGTATGTATGATCTTTAGGTGCTTTTCTCCCACTTCCATGAAGACTAAGCTGGATTTTTAAAGTTTAAATCCTGCTCATCAACTGACTTTGATCCTATAATCACTTGATATTTCCCTTCTTTCCCAAATGGGTAAATGGGCATTCCCTAAAGAACCCAACCAGTGGCTAGAGCACTCCTAACTGGCCCTGTGCTGCTGCGTAGGTCACTTACACAAGGCTCCATCCAAGCCTACATGTCATTTCAGTGGCATGAACTGATGTAGGTTTTAATCTAGAGAGTCAGTTACTAGCTGAATCTAGAGATGTGCTGAGCTCTCAGCTGGATCCAGCAGTTAAAACTTTTTAACTGCAGGCTGTACTGTCCCTTTCATTGCAACAGCAATGAAGCAGATCCAGCCATGAATGTATCTTCATCCTTTGGGTGCGTACTAGTATTTCAAGGAAGCCCAGCTTTTGGAATTGTATTTTTATCTTATCAGTTATGTGAAAAATAATTGGATGACCAATGTCAGAATAGGTGGACATCCATGCTTTGGAAGAGGTGAGGACTCTGAATTTTAGGAAAACAACCTTCCAGCTGTTCAAGGAGCTAGTCAGTAGGACACCTTGGGAAACTGCCCACAGGCACAAGGGAGCAGAACAGAGCTGGCAGATCTTTAAGGATGCTTTCCATAGAGCGCAAGAGCTCTTGATCCCCAGGTGTAAGAAATCAGGAAAGGAATGCAAGTGACCAGCATGGCCGAATTGAGACCTGCTGGTCAAACTAAAGGGCAAGAAGGAAACGCACAGACAGTGGAAGCAGGGACAGGTGTCCTGGGAAGAGTATAGGGATGCTGCCCAGTGTGTAGGGATTGGATCAGTAAGGCCAAGGCACAGCTGGAGCTGAACTTGACAAGGGATGCAAAGAATAATAAGAAGGGTTTCTACAGATATGTCAGCCAGAAAAGGAAGGACAAAGAAAACATACTCCCACTGATGAGCAAGACTGGCAAACTGGTAAAAACATACAAGGAGAAGGCTGAGGTATTCCACAAAATTTTTGCCTCAGTCTTCACTGGCAGCCTTTCTTCCCACACCTCTTGAGCCTATGGAGCTCAAGATGGGGACTGGGAGAGCAAATTCTCTCCTGCTGTAAGAGAAGATAAGGTTTGTGACCACCTGAGGAACCTGAACATACATAAGTCTATGGGACCTGACGAGCTGCATCCCAGAGTCCTGAGGGAAATGGCAGATGTAGTTGCCAAGTCACTCTCCTTGATAATTGAAAAATCATGGCAGTCAGGTGAAGTCCATGGTGACTGGAAAAAGGGAAATATTGCAACCATTTCCAAAATGGGTAGAAAGAAGGACCCTGGGAACTACTGACTTGTCAGCCTCACCTCTGTGCCTGGGAAGATCATGGAGCAGATCCTCCTAGAAGCTATGCCAAGGTGCATGGAGGACAGGGAGGTGATTAGACACAGCCAACATGGCTTCACCAAGAGCAAGTCCTGCCTGACCAACCTAGTGGCCTTCTATGATGGAATGACTACATTAGCGGAGAAGGGAAATGCTACAGAAGTCTATCTGGACTTCTGTAAGGCCTTTGATATGGTCCCCCACAACATCCTTCTCTCTAAATTGAAGAGATATGGATTTGATGGGTGGACTGTTCGGGTGGATGAAGAATTTATTGGATGGTCGCACCCAGAGGCTAGTGGTCAATGGCTCAATGTCCAGATGGAGATAGGTGACAAGTGGCGACCCTCAAGGGTCTNCTGTGAAGAAAGGCTGAGAGAGTTGGGGTTGTTCAGCTTGGAGAAGACAAGGCTTCAGCAACATGTTACTGCAGTGTTTCAGTACTTAAAGTGGGCTTATAAGAAAGATGGGGACAAACTTTTTAGCAGGGCCTGTTGCAATAGGATAAAGGGTAATAGTTTTAAACTAAAAGAAGGTAGATTTAAACTAGATATAAGGAAGAATTTTTTTTTTTTTTTACAAGGAGGGTGGTGAAACACTGGAACACATTGCCCAGAGAGGTGGTTGATGCCACATCCCTGAAAACATTAAAGGTCATGTTGGATGGGGCTCTGAGCAACCTGATCTAGTTGAAGATGCCCCTTCTAATTTCAGGGGTGTTGGACTGGATCACATTTAAAGGTCCCTTCCAACACAAACTATTCTATGATTCTATGAAAATCCTTATTTGCAAGAGTAGATTTCTGTGATTGCTTGGCTGACGTAAGAAGCTTTTGAACTTTGCAGGAAAATGGGTGTTGGAATATTCACTTTGCTTAACTTCAGGATTTGAGAAAGTCGTCTTAGCCTCAAAGTTGTCTAAGCCTCAGGAACCCAGGATGCATGTGCGCCTTTTCCTAAATTGGGTGCTCTGAGTGATACAGTGGAGGTGTCCAATTCTCTCCAGCAATTATATAAGGAATCTAAGCCTCCACATTTCTAAGGCATTAATTTAACCTACTACTGCTTGAACTTGTATTTCTGCATTTCTTTGAAACCCTGTATTTCCTTGAAAAGTTAGACAGCCCCTTCAGACAGAGGAATAACACCACCCTCATTCCTTCAAACTAATAACAATCATACACTCCTTCCAAATGAGCAGAGATACAGTACCCTCAAAGCTCTACCTTCATTTTTCCTCTCTAGACATGAAGAACAGATGCCTTACTATTAGCCACTGTGATTTCTGTAGCATACAGGCATGCACCTCTCAGTGTGGAGAAATGGAGAGCTGAAACATCTAGAGACACAATATGCCTCTACAGGACTGTGGACAACTTGGTGCCAATGTTAATTTACTGTCGAGACTGACGAGCTGATAAAATTACAGAAAATTGTGTGCTCAGTTTTCACAGTGAGACTACAATTTGCTGATGCTTTCTGGAGAGAGTTCTTACTGTTTGGAGATATTTAAACAATTACTCGGTGTGAGGCACAGCACAGCTCTGTTACCATACTGCATCAGTAATTATTTATTCTGATTGTGCTTGAGTGGAGATGGAGGGACTGATACACTATACACTAACAGGCAATATTTACTTCCCTATTGGCGCTGAAAAATTGCATGAAAGGAAGCTGAGAAAGCAAATTACCACCTCTTGTGCTTGCCATTCGAGGATGTGGTTACAGTTAGAGGAGGATGAGCAGAAAAAACCCTTTTGTTGATTTGGTTAGAAAATACAATTTTGAAACACAAAGCAAAACTCAACAAAAGCCAGCAGCACATGTTGCTTCTTATTGTTTTTTAATTGTATCCCTTGACAACGTTTCTAGAAATAACACGGAACTGGAGTGAGTTCCTACAAGTTATAAGTTCAACCATGGAAGTGGTACATGCCTTTAGATTTTTGCTCAAATCTGCATACTCTTGAATTGAATGAGGGTATGCCCATATAACGCAAGGCTATCCTGCTCAAGAAATCAGGAGATCTTTGGACTGCTAAATTCAGACCTTCTACATGCTGGAATTTGGTCATATCTTGAGGATTTCACAGAACCATATGTACGGGAAATACTACTTACAAAGTGAAAGGGGCATTGCGAAAAGGAGGGAGGCCAAGGACATGAAATTCTAATGTGCCTACAATTTCATACACAGACTATTCCTTTGCTTAGTACTGATGTAGAATGTGAAGACTGTTTTCTACAGGGCCCTCTTTCACCCGGGCCCTAGGTGCAAAGAGGTTACTTTCAGGGAGCATTTTGTTACTTTCAAATACAGGTTTCTAATTTCTCTTTTCATTGTCAGTTAGCATTTAGACTATTTTTTTGCATATAAAATGTTTGCCATGCAGCTGCAACAAAACCAATTTGTAAACTATATTTTCTGTTAAAATAAATCCATAGGAATTACTGAAAAATCCAGGGGCTTGGCATATATCTAAACTCTTAGGATCAAGAGCAGAATTCTGCTTTTAGTGACACCACCACAGTCCAGAGTAACCAAATCTGGATTCAGTTTTCTGTCACCTAAACCCTACCAACATGACAGTGCAATTATGGGCTATTATTATGTGCTCAGTTAGAGTGATTATGTATGGGACTGATTCCAGTTTAACAGCCAAGGCTAGTTTTTATTTATTTGCTTGTAAAGCTTCTAGCACATTTCAGCCATAGTATAAAAAAGAACCACTACCAAGTCTTACAGTAAAAGAATCCTGTGCAAATTGAAAGTTATATGATTGCTACAGCATTAGGTTGTTCCAAAGTCCACAAATGTGTCTACAGACCAAAAAAAAAAAAAAAAGAGGAAAAGAGGGGAAAGAAAAAGAAAAAGGACAAGTCATTAGTGAAATGGACTTTTAGCCCTTAGAGTATTTGTTTATAAAGGCATGGTATTCACATGACTATTAAATCAAAGGAGGAGGGCAAAAGCACAAAATTATGATGCGTCAGTGTATCTGCCTGGCAAACAGCTGCGTACTCTGTTCAGACTCCTTGCTACATTCAGATTTCTGTGACGGAATCAAGAGCAAACAAAAACCATCAGGAGCACAAGCATTTGAATCTATTAACAAGTGAAGGGATGTGTTTGGAGAAACAACAAGAGAATATTTGTGTATTCAAACTGTTGAACACAAGTCCTTGGGAAAAAAAAAAGGAGGAAAAAAAGCAAATCGGCAAGTGATCTGAAATGGTGGGAGATATATAGATTAAAGGAAAGAAATATGCAAGCAATCTCATATTAATTTTAGCAGATTCAGTTTGATATATATTTCTGGCCTCTCAGGAGAATGGCTTGAATTTCAAAGGTGGTTCAGTGATAGTTCTGGATGAGTCACAGTCTGGAATACTAAACTGCAGCATTATTATTTGCACCACTCTACTTATTCTAAATGGTGGTAAAAAAAAAGGCGTAACACCAAAATCCAACTAACTCCAAATCCTGAAACTGATTATTTTTCTACAGCACTTAATTTTCAGTCCCTGACTCCACCTCTGATTTGCTTCTCAGAACCTGCTACACATTTTCAGTCGAATCTGCTTCTCGAGTCCACCTACTTCTTTACTTATGTTGGATATTTCTGTAAGTGACCACTCTTTCTTCATTGTTGCTTTCTCTGTTGAAGAACTCTCTGTATTTCTGGAATGTTGTGACTCTTGTCTCCCTGTCTTTCCTGAGGAGTAGTTTGGACTAGTTCTAACTCTTTGATTTTTAGCAGGAAGTTGCTAGTAATTGGTATGCTCTGTGAACCACAGTTCATCCATTCTTCCATTTTATTTAGATCCATCTGGGAAACAGGCTATTACATTACTCGAAATGGCTTGTATTGCTTCCATTAATGAATATGCACATAACGTTGGAGAGTAAGTCCTATACTCTCCTCATGCTTTTTCATACAAAGAAAAATACACTGAGACAGAATTCCAGTATGAAATCTGTGCAAATTTTTGTATAAGGTGTTAGAAGAACCTAGTCTTTCTTGAGGGTAGTCTTTCCTAATCTTATTCTCAGTGATACTCAGAAAAATCTATCAGAGGTGATGGGATATGACTTCACTGCAAAAGTAAAAAGTGCCTCAACTCATACAAAAAACTCAAACACAAGCTTGACAACAGTGAGATTTTCCAGTAAAATTGGGAAGTCTTTGGGGGAATCTGCTAACTGAAACCTAAATACTGTTCTGCTGTGCACAGTAAGGATGGCAATCTATCTAATTCACAGTGCAGAAAGACAGTAATCAGCTAAAACAGATGAAATTTTTCTAAAAGCTTTATGTTGTTCCCCTAGAGCCAAATTTTCGTAGCATATCCTCAGAAATCACCTATCATTCTGTATATACGAATTCAACATTTAAATGCCTTTTCATGTCATCCTTGCTGTAATTCTGCTGCGCTTTCAGATGATGTGTCTGAGACTACACTTGTACAGTGCTACCAGAGGCAAATACAAAGCATGCTACAGGTGGGGTCTTACTGCCACTCGAGTAAACGGGCTGTCCCCCAGATGCTATTTCAGAAGATCACAATTCTCCTGAAGATATGACAATGAAACCTACAGGAAAGACGGGACCTTCTCAAATGGCAACATGGGGGCATCACAAACGGTGCTAACACCTACGTTTGGGAAACTGAATCAAAACTCAAAGCTCTGTTTCTGTAGGAAACATTGTATAAAATTCAGTTGTCTAAGAGTAGTGTTGTCAAATGGTAATTTGAGATTGTGGCAGGTATCTCAGACATCTGCACTGGACTAGTACATATGGCATAAAACCTAGAGGAGAGCTGTCCTCTTTTGAAATAGCAATAGGGGGCCAGTTGAGTTTCCTAGGTAGTACTACACATTCATGTTTAGGCAAAGGTGTATCTTAAATGCCTGTTAGATATCTAGTTCCCTTGTAGACACCTGCAAGCAGTAACCTAAACCCATATTTCTTTCTCTTGATCAGATTTTTATATAATTCCAGTTGAAATCTAGATATCTATGAAGCCATGGCCAAAGACTCCAAATAAAGGGAAAATCATACCCTTCAGGTATCTCCCAGATCACATTTTCCTCCAATCCCCTTCCTCAGATATACTGCAAGAATTAAATTCAGTAATTAACAGAAATGGGTTTTATTAATGCAATCATTCATCTACTGTACCTCAAGTTTTAACTTCCATAGGATCTTAGAGTTAAGCAATTTTGCCAAATGTAGATAACCTGGCAGTAAAGGTGTCTCTCCTCCTTTTTGTAGCTATATTAAACACGTCTATGTATGTACGGGTATGTATGCAGTGTCTTTCTTTGCAGATTCATTATTAGCATTTCTGGAGGCAATCCAGATCTTAAGAACATGAGATGAATACAGGTCTTTTTGCAGAAAAATAGCCTTTAGCTGGTATACTCAGATAAGGGTTGCAATGACAGACAAGGCTGGTACATACATATACCAGCCTTTCTGTATTGGCTTAAGTGTTATTCAAGAGGAACTCTAAGCAAACCATCACATTTTCAGGCAGATCATGTTCCCCACATGCTCATTCTAATCTATCTCTCGGTGGTTCTTCTGCAATCATTACTCATCAATCATCCTCATGGCCAAGATGGATGGGCTTCTCAGTGGGCTAGGAGTACTCTTATCTTTGTCACTGAGAGATGGCAAGAGGCTCTTACCTTCTTGTGACAGCACAGTGTGAAGCAAAGTTATGTACAACAACTGTGAGAACAATCTTAGAATTACTTTCTCCCTTCTTCCCTTCCAAAGCATAAAGCACTTAAGGATGTCTTGGTCAGGTGGGCTTGTGATTGAGAAGCCACAAAGTAGAACTGGAGAATGCACAGAAAAGAAAAAAAGAAAACAAACAAACAAAAAAAACACAAGCAAAAAAACCTCAGCCATTTTCTTTCGTGTGATATCCTGTATTAAAGACAACTCCACCCACAGCTCCTTTCTTTGCTTTACTGAGCTGGTCAGAAGAAAAAATTGTCCAGGTGACAGTGAATGTCCATGAGAGGAGACAGTTTCCAGAGAAAAAAGTATGCAAGGAGTTAATTTTTTTCCCTCCAGGAGGAAGAGGAAAACTTTGTCAATAAGGCAGAAGGAAAGACAGGAATCTGAGACAGGATTTCAAGAGGCAGATAGGACTGGATGAATCTGGGGACATGTCTACACTGGATACAGCAAGATAATGAAAATGCAAGACTGGCTGCAACAGGAAATATGGCATCTAAAAAGGGGTTTTGCAGATGTGTGACAGCTATTAACTGCTGTTTGGCACTATATCCTTACCACAAGGACTCCCTTGCACTTAATACTATACTAGAAAGAAACAGTTCTGAAGAATATGATTCACATTATAACTAATCATGTCTAGGCAAATGTAGAGGAGTATGCTCGGTCCTATGGAAGTGGAAGGCACTTGCCAAGCACAGACAGGTTCTTTCTAGTGCTTCTTGGAGGGTAAACCCATGAAGATGAAACCTATAGATAACTGAGATGGAATTCAGTCAGAGATTCAGATAAATTTAGGTGGCCACTGTACAGATGTCTGCCCTGGAAAGATTTGTGAACACTTCTGTTAGTGACTGAGAATACAAATCTTGCTGTTAATCCTGTAGATGCTATGAAGATTGACATCATGGTAATGAGAATGAAGTTGGGGCATTTATGAAGTGCTTGACTGCCTGGCAAGTGGGATTTAGAGTAATTTTTTCAAACAAAATGTGTTTTAATGCATTCTACTGAAAGGTCTGCATTGAGGGACAAGAAATGTGTGCAGTTCTTAAAAAATGGAAGAGCAGTGAGTCTGCAAAGGAGCAGAGGCAACGGCAATGCACAGTGTGTAGTGAGGTCTCAGTGCAGCACTGCAGGGGAAGGAGACTAATACAGCTCTTGGACGTGCACTCCAGTGCAGTGTGAGTAGCAGTAAGGAGGTGACTTTTACGTCTGTGTGCTGGGTTGGTCAGACTGAGAGTCAGACTGCAGTCCTGAAGGTAGTGCTATTATTTCCTCCTCCTTTTCAGCCAGAAGCTTGAGTTACAAATGCCCCCTCCCTCCTAAACCAAGACAGATGAGATATTCCCTAAGTTGGTATGAGCATGCATAAATACATGGTTAGAACAAGGCAATGTTTCTTCCTGAGACTACCTAAGAGTATGAAAATTATCTTCCTTTATCAAGTATACCCACCAAGTGGTTTTCTCCTTCTGCCTTCTTTGCAATCAGTAGTCTTCAGTGATGCACAAATTCAACACTGCCTACAAGGGATTCTTCCTCCTTGTCAAGCCCTTTCTCGTGGAGTCTTTTCCTAGCACAGTCCATTCTCCTCCTGCATTTGTGTTGCAGACCTCTCCAAGGTCTCTTTCATTCCTCCTCTGCTCAGATCTTCTCCAGCTACTCCAAGGGAAAGCTGTCTCACTCCTTCCAGCAGTTTCTGCAGCAGGCAGAGCAGAGATTCAGGCAGCATTCTCGCTCCACGCACTCCCTTTTTAATGAAATATGCTGTGCATAGTATTCACTCTACCAAATAATTTGAGAACAAATTAAACAGACCACTTATAACCACTGTCTAGAAATTCTGTTGTTGTGTTCTGGGTTCTTCCTAGATGAACAAGGCATTGAACTGCAAATGGATTGGAAGGTGAAATTGCTTGTCTATAGATAAGGGTTTCCTTCTGGTCTTGGACTCAGTGAGTGCTTGTTCAAGATACATTGCTTACATGGATATAAAGTCAATTAAATCAAGACAGGCAAAAGTCTTCTGCAGTGTGAGTTTGCAGGCATAACATTTTCTTTTTAAGTTTCTTTTCAATTCTGTACACCTCACTCCTCCCTGATTACTGAAATATGAACATTAATATTTTTGTTCTTGTTCGTCTGGCACCTGTACTGCAAAAATCAATGTTCTACTTAGGGAAATTATTCAGCAGGTATTAATGCTTCTTCATACAACTCCATATCCATTTTCTCTGCATTTTTTTTTCAATTGCAAATTGAAAACCAGTATGAAAGTGTTACTGCTGCAATCACAGTTAAGTCTACTAAGTTCATAAAAGGAGAGAGACAAAAAAAGGAAGACTTGAATTACAATAATACAAATGTGAATGCATGAAGTGCTGAATGCAAAATTGGGTAGAGTGTTGTGTGTCTGTGTGGGGAAATCAAACTAGCGTTGTATTAAGGCAGTTTGCCTCTGTCACATAAATGGCACAAGGTGATAGAAAGATAAAGGAGGAAAGCATAAGCTGTAGTTCTTCTAACATGAATAAACTTTCAGAGTGCACTGAAGCCACTGTGGGTCTTTGAACTGCTTTCATGAGACACTTCTTCAAGCATAACATGCTTCCACTTCAGCATAACACAAGAAATAAACGATATAACTAAAACATGTGGCATAAAAAAATAAAAAAAAAAAGATCCAGTATGCTTTCTGTGAGATTAGACAATATCACACACCAAGTGAAGAGAAGATGCTTTTATTTGCTGTCAAGATACCACATTGTAATGCCAACACTGAGCTTTATTGTTTTAAATTTTCTCTCAACTGAAAGGTGCTAATTACTACTCCTTATGAGGAGCAGTAGTAGTAATACTACAACTCTTTGTCCTCTGACCTTATTTCTTAGGGCAAAAAATATTTCTGGTATGCCATCTCAGAAAACACAGGTGGTGTTCAAATCACTCAGACCTAAAGATGGTGTCTTAAACCTCTGTACTGAGGATTTCCTGAAGTGCTCTTTTCTTCCTAAGAAGCACTCTGCTTTATAATCATCTCTTCAGGGAAACATGGCATTTGTCGTAAAGAGACATAAAGTTTGAGGTAAGTTCTTTATACAAACTTAAAGCAGATACACTCTACTCAAGGTAGCACAAGGAGTAAGCTAATCCATGCAAAAGAAGAATATGTGTATATAATTTTTCTCAGCATTTTCACTGAGATTTGGTTAGAAGGGAGTTCAAGATAATTCTCTTCTCCCTGTTTCAACTCCACAATTCATTGCTGATTCTTGTCTCTTCTCTGAAATGACCATTCTTTTTATAAGTTCGTAGTACATACTACACAGCCTCCCTACCCAGCCTCAATTCATGTCCTGAAATTCATTTATATAACCCAGATTTAAACTACCTTGCCTAGATCAATGCTAGCAGTTAATTCAAGATGTACTCGCATCTGAAAGGATGCATATCAATGTGTAATACAACATCTGTTAGTTTTAAATCCTCTGTTAGGTGTGATAATGTCTCTGACTATTGGTTTGGGTGTTTTTTAGGCTCAATATAGAGGTTACAGAACTAAAGGGACAGAAATCCATTAAAAAAACCCACTACTCCCCCTCCCCCTAAAAACAACGCCAAACATACTGAAACGATGAACTACCACTGAATCTATACTTTTTCCTTAGACTTCCCAACACAGTGAACTTGGTCAGTATCTATAACTGTACAGTAATAGAAGTCATATTGATTTAAATCTAGTGGTCTTGGATCCTAGTGAGGCGTTTGATCTGAGAGATAATTAATACTACATGGAACATGTACATAAAATACTGTTTCAAATCAGCCTTAGACAGCAGTGCTTTGTTTATAATGAGTAATAGAAATCTCTGAGCATGTAAAACTTATGGATTTTGCAGACTTTTACAGATTTAGTGTTTGGGTTTATTACTTTTTTTTTTCTTTTTTTTTTTTCTTTTTTTTTTCTTTTTTTACAAAACAGAACTTCCATTAAGAATCAAAACACAGCTTCCAGCTACTCATTAACCTGTTTAATTTCCTTAGTGGAAGTCAGACTAAAGAAAAAAAGAATTAGCACTAGTCAAAGAGAAAATTCTTGGTCATTCATCTAGATGTTTCCAATTTTAAAGCCTAGCTTGACCATTTAAATGCTAGCAGACTGGAGTCAATTTGTTTGTATAAAAGGCACCTTTGGCTTTCATGACTGAAAATGAGTGATGAAACAATTACTCTCCTAGACTACAAAACACTTATTTATAAGCAAAACCCAAAGTATAGTACATTAGCACTAATGACTAAGTAATTAATTGCTACCAGAACAAAGTGTTGGGAGAGGCCTACATGGAGACACTTTATCAAATATTTCAGCTTTTTTCCCAATTTTAAAATTATTTTATGACCTGCTAATAATAGTAGCTTTAATTTATACTCAAAGCACTAAGTCTGTGTCAGATAGAGTTATAACTCTGTGGGCAGATGCATCCTTCTCTATCCCAACAGGTCTGTTTATCTGTAGAGCTTGTGATACTATTGCTGCTATCTGTTTGCTGGTTCCTCAACACAAGTGACACACACCTGCACATTTGAGATAAAGCCTTTGGGATCAGCTGCCTGTTGTGAACTGTGGCAGAAGCTGTATCTGAGCATCTCTGAATATCAAATGCAGTAAAGAAACTTCCACTGAAGATGGAAGACGCTGCTTAGCAGCAAAGTTTGGATCATATTGCCCTCTGTATTTCACATTAAGTTGAAATAACTTCCTATAGCTAAAAGTTAGTGAAGTGAGTTGTATGGTGATGGAGAACTTCATTATAACAGTGCTCCACAGGTCTGCAATATGTACAGATAATGGACGGTTACCTATATAGTAAGCTAGAGAAAGTAGTCCCTATTCTTCTCTAGTATGACAAGTTTCTCCACTCACAGTTCCCTCTCCCTACTTCCCCTTCTCCTTGGCTCCTCTCAGGTCATAAGACTATCGAAGCATCTAGTTGCTAATAAGATTTAGGAATTGTAGCCTGTTCTCTTTTCTAACTGAGGTGGCATCTGGTGGTCACCACCCTCTTTAGGTACCTAGGCTACTACCCACAACCTTCTTTACAAAGGCAAACAAAATAGGCCCATCCTCATTGATGGTATATGCTACTGAAAGGAAGCAGACATTGCCGACTAAGCCAAGTGTAGGAGAAATGAAATATGGAAATTTCCTGGTTGTTTTGTTACTTTGAATGATAACAACGCCATTAGCAATAGTGTGGCAGCAAAACCTCAGTCTGGGATGCCCAGGTGCTAAGATATATGTAATTTCTGGGGTGTAGATAAATGTTGATAAGCATGTAGGCAAAAGGACATTGGTGTGTGAAGCCTGGAACTAAGGGAGAAATGTTTGAGTAAGTACTGCAGTAAAAGGAGAAACCCCTGAAGACTACTACAATTTGATTAATAAGACTAAATTGACGGAAGAGGAGGAAGATCCGAGCAACAAGTTCGTTGGCACATCCACCCCAGGATAAACCTCTGGTAACAGCTGGTTTTGTTTCACTAAGTACCAGCACTGTGTTTGCAGTTTACATGCTTTCCATAGAAAAGCTGATTCTGGGGTATGCTGAGCAAAGTAAATTAAAGTCCTCAATGGCACTGTCTGCCTGTCTCAAGAAGCGATTGACCAATATGGTATTTTGGGAACAGCAAAGGAACATTCTGAACTGTGCTCAACAGAATCATGTTTTTCTTTATTAATAAAAACAAGAAGTGACTTTGCCGAACTCTGCTGTGCTTTTTATTAATTACCATTATTTACTGTTTGGCACAATACATAATAGGGAGAAAAGCACTTACTTTGCTTAAATGAGTTCAGAATTGTATTATCTTGTGTGGTAAGAAAGAAAGCAGCACACTGAAACTATGTAATTAACTTGTGCTGTGAATGATGTGGTGGAAAACAAAGGCCAGTGTAGAGCTAATGTGGTGGATGCAAAATAATGTGTTCTCATGCACAGCATTCTGGAGGTGTACATTATTCCCACCATTTATTGTGTTTCCTGAGTCATGGTGTTATTTGGAAAATAATTTGAACCAAAACAAAAACAGAGCCTAAATCATATGCTTTTGTGTAGGAAAGAAATCTCAGTGAGAAAGCTACGAGTGTTATACCCTCACCACCTTTCTTTGTCTAGCAATGCAAAGAACATTATATGTCAAGGAGCCCACATAGCAAATAGCCCATTTGCAGATTAACTGCTTGACAGTCCCTGGAGCAACTTTGGAGCCATCAACACAACTGTGCTGGCTGCAACCCATTGGTTTGCCTTAGTCCAGTCACTATGTATTAGCAATGTCACTCACTGGACTGCAGCAGGACAGACAAAGCATGATGTTTTGTGTCACATGAAGGAGACAAAAGAAAATGTTCCCTGAAAACAGTGGTGATTTTGTCTTTTCTTTAAATATCTCAAACTAAAATGCCATCACCATACATAGCAATTTTTCTTCTGAGGATTCCCGTGGAAATTGTCAACTCTGCCTGTGACGGAGTCACTTTACTCATCCATTTAGTGCAGCCACCTGTGGGATGCAGAGCAATAGGCAACAGGCAGCAACAACACAGGAGTGGGAGAGAGAACTCTGAGTCAAGGACACCAGGGCAGCTCTCTACAAAGCACTTCAAAATAGCCTGGGATAAATAGAGCTTTTTCCTTTTCTAACCCCTCTCCAAAGAGACTAATTAACTTTCTACAGCATCTTGGAATGGGAAGAGCCAATTAGTTATATATAAAGCCAAAATATTTTAAACTGCAGGTTTGTAACATCTAGGCCTCAAAAAAATACCTTTTGAATAAATAAAAATAATAATGAAAAAAACCTGTCCGCATTCAAGTGGAGAACATTTTTAAACCCTGAGCATTCTGAGGAGAAGGACTTGGGGGTGTTGGCTGATGAGAAGCTCAACATGAGCCGGCAATGCATGCTTGTAGCCCAGAAACTCAACTGTATCCTGAGCTGCATCAAAAGAAGTGACCAGCAGGTCAGGGGAGATGATTCTGCTCCTCTACTCCGCTCTTGTGAGACCTCACCTGGAGTACTGTGTGCAGCTCTGGGGCCCCCAACATAAAAAGGACATGGAGCTGCTGGAGCAAGTCCAGGGGAGGGCCACAAAGATGGTGAGAGGGCTGGAGCACCTCTTCTACAAAAACAGACTAAGAGAGTAGGGATTGTTCATCCTGGAGAAAAGAAGGCTCTGGGGAGACCTTAGAGCAGCCTTCCAGTACCTGAAGGGGATCTACAAGAAAGCTGTAAAGGGACTGTTTACAAGGGCATGTAGTAATAGGACAAGGGGTAACGGCTTTAAACTGAAAGAGGGTAGATTTAGATTAGATATTACAAAGAAATTCTTTACTGTGAGGGTGGTGAGACACTGGAACAGGTTGCCCAGAGAAGTTGTGGATTCCTCCTCCCTGGAAGTGTTCAAGGCCAAGTCTGGATGGGGCTTTGGTCAACCTGGTCTAGTGGAGGGTGTCCCTGTCCATGGCAGGGAGATTGGAACTAGATGATCTTTGAGGTCCCTTCCAAATCAAACCATTCTATGATTCCATGATTCTAGGACTCTAGCATTCTATGTTCGTTAGATATTCCCGAACCTGATCTTCTCCTGCACTGGGATGTTTTCATTCTCCCAGTCCCTGCCTTTGCCTTCTGTGATTTGGGCAGTGTGGCTTGAGCACTTGCTGGTGAAGACTGAGGCAAAAAAGTCGTTAAGTACCTCAGCCTTCTCCATATCCCGGGTAACCAACTCTCCTGTGTGATTCCAGAGGGGGTCTACATTTTCCCTAGTCTTCCTTTTATCACTGATGGTACCTACAGAAGTTTTCTTTTTGCCCTTGATGTCTCTGGCCAGATTTAATCCTATCAGTGTTCCAATCCAGGAAGGCCCAAGACCGGAAGACTTGTTGTTGTACCCAGAGCGAGATTAAGACACAAACGCGGTCATATGCCTCTAACCAGAGGACTTTATTGAACAGAGTATTTATTAAGAAAGTAGCGATAGGAAAGAGAGAGAGAGAATAGTAAAAGAGGAAATTTAGCAAGCAGTCAGGATAGAGTTGTGAAAGATAGTCACCACTATGGGTCCAGTGGCGTCCCGTTGGTCCGTAGTCTTCATGAACTCTGGTGGTGAGGGCCCTCCTTGCTGTTTGACTGAGCACTCTTTTACAGGGTATTCGGGGAGGTTGTGCCCTAGACAAGGACACGTACTCATCCCTGCACATGCTCTCGACAGGCTGGGGTGATCACCCCTGTGTAGGCACACCACCACCACACCCCTGAAGCAACGTGATTGCTCTTTAACCCCTGTTGGTCTGACCATGGCAACTGGGCTCAGCCAATCCGGTGGGGAGTCTTGTGAAGAGCTTACCAGGCTCACAAACAAGCTTTGAGAGAGTTTACTCAAGACGTGGTTGCTTATAATCAGGGCTTTAGCTTTCCTAATCTGATCTCTGGTTGCTTGGACAATTTCTCTGTATGTGAGTTTGCCCAGGAGCTCCTTGTTCATCCATGCAGGCCTCACAGCATTTTTTCCTGACTTCCTCTTGGTTGGGATGCATAGCTCCTGAGATTGGAGGTGATTCTTGAATATTAACCAGCTGTCTTCGGCCCCTCTTCCCTCCACGGCTTTGTCCCATGGTACTCTACCAAGCAGGTCCCTGAAGACGCCAAAGTCTGCTTCCCTGAAGTCCTGAGTAGTGAGCTTGCTGTGCGCCCTCCTTGCTGCCCTGAGGAACTTGAACTCCACCATTTTATGGTCACTGCAGCCAAGGTTGCCCCTAAGTTTCACATTCCACACCAGCCCCTCCTTCTTGGTGAGAACAAGGTCCAGCATAGCACCTCTCCTCATTGGCTCTTCTATCACTTGGAGAAGGAAGTTATCATCGATGCATTCTAGGAACCTCCTGGAGTGCTTATGCCCTGCTGTGTTGTCCCCCCAACAGATATCAGGGTGGCTGAATACCTCCATGAGGACCAGGGCTTGTGAATGTGATACTGCTCCTATCTGTCTATAGAGGGCCTCATCCACTTGTTTTTTCTGGTCGGGTGACTGTAGCAGACCCCCACTATAATGTCCCCTGTCCCTGCCCTCTCTTGAATCCTGACCCATAAGCTCTCAATTGGCTCCTCATCCAAACCCAGGTGGAGCTCCCTGCATTCCAGAAGGTCATTGACATAGAAGGTGACACCCCATCCTCATCTCCCCTGCTCATCCTTCATAAAGAGGCTATATCCTGCCACTCCAACATTCCAGTCATAGGAGCCATCCCACCATGTCTCCATGATGTCAATAAGATCATAGCCATGCAGGCGTGTGCACATCTCTAACTCCTCTTGTTTATTCGCCATGCTATGGTCATTTGCATAGAGACATTTACGCTGGGCCCCTGATGAAGCTAACTGACTAGCTGGAGTGGCTGGAATTCCTTTGATGTACTTCACCAGTGTTTCCCTGTTGGCTCCTATTGCCTCAGGAGCGCCTGGGCTCATCTCTGTAAGACTTCAAGTGTGCTGTAGTATATCCAGTACATCTCTGAGCAACAGGCTGAGGGCCCTCACCAGCACCCCGTCCCCTCTGACCTTGGTGTGTCATCCCACAGCTTGTTGCTGTGAAGCCTGATATTATCCTCCTCCCCCTTCAAGCCTACTTTAAAGCTCTGTCAACAAGCCCTGCAAGCTCCTGGGCAAAGACCCTCTTTCCCCTTTCAGAAAGGTGAATCCCATCTGACGCCAGCAAGCCTGGTGCTGTGTAGTCCATCCTATTATCAAAAAAACTCAAAATTGTGTTGGTGACACCAGCCACAGAGCAATATACTGATAGACTGCTGTCCGTCTATTTCTCCCAGTGTCGCTGCCTGCAACTGGAAGGAGAGAGGAAAGAATAACCTGTGCACCAGATTCCCTCACCAATTGTTCCATGGCCCTGAAGTCTCTTTTGATCTCTTTTTTATCTCCTTCCACAGTGTGCAGGGGTTTGGGGCAGCTGCCAGGTCGACTGGCAGATCCTCTGGTGTTAACTAGCCAAGTGGCTTCGGCTAAATGTGTATTCAAATGTTTGAATGTCCCAGCATCCATTGCTCTCAGTGTAGTTTTTAACAGTCCATTGTATCATTTGATTTTCCTGGAGGCTGGTGCACAATAGAGGATGTCATACACTCACTCATTGCCATGGTTTTTGGATCAGATGTCTATGAGTTTTGTCACAGAACAAAACCATTGATTACCAGTGATGAAACCAAAGTAACCACAGTTTGTTGCAAAAAACAAATGTCTGTACAGTTCTCAAACAAGTTCAGATGCCACCAGACCTGGCTCACACTTATACTCTAGAACGACAGCAAAACCAGCTATGGGTAGCACTACTGCAAGGGTGACCTGAAAGCTTTTAGGATTTAGGTGGAGGGGAGGATCCATAGTGCACATTCACTCACCAGTTGAAGTGAGGGCACTCAACCTCAAGGCGTATCTGTCGTAGGTGTCCCTTGCCACAGGGAGGACCTCATGTCACAGACCTCACGCTCCAAGGAGGACTCCAAATGTTCTGCAGCACAACTCCACTTATACCCGAGTCGGGTCGCAGCTTGTGGTCAAACATGGTAACTCATTAGAAACTTCTTTGGATTCAGGTGCCTCATTGGCTGAGAGGCTTGTCCATCAACTGAAGGAGCCTTGCTTGTGGACTGAGATGTGCATGCAATGGTGGTCACTAGGGAGTGCTGTGGCTTAGCTGTCGATATGTTTCTAGTGTGGTCAGGGCAGGTGTACCTGCCACTAGGTTGTTTCGGAAATGATTCCCATTGTCTGATTCAATTCTTTCAGGGGTGCTGTGTTGCCATAAAATTTGCTTTTCAAGGCCAAAGATAGTATTCCGAGCCGTGGCATGGGTCACAGAGTGTATTTCCAACCATCCAGTACTTGCTTCCAGCTTTGTAAACACATGCTGCTTCCCATGCTGGGTTCATGACAGTGCAATATAACCGATCTGCCAGGTTTCCCCATATTAGTATTTCAGCCATCGTCCTCTATACCAAAAAGGTTTTAGCTGCTTAGCTTGTATGATTATGGCACACATTTCACATTTGTGGATAACCTGTGCAATGGTGTCAATGGTCAAGTCCACTACTCGTTCACGAGTCCATTCATATATTGCATCTCTTCCTAAATGTCCTGATGTGTCATGGGCCCATTGGGCTATAAATAGCTGATCCTTATGTTCCCAATCCAGATCCACCTGAGTCACTTCAATTCTAGCAGCCTGGTCCACCTGCTCATTGTTTCAACGTTCTTCAGTGGCACAGCTCTTGGGTTTGTGGGCATTTACATGGCATACTTTTACAACCAGGTTCTCTACCTGAGCAGCAATATCTTTTCATAATTCAGCAGCGCAGATAGATTTACATCTGTGCTGCCAGTTGGCCCACTTCCATTGCTGTAGCCACTCCTACAGAGCATTTTACACCTTCCATGAGTCAGTATAGAGATAAAGTACTGGCCATTTTTCTCATTCAGCAATATCTAAAGCCAACTGGATGGCTTTCACCTGTGCAAACTAGCTCTATTTACCTTGTCCTTCAGAAGTTTCTGCAACTTGTCATATAGGATTCCACACAGCAGCTTTCCACCTTTGATGTTTTCCAACAATAGGACAAGATCCATCTGTACACAGGGCATATTGCTTCTCTTTTTCTGGTAATTTATTATACAGAGGGGCCTCTTCAGCATACGCCCCCTCCTTTGGCAACACTCTGGCCAGTCCATGATCACTTCCAGAATTCCTGGGTGACTGGGGTTTCCCATTCAAGCCTGTCACGTTATCAATATGACCCACTTACTCCACGCAGCATCAGTTGCATGATGCGTACAGGGGAACCTCCCTTTGATCATCCAACTGAGTACAGGAAATTGAGGTGCCAAAAGGAGCTGTGCTTCAGTACAAACTACTTCTGAAGTGGCTCAAATTCCTTCATATGCTGCTAATATTTCTTTTTCAGTTGGGGTATAATGGGCTTCAGACCGCTGATATGCCCAACTCCAAAACTGTAGGGGTTGACCTCAAGACTTTCCAGGTGCTTTATGCCAGAGACTCCAAGTGGGACTGTTACCCCTAGCTGAGGTGTAAAGCATGTTTTTCACATCTTGTTTTGCCAAGACTGGCCCAAGTGCTACTGCACAAACTAACTTTAGTTTGTTTAAAGTCTTGCTGCTGCTCAGGGCCCCATTCAAACTCTTTCTTCTTCTGGGTCAGTTGATACAGAGGGTTTATGATCAGACTATAACCTGGAATATGCATTCTCCAAAAACCTATGACACATAAGAAAGTTTGTATTTCTTTTTTGTTAGTTGGTGGAGACATAGCTGCTATTTTATTGATCACATCCACTGGGATATGATGACTCCCATCTTCCCACTTTATTCCTAAAAATAGATGTCCTGTGCAGGTCCTTTGACCTTACTTTGTTTTACAGCAAAACCAGCTTTCAAAAGAATCTGGATTATTCTTCTGCCCTTCCCAAGCATTTCCTGTGCTGTGTTGCCCCACACAATGATGTCATAAATATACTGCAGGTGTTTGGGAGCTTCACCCTGTCCCAGTGCGCTCTGCATCAATCCATGCCAAATGGTGGGGCTGTGTTTCCACCCCTGGGGCTGTCAATTCCAGGTGGACGTGAAAGCACA
>VXBL01005325.1:184461-204432 GCA_013400195.1 Aramus guarauna | reverse complement strand
CAGTGCCAGCCCCAGTACCGACCCCTGAGGAACACCACTCCTCACTATTCTCCATTTGGACGTTGAGCCGTTGACCACTACTCTTTGAGTGTGACCGTCCAGCCAGTTCCTTATACACCAACTGGTCCATCCATTGAATCTATGTCTCTCCAATTTGGAGACCAGGATGTTGTGCGGGACAGTCTCAAATGCCTTGCAAAAGTCCAGGTAGATGATGTCCACCGCTCTTCCCTTGTCAACCAGCGCTGTAACTCCATCATAGAAGGCCACCAAATTTGTCAGGCATGATTTGCCCTTGGTGAAGCCATGTTGGCTGTCTCCAACCACCTCCTTATTTTCCATGTGCCTGAGCATAGTGTCCAGGAGGATCTGCTCCATGATCTGGCCAGGCATGGAGGTGAGACTGACTGGCCTGTAGTTCCCTGGGTCCTCCTTTTTCCCCTTCTTGAAAATGGGGGTTATGTTTCCTCTTTTCCAGTCAGCGGGAACTTCACCAGATCATCTAGTATATCCTCCAGCAAAATGATGCCTTAAAATTTCCAAAATGATTCTTGCTAAAAAAAAAATAAAATCCAACAAAAAAATAGAGAACCTACTTTAAGATCTTAAAAATGCAACTGAGCTAGAGAACTCTACACACTAATTTTTGCATAAATCCCTTGTGCATATCTAGTGTAATTTTTCACCTGTACAACCAACTACTCAGTATTAAGAAAGTAAAGGATGAATAAACAGGAAAAATCTCTACATCTGCACAAGAATTTTCTAATACAATCATGGAAGCCTTTTGGTTGGAAAAGACCTTTAAGATCATCAGGTACAGCCGTTAACCTAACACTGCAAAGTCCAACCACTAAACCATGTCCCTAAGCACCACATCTACACGTCTTTCAAATACCTCCAGGGATGGTGACTCAACCTCTTCCCTAGGCAGCCTGTTCCAGTGATAGACAATCCTTTCAGTGAGGAAATTTTACTTAGCATCCAATCTAACCCTCCCCTGGCACAACTTGAGGCCATTTCTTCTTGTCCTATCGCTTGTTACCTGGGAGAAGTGACCAACCTTGCTACAACCTCCTTGCCTCTAAAGAAATGCAAAGGAAGCCCCCTCACAACAGATGATGCAATATAGGTCAAGCATGACCTAGCTAACTCTTTTCCATCCAGGGTCTAGTCTTAAAAATCATGGTTATCCAAATAAACTATACTTATCTGTCCTATTCCACTGCATTAAATAGACTTAAATGCATGTGAATGAGTCAATACAGGAATACAGGTTCTGATACTCAAGCTTCAGTTAAGATTGGAATTAATTCCTCATCAAAATCAAACACCACTATTTTATTGAAGAAATAGAATCATTACCGAAGCACATTGCAAAAAAAAAAAAAGAAGGCTACTAGAATATTCAGTTCTACATATTCTAATTTCTCATATTACTGAAGGAGGCTGTCTCTGCAAAATGTATATATAGATATAAAAATATATTTTTATAATTATAAAATATAAAATATTGGCATAAAATAATTGGCAACTCTAAAATACTTTGGAAGAAAAGTAATATGCAATGATTTTTATTTCTTTATATGACTATTGTGTAGTGATTCTCAGAGTTTTTTTTATTATTTACACATGGGAGAATAGTTTTATATATGATTTTGAGCTATACATGTGCAGACATGCACTGACATAGACATGCACACACATAAAGACAGACTCCACCAAAGAACTGAATAAATTGCATTATCTTTCACTCTCTTTTGGATTTCAATGTCAACAAATAGAAACTCAATTATTAGTATGCAGACAAATTTCCCTAAATTACACCTTTAGCCATTTTTATGACAATGCTGACAGTGTTATTACTGAGTAGAAGAGAACACCCTGCTGAAGAGTATTTTCCTGCTTTTAGTATGAAACAAAGACAAAAGATAGAAGAAAAAAAATAGAGGGCTTTTTTCTATATCACTTTTGGTGATGTGCCTTTCATGCAAATATCTCATAGTTTTCTACAGTAATGGTACCATTAAATGCCTTGAGATTATTTGTGAGAGAGAAGTGTTACCTTGAGATTAAGACATAAAGTACTAAGTGCATTTTTAGGAACAGAGAAGATTTCTCTGTAAAGAAGTTAATGTTCCAAAGAAAGCTTTGTTTATTCGAAAGGTTTTATGGTTGTGCTGTTTTCTTCACTTAGCACCTTAATTCTCATGAACCATACGGCTGTCCAGATGTTTAAAATAAAAAGCCCATTTGGGTATTATCAGAGATTACTGAGAAAAGATATACAGACATGATGTTTAGCTATGCAACATAAATTCTCAGGGTGTGTGGTACCCAATAAACACCATATCCTAGATCTGATGAAACTGAACCCATAAATCATAAAAACTAGACAAAGGTCTCATAATACAATTTACCTCTTGCCAGATGCCCTCTGAAAAGAATCTGCTAGCCAGGGTAATAATTCTTTTTCATTTTTCTTTATTTTTTTCCTTCCTCTCACCAAGGTATTATTGGGAAATGTGTTTACCAGGGGTGAATGTGTTTCTGTCCAACCCAGATGCACTTTTCAGATGTTCTTGTTGCTTATAATGCCTTGAGAATAGGGTTGCCTAACATCTAAAATACATACATTCTCCTTATTGCTTGAATCTTTCATCTCCTCTCCTCCGGGGTTGCCTAATATGCTCACCAAGCTATTATTGTTTTGCTTCAGATAGCTTGGCCCACTTGCCGAGTTTCATTTGCTGTCACACAGTCACAAATTACAGCATTTACTTCACGCTACCTCCATTCCAAAGTATCAGTTTGCGCTTGCTGAACTGGAGAACATGATGATGGATCAAGGCGCATTTGTGCTAATCCATCGCAAGTTGATTCTCCAAAGAATGTAGCACTGTAGTAGTCTGTGGCATTTCCTTTCCATTTTAATTTGCTTATGCTGTTTTCTAGTAATTGTTTACTATCCCAGGCTTTGTTTCAGTGACAGCAGCTTGCTCTCAGTTTTCTTCCTTGGCTTTTGACAGTTAAAAAAAAAAAAGAAAAAGAAAAAGAAAAGAAAAAAAAGAACAAAACAAGATGGGGGGGGGGAAGGAAAACAGACAGAAAAGTGATTTTTGTTCGTTACTAGTTTTTTACCTTCATAAACAAATCTTTAAAGCTAGCCAGATTTTCTGCAGGTGTAAATCACTCTAGCTCCACTGTGCATACCATTTTATGCCAGCTGAGTCTGTAATACAATACTTCTAAAATGCCAGTAATGTAGCTGTTGTCTAGACTTCAGTTTCAGCTGTAGACTCACATCTCCTAAAGGAATCAATTGCACCATGTTCTTTATATTCACTGACAAATTGCATCTCCTGCTTCAAATCCTTTCAAAAATATTTGCTCCTAAATGTATGAGAATTCAACATTAGAGTGGGCAGTGAATGTACATTACAGGGAAATTGATTAGCATGTGTTCGAAGAACCGTTCAGTTGGCAAATCCTGAAGGAATGGGTTGGCATTTATCCTTTACTTTATATGCTCCATTAGCAGTTCAGAGTCTGGATTACAGACCACATCCCCACTACTGTAGCTGCTATGCCTGCACAGAACAACAGAAGAGTCCTCCCTTCTGGAAGAGTACAGTTTTAATGCTAATTTATCATTAGGATTCTTCAATCAAACTCATCCATATAAGAAAATTGAAAAGCTTTAATTCCATATTCTTTTTTTTTTAATCCACAACAATAAAAATGTAGTGACATAATTGACACAATATGGGCATAACAATTTTAGTTTGTAAAATTCAATTTTTGTGTTGTCACAGTGGGTTAAGTAGCATAACTATCATTGCTGTGAAAATTCTAGCTTAGATTTCCTTTGTGTTGCCTGTTAAAAATTACTGATGTTCAGTTATTGATGCCATTTTTTCCCTGTGTTTGATTTGCATTGGGGGTCAGTTCCTCAAAGCAGTGCGCAGCCTTACTTGCATGTTCTCTCTGATCCACCAAAGAAAATCCGTTGTCATTTTGCAGAAAGTGCATGCTTTTCTTCTCCCAGTAATTCTTAGAAAATCTAAACTGATGTGCTCGTTAGAGGATATGAGTAGAAATAACATCTCATAAGGAAGACTTGCATGATGAAGGCTTGTGAGTTTGGGCCCTCAAGTAGCAAGATCACCAGTTCATCATGACAGCATTCAAAGTTAAAAAGTTATTTATTTAGCTAGAGTCCCCTGTACTATCACATATAAATTAGGACTTTGTGTTTGGCTTACAGTCCCTGACATGTACCTCGGAAATATGAAGGATGTGAGAAGGAACGGTCTTTCTGCTGGCAGGATAGGGTTAGTCTGGATTTGCTGGACTTTCTGTGCAGTGCTCTGGTATCGTATTTTACTGAAGCATTTATGCTGGCTTTTAAAGAAATATCTTGCCAAGCTGAGCTGATCAAGGATTGCAATTATTTTTCTTAATTAATAGCGATCATAAGAACGGGTAGTCTTACTATTTAAAATATTTTGGTGTTTGTTGGGTTTTTTTTTCTTTCTTACAAGTGCCAATAACTATAAAATCATCCACTGTACTAAAAAATGACAATTACTTATTAGAATAAATTTTGTTAATTGGAGAACAGGTTGATAAAACTACATTATCAGTTAGAACCTAAAAAGAAGTTAAAGTTTGTAGATATGAAGAAGCAGACAAAATCAACAGAAATGGTTTGCTTTCTTTTGAGCAAAGCTAAACTACATACACAAAAATAGCAGGATATTGGGTTTGATTAATAGACAAATTAGTTGTCTCTTCAAATTAATCAGATAGAGTTTCACATCTGAGTTGTATGATTCTCAGCACTGAATGAAAAAGCAAACACCTTAACAATCTTTAAAACTTCCTGAGCCTTTGAATGTTGTCTGGTTGACAGTGTGGTAGGTACTGAGTGCTGGAGCCCACCACATGCATCTGGGACATGCAAGGCCAAATTTCTCTGCTTCTCTGGCCAAGATTCACCCCATCATCAGAGGCATGATGACATCAGAGGATGATATCATCTCAGAAAGGCTTTTAGACCACAGGAGATCTAAGCTGACTTCAGCAAAGTCTTGTTCACTGCAGTGACTACAGAGAAAGTGTACAGTAGTAATAGAACCAATTTAGTCTTGTCAGGTAACAAGATTTCAGTGAAACAAATCTGGGCCTTTATGTCTAAAACCTCAGTGCTCACACACAAAGCAGTGCCTGGCTTTGGTGGCAGGTGGATAAGTACTGTGGGAGTGTCACAGGTCTGCAAAGTCATGGGTGCTCTGGGGAAAGTGAATAGGCAATGGTTATCCTCTTTCACTTCTCAGCACAAGACCTAGATATCACCAAAAGTAACAACTGTCAGATTCAAAGAAGCAAACAACAGGCAGTGATTCTTCACACAATGCATAGTTGTACTTTACCTCAAGATATTTTACTTTAGATTGGGAGACATCTAAATGCCACAGAAATTTATTTACTCATTTAATCAAAATTTCTCTAGCTGCTTTAAGTTCCTCTTCAATGCCACAGAATATTTCTGTTCTAGTAGGGCTTTGATATTTGATACAAATATCATTCCACTTCATCAGGATCCTTCCTGGAGGAGTGTGGTCCATTAAAGATTCTCACAGAAAGCCTCATACAAGTAGAAATCTGGGACATCATCAATTTTCTTCTCTCTGCCTTGAACTTTTCTTCCATAATGACTTTCCCATGAGGTGGGAGAGTGCAGGTTGATATCCACCTCTACCTGTAGAGATTCAGTCCTCTTCTCTTGTTTTCCAAGTAAGCTACTTTAACTGTCTAGATGCAAAACCGAGTGGGGGAATGAGGGAATTTGTGGATATTTGTCATTCTTTACTCCCTCCTGAGGAAAGTAATCTACTAGATAGCAAAACAATTTGAGATTCATGAAACCCGGCAGAGCACAAGTGGGAGCATAAGTCTGTAGCCTAGTGATTAGGACCCCCTGGAGACCTAATTTACTCCTCCAACAATACTATTGCATGTGAAAACTGTTGCAGGATAAACCACATAATATTCACTTCTTTTTCACTCTAATAGGAAATGTCCAAGTCTGATCTCTTTTCATAGAAATGGTATTCTGAGCAGACAATGGCCATGTATACAGATGATTTAACAGGAATAGGATCTCAGATAATGGTTTGTAGCAATAGATACTGGCAGTTGCTAAAACCACTTCTGCTCCCACAGCGTTTTTTGTTTTCCAGTAGAGCTGGTTCTGGACTTTTTCCTCAAACCAGAAGGCTATGGCTGATCTTACCAAACACCTGAGAGTGACCAAGCAGTAAGCAGATTCCTCAGCCTTCTGAAGGTGCTAGGTTACCAAGACTTCCAAATAAAAACCAGCAGCAGCTACAAAACAAAAAAATGCAAGTTAAACGTCACTTTTAAATCCTAAAGAAGACTCCTTTAAAAGTAAGTTCTCAAAATTAGCATTTACCGTGAAATTTAACATTTCGCTTTCCAAGGAGCTAACAAGGGCAGCTGGCAGACACAAGAGTTTGCGCAGCAATTTCTATGCTTTGCTTGAAGATCTCCTGAGACCTTCTAGGGTTGTCAGAGGACTCATGGGAGCTCTTTGAAGTCCAGGGTGCCAGCCGAAACTGGGAAAGCATACCTCCATGAGGTCCTGATTTCCAGTAAGCTCTAGTAACTTCTAATGAGCTCTGCCAACTATTCCTCATCTGGGGGTGCTTTGAACTTTTTTCCCACAGCTGATTCTTGGTTAGGTGTGTCAAACACCTTTTCAACAAGAGCTAGAAAGAGGTCTTAGAGGACAGATCTCAGATGCAGCAGCTGATGCGGAAGAAGGCAGAAGGGGGATGGGAAGTCTGCCGTTATCACTCTGCACTCAGGAATGGTGGTGGTGTGCAAGGGGGCACAGGTTGCCCAGAGAGCTTATGGAGTCTGTCCTTAGAGTATTCAAAACCTGATGGGATGTGATCCTGAGCAGCCTGTTCCAGCTGACTCTACTTTGAGCAGGAGTTTGGGCTATACAATTGCCAGCAGCACCTTCCAAGCTCAACTATAGTAATTCAGGAAGTATAAAGAACACTTCCAGCTAAATCTTGGGAGAAGTAGGGTGTTTCCATTGCTTCCACTCATGGAACTTGCTACTGATTTTACATCTAAAAGTCTCTTCTTTTTGTATTAAAAATGAAAATCTTATAAATCTCTCTGGAATTACATTTTCCATGCCAGTTGTACCTGTGGCCTTGGGACCTTTGAACCAGTAATTACCAAATATACTCATTTTTACCTCAGTGTGTAGAGTTCATCAATGGTGTTTTTCATGGACCTCATGCCCATGGAGGCCTTTAACCTTTGTGTGAATGATTAACCATTCAAATGTACTCCGTCATAACAGAGTTCATTATGGCATTAATTCTATCCAGAACTGCCTGCTGATCTCATATGTTTCACTGCTAACCTTCCAGTTTATTATACAGTTTTAGCTAACTGAAACACTGAGATGTCTATTCCTTAGCTAAGTACATCTTTGTGGTTTCTTTCTCCTCTAAAGCTCCTTATGTTATAAAGACTCCTCACCTCCTCCAAGTTAATGGTGGCAACAGTCCATGTTGAGCAGGAGATTAGACTAAATGATCTGCAAAAATCCTTCAAACCAATATTTCTATGACTCTGTCAAATCCATTCCACTACTTTTAAAAGTTTTGTTCTAAAATCTAACCTCAATTTTTATAAATTTTAGGTTGATATATCCTATCATGTTCTCCATGGATATTTCTTTCCTGTTTTCAGCAGCACATTACCTACTTGAAGACTATTACCAGGAATGCTTCCAGTCTTTTCCTCTTTTGACTGAATGGTTTTATTTTGTTTCAATCTTTTGTAAAATATCATGCTCTTCAGATATATGATCACTCTCATTCCTGTCCTCTGGCTTTTGTCCATAGCTCTCTTTGATATGTTGTTCTAGAAGAGGCCTCCCAGTGCTAAATAAATTGGAAGGATAACGGCACATAGTTTTGAAGGTTATATTCTGGTTTTACATTCATGATGGAGGGAGAGGGTTGGAGGAGGATTACAGTGTTCACTTGTGACCCACTACAACTTCTAAATACTTTTCTGTATTACGGCTGCTCAAGCAGCTGGTCCTCATTCTGAATTTTTACAGCTGATTATGCTTGTGAAGTGTTATACTTTGCGTGACTCCCTAATGAATTTCATCATCTTTTTTTCCAACCATATCTCCTGTGTCTCAGCATAATTTTGAATTCCAGTCTTGTTCTTGAGCTTCTTGAAGCTTGTTGTCACCTGCAGATTTAATAAGTACACTTTCCATTCCATCATCTGGGTCATTAACAAAAGTATTGAATAGCTCCAAAATGAAGGCAGACGCCTGTTGGATCCTGCCCAGCATTTCCCTCTGTTTTGATGATGAACCACTAACAAATAATCCCTGAGTACAGATTTCTAATTGTCTTTGCACCTACTCTGTAGTAGTTTCATCTAGTCCAGATTTCTCAGTCTTATTTGGGAAAATAACCCTTAAGCCTGTGTCAGAAGTCTTAAAGAAGTCAAAAAATGGTGTTTCCAGCTTCTACTCAGTCCACAAAACATTTTATAGAAGAAAAAATAAAAAACTTGTTTTGACAGGCTTTCTTCATGACAGATCTTGACTAGCTATTGCTCCTTGTTATTTCCTGGGTGCTTACAAAGAATTTGTTGGGTTTTGTATCTCTTTTTCACTGCACAAATCACAGTCACAAGCTATTGCTTATAATTCCATATATTCCTTAACTAAAGCAATGTTAGCTTTTTAAAAAAATGATAGGTGAGTAAAATTTTTCTTAAAATTATGTTGCAATACACATTATCTCCATGCTAATGAAGCTTTAGTGTTTTGTGGTGAGATAGTGCTATTCAACATAAATATCTAGATTTATGCATAGAGATGTAAAGCGTATTTTTAATCTATGCATGTATAGTACCTCAAAGAAAACTGCTTTGCAAAAATCCAAATATATTTCAGTCTATAGAGTCCATCAGTTGAAAAAAAAAAAGAGTGGGGTAATTGCACCTTAGACATATATATGACAGAAGAAAAAACTATGATTATTTCAATTGCTAGTTATTCTAATCATGGAGACAGAATAGCTTGAAGAAAGTCAGTATTCCTATTTTATGTACATAGGTTTTGTATCTAAGTTGGGGTGCTAAGGTTTTAATACAGCTAGTGTAGAAAAGTATGCTCTGAATCACACCTGCGTAGTTCTTTACTTAGGACTCAAACTAGAAGTGTAAAGTCAGGCATTGTATCATAGAATCATAGAATGGTTTGGGTTGGAAGGAACCTCAAAGATCATCTCGTTCCAACCCCCCGGCCATGGGCAGGAACATCCTCCACTATTTAACCTCCATTGTTCCTTTTCTTCCATTACGCACCAATCGCACTTTGCCCTATCCTCAACCAACTGTCCATCAACTTCAGTTTTTCATACCACTCAGGGTACAAGGCTTGGATCTCAGCCTTAATTTTACTAAGGTGTAGAAAATTGAATACAGTCTAAATCCCTGATTTCAATTCCCTTTGCTTTACTGTAACTACCACAAGTAGGATGAGCCTTAATAGTTTCTTCAGCTTTCTTTTTTATCCAGATTTATTCTGGGTCTTGCTTCTTCAGGGAAATCAGAAGCTTGCTGCACTTATTGCCCTGCAGTTATAGGTTAAACTGGTGGCAGGGCATGATCAAGTTTATAAACATTTCCAAGCATTATTTCCCACTGTTCTTTGCTGCTGTTCATGTGACACTCAGCAGTGAAGGTCTTTAGGGGATCCTTATGGGTTGCTCATTAGTGTTTTCTAATTGCTCCATGCAGAGGGAAATAACTGTACATGGCAGGACTCCACCCTTGCTTTAGCCTGTTTAACTCATGAGGCCTTAAGTTGTACATGTCAAACCACAGAGAACGAACTAATGAGAGAAAAATTAGTGTAACAACCCTCTAATGTGTTATCAGGAAGACCCATGCTATTGCATTGGGCTGTCTTTTCCCTGGCTGATTTCAACATGTCTCTATCTACTGTTTCCTGTCATGATCTCCTTGCTCTCTCGTGCTAGGTTCAGCAACAGTCTAGTCTGCTCAAACTGGCCATGTACATTTTGCAACCTATTCCCCATCAGGGATTTGTCTCTGAACCAGCCAGAGTTATGCTTTAGGAATGGAAAATACCAACCTTCTCTTAAATATTCAAGGCAGCAAACAGAAATAAATTTTGGAGAAGGAGAGATGTAGCAGTTTAAAAGGAAAAAAAAACCCCACTCAACAGTTCCTACCTCACACCTCCAGAATGTTGAAGATGTACTGTAACAAAGAAGAAAAAAATATTAAAAATATTTTTTTAAAAATCTCAGCATAACAAATTATTTTATTGAACTATATCTAAGCACTTGAGATTTAAAAATACTCTATACCAAGCTGTAAGAACTAATAAAGGAAAAGAAAAAGATAAATAAAGTTATTTAAGAGCACATGTATTTTCGAATCATAATGAATAACGATTATAATAATTCCAATAAAAACATAGATTGGAACAAATCCTTTTACTGACATCTGAATCTTAAGAGAAGCAAACTACATTATCTTCAATATATGATAGACAAAGAAAAAACACCCCTGCACACCTAAGAAAAGTTGAAATTCAAACCCAGAATATACACTCAGATTTTGCATAAAAAGCTGCTGCTGCCTCAGTTGATGAAGCAGTTGACCTGGTTACGAGATACTTGTCTGCTATTTCTGCTTAACACATAATTAATACTAAGATTCAAGATATGCTAAGTAAAAAGTTTGGGGGTTTTGTTTGTTTGTTTTTGTTTGTTTGTTGTTTTGTTTTGTTTTGTTTTGTTTTGTTTTGTTTTGTTTTTCCCCAGTTCTCCAATTAGGACTTTCTATTGCTTTCAGCAGTATAAATCTCCTTTTCTTCTTTTAATCCTTCTCTTTATGAAAAGAGAGTTCCTCCTTGTCAGGGAGAAAGTTCCTGTGCAAAAGGATATGAAATATTTGTTGGCATGTCAAGTCCATCTATGCATGGTTTAGAGAGAGAAGCAGTGGGCATCATAATGGTTTTCTGCTGGATCAGGTGATTGAGATGGAGCACAGCAGAATCTGGGTGCACCCCCTTAGGTGCAATAATTTGACACCTGCATCCCTCAGATGTTCTAGGTAATGTGATGGCACAAGGCTTCCACCTAGAAGTGTGCATTGCAAGTCTCCTCTTTCCTGCTGCAGAATAGGACATTATTCAGAGTATCCTTAATGCATGACCTGAAGTCATAACTGTGGGAGAAAATGTGATGGGAATTAAAACTACACAGGTATTGTAAAAATGTAGGAATTGTAGGTACAGATAAAGACATAAGCATGTTCACGCTCTGGGTTCTTCAGAGCTTTTATCTTTTATTTGGTTGGTTTGGTTTAGTTTTTTTTCTTAACAGTTACGTAATTTTTCCAAGAACTACTTGTTTATTTCTTTGGTTGGTTGGTTGTATTTTTTTATCTGGATGCTAGAACAAAAAGAAGGAAATAGATTCTGGGTGAATCTAGTTTCCCTTTTGAAATATAAAAAGGAAAGAACCTAAACAATGATGAAAAAAATTATCATTCAAAAACATTTCATGATTCCAATATATATACCTTAGTCCTTTCACCCATAAACTCCTTATCTGATTGTCTGGCAATCCCCAAATGCATTCAGCTGAATCAGGAAAGAGTTGATTCCTGATTGTATCATACCAAAACCAAGAAAGATCAACGAAAAAGTGATGCAAAAATTGAAATGCTAATTAGTTCTTTTGATATTTTAAAAATATTTCCGTAATTCTGTAGCAGTGTCTGATGTGGGACAATGAAATCTAACAGCAGTTAACGTATCTGAGCAGCAGAGAAAAGGTGCAATTTGCCAGAATGAACATTCTGCATTTTTCTATATAGTTAAATCTGGGTTGTTTTTTTTTGAGGTCTGAGATTTTCTTTTAGAAGAAGAGGAATAAAATGAAGAAGAGGAAGACAAGAACAAAATGTAAGGAAATAAAATTAAAACTCTTGTACTTGTCATTGTCCTTTCACCAAAAAATAATGGAAACAAAAGTCAGAACATTTCTGGGTTTTCCCAGTTTAATTTTAATCCCTACACCTGGTATCTACACGTTTACTGTTCTGGGGTGGTAAGCACAGTTGGAATGGCTTGGCAGGCACCTTGGAAGGTGACTTCTTTGGATGCCATGGCTAAATCTAACAGGGACCAGATATCAGAGACTGTGTTTTGGTTTCAACCCCCTTATTTTACTTCATTTTAAAAATAAGATGAGATCCAAAATAATGAGTACTCTCACCATAAATTATATTTGATAATTGAATTATTAAATAAAGTTCTTTTGAAAAAATTGTATCAGCTTTTAGAGAAAAACAAATAAAATTTACTTTGCTTTGATTTTAATGAAATGGAGTAGTGCAGGCCTTTAAACGTGTATCTTTTTGGTCTTGTGGTCTTGACCAAAAGCTTTTATAAAAAGCTGCATTTTCCAGCTGTAGAGCCAAACTATTTTCTCAGAATGAGGCTACCATGGACTGATAAATTTGACCTAGTTAAAAATTAATGCATTCCCTGCTAATATCTTTCAGGAAAAAAACAAAACAAAAAAACAAAAAAAAAAAACCAAAAAAAACCCCCACAACCAAAACAACAACAACAACAAAAACATTGATAGGTAGTAGCCAAATTTTAAAATATGACTGCTATTTCATGACATAGCAGAAGTCTACAAATAGTAATACAGTTTCCTGATGAAGAAGTCAGCTTTCAAGCTGGCCAGCTTTTCTTTATTGGGTTCATGGGGCAAGGTTTTGGTAGTGGGAGACTACAGGGGTGGCTTCTGTGAGAAGTTGCTGGAAGCTTCCCCTGTGTCTGATAGAGCCAATGCCAGCCGGCTCCAAGACGGACCCACCACTGGCCATGGCCAAGCCAATCAGCAACAGTGGTAGTGTCTATGGGATAACATATTTAAGAAGGTGAAAAAAAAACCATGAAGAGCAACTGCAACCAGAGAGAGGAGTGGGAATATGTGAGAGATTCCACACTGGAGCAGGGGCAGAGTGTGAGGAGTCCTCCCCCTGAGGAGGAAGGAGTGGCAGAGACAACGTGTGATGAACTGACCACAGCACCTATTCCCCATTTGTGCTGCTGGGGGGAGGAGGTAGAGAAATCAGGAGTGAAGTTGAGCCTGGGAAGAAGGGAGAGATGAGGTGAGGTGTTTTTTTAAGATTTGGTTTCATTTCTCATTATTCTGATTTGATTGGTAATAAATTAATTTTCCCCAATGGAGTGTGTTTTGCCTATGACAGTAATTAGCGAGTGATCTCTCCCTGCCCTCATCTCAACCCAGGAAATATATATAATGAAAGGAGCCTTTCATTATATTTTCTCTCCTCTGTGCACCTGAGAGGAGTGATAGAGCAGCTTTAGTAGGCACCTGGCCTACAGCCTGGATCAACCCACCACAATTTCTTATTTACTTTCAGAAGAACTGAAGTTTGTGTCTACTGACAAAATCTGTCAAATCCATAGTTGTAAAAAGGAGATGGCAGTATTTTCTACCTCTTAAAGGCATATGAAAAGGACTGTGGAAATAGCTTTATGACCTATGAGAAATGCTTGCTAAAGTACAAATAAAAGTATCCTACACATACCAAGCCAAAAAAAACATATTGCTCTCTAAAATATGAAAAACAGAAGCTTTGAATTGAGGTAATCTTATAATTTGATACTTATCACTTCACAGAGTTTCATTTCATGTTTAACTTTTTGCTACTAGCAAAAAGAAAATTAAAGTTAAAAAATTCAGACTGATAACCAGAACTTTTTGTTTAAAAAAATTATATTTCAGCCATTCTAAAATTGTCTTTAATATGGGGAACATTTAAAATTACCATTTCATGTGAACTCTTTTGCTTGTCACACTGGCAATTTATAATTAAAAATATCTGATGAAAAATAGATGAGCGCTTCTATTGATGGCCATGATTCAACTAGTTATGGTACTTAAACACGTTTCTGAACAGTTCAGATGATAGTTTTCAAATGTTCAAAAACATTTTATTATTTGCTTTTAAAATTAAGAGCAACACTAGTACTTGTAAAATCCAAGGAAAAGTCAATGATGTGTTGTGATTGTGTCCATGGAAGAAAGAGAGGGTCTTTGTGGTACTTTGCACAAATTTGTTGTAAGGGACCTCCTGTACTTGTTTACAGTGGATGAGACTCTACTGTAACTAGAGCTAGATGCCTCTTTCTAATAATCATAAGCTTTTCAAAGAGGTCTCACCTATATGTGCAGGTTTGCTCCTGAACACAGTATTATCACTGGACCATGAAGTAAATGTATGAATAGGGTGTAGAGTTTTCTGATTCTGAGCATATCCTTTACCAGGACTTAAGCTTTGTTCTCTTGAAAGGTTTGCCTCTTTACTCGGTAAGTTAGCTTGCTGAGCAGCCTTCATTATACCCAAACTGACGCCCCAGATGTTAAGCTACAAATTAGAAGGAATGCAGAATCTTTTCGGACAGGTGGAGAAGCTGGTAAAATAGGAGACAGTAGGAGTATAGCCTTGCCTATTGGCAATATTGATAATGTCTCCATTATGGAGTTCACTAATTACAGAGCAGATATAAATTGTTTTGTAAAAATCTATTGGTGAAGCACAAAGCAGTGAATGAGCCTTCAGCTCAATCTATCAGACATTACAGTGGCAACCCCTGGCACATTAAAAAGTTAATGTGACTTTAATAGGTCATAATCACACTAATAAAGTTTATAATTATTCACTTTAGTAGCCAGAGTCATTTAACAAAACTATAACTTTTGTTCTTGGGGTTGCATCAGACTCAAAGTACAATTAATCTTTAACAGGGACAGAGCTCTGCTTTAATGGAGTTTAACAGCAAGACACTCTGGGCCATCCCTTCCTTAACAACAGAAAGAGAGAAACTAGGGCTAAACGATCCTGCTGGTCAATTTAAATGTGCACAGAAAACTTCCTCTCCAAGGAAAACGAGAGGTTTGAACATACCCAAGTTGCATTTCTTGGTCTGAGATATCATGGACCTGCTGGAGGTCAGTTCAAAGACCTTCCTTGTCTGCAACAGCCAAGCCAATTATTGATGAAAATACTGCATTGCCTTGTTCTGTATGCTTTCTTGTTGGCTGAATAGCCTAGAAAATGTTTCTATTGAAGGGTAGTTTTTATCCCAAACCAGCTCTAATCAATATACTCACCTTAATCTGAAAGATCATCGAGGTGAATCCTGTTAAATAGAAAACCTTTTGTGTGGCCATTTATTTGGCACTATAAGAAAAGAGAACAACCTGGCCTAGAAAGTACTGGAGGGTGATATCTCTAAATAACCTTAAAACTTATTTTGATGGGCGGTTAGAAACGAAGTCAATAACATTATACTTTCCTTTGAGTGACGCCATACTCCCCTTGCCCACAGCAGAAATGTTTATCCTTCAGCAAAGTTGGCAAATCAAAGGTGGATTGGTCCCACATCACTGCACAAAGAAAGTGACAGCAGTCCCTGGTTTTCAGAAAGGTCTATATTGCATGAGAAAACGTCAGGGGACTGGAGGCCTTTGAAAGACAAAAGAGTTCCACTCATTTGAACTTTAGTTTATCTGATAGAAATAGCTGTCAGATATATTCAGCTTCTCTTTCTTCCTTTCAGTGACTCTGAGACAGGCCTTATTGAGATAAGCCTAAGAAAGAGAAAGAAAGGGCAGACAGTCAGCATAAAGCAGTTGTATTGTGTAATGTGACAGAAAAGAAGAGCTGAAGAGCTCAGCTGGAAGTCTGTAGTTAATGTTTTAAATATTGTCCTATTGAGCTTAAGTGCTGGCCAAAGCAATTTCACGTTAATGACAATTGTGCTTCCAAGGCATTCTGCCTAAAAGGAAAGCAATGTTGCTAAAGCATTTAGCCCTTGTCCTGAGCAAGCTGTGCCTCTGGAGGGCCATGGAGGATACAGGGGACTGGCTCCCGACTTCAAAGACAAGGGGAGTCTTTCCCAGTAACTTATAACAGATTCCTACCCTTCTCAACAGGTGCTTGAGAACAGATTAGAATAGATTTGAAACTCACAATAAAACTAAAGAACTAGGAAAAGAAAACTGGATTCATCCTGCCACAGTTCTTGATACCTGTGAATATTGAAATATTAAGATCAATTCAAGCAATTAGAGCCATTGCTCAATAGATGTAACCAAACAAAAGGGAAACCATTGTAACTTAGAAAACAATTAGTTGAAAGATAAGAAGCTCTGGAACAATCTCATTTTAAACAGCTCGGCCTTGAAAAAACAAATGCATGAGGATAAGAAAGTTATAAGATGATCACAAAACCAACTGTGAAGGATAAGGTACACACGATACCAGGACTGTCTGAGCCTTCATCTGAGGACCCCGATGACCACCCGGAGGTGCCAACAAACATGCGCGGAAGACATTAGTATATGCTAACAGGTTCCTGGAAGATCCATGAATGTGATAAGCATTACTCAGAAATATAATGAATATGTATATTAACATAGTATAAATACTTGTTAGTTTCGTCCTTTGGGTGTGCGCGTGAGGTGGAGCTATCCCCCGTGTACCCAGTGCTGCAATAAAGAATGCCTGCTTTCTAAAGCTTCAAAATAAGTCTTAGAGAGTGAATTATTTTGCTGCTTTCCGGTAACATTCTGGTCACAATTTTCTTCTATGTACTAGCATAGCTGCTGTGGATCCCCATATGTATGGGGGTCAAAAGTGTGTGTGTGTAGCAAACATAAAAAAAGTCACATAATTCGACCCTAATTTTTAAGCTCTAAGACATTTTTTAGATAAACTGATGGAGTAAATACTTTGTTTTTCTGAGTCTTGGTTCCAAAACTTGCTTTCCCCCTGCCAGGTTTAGCAGTACATCAGTGTGATTGTAAAAAAAACCCTATACAATTCCAACAGGTTAACCTTTAAACTGTCCTTTTTCCAGTACTCTCATTTTCAATTATAATAGGTGTTTTGAGATTTTCTGCCATTTCGTCCACATGTGGTTTTGGGCAACATTTTAATCTTCCTAATATTCACTTACTACTTTATGGATTACCAAGCAAATACAGACATACTAAGAATCTATTTAACCCAAGTCCTTACAAGTTTTTAACTTAAATATTGACTGGCAGAAAAATAACAATAATAAGCCAGTCCCGGACTACACGTAAAAACGTAATGATAGCTAATAATATCTGTGTAAGGGCTTTGCTTCTGTCACCCATTCCTCTAATGGAGACTTCCTGTGTAAGCAATGATCCTATGAACTTTGTCAAAGTTATTGAACACTCGGTATTTATTTGAAGAGGTGATAGCAGAAGCTAGAAAACAGCAGTTACTTCACAACAGTATGCTACGTTGATGTTGCAGGTATTTGCAGATAATTTTCAGGAGTGAAAATGGCTTTATTATACATGTGTAACCTGTAATTGAATGCATAAAGCATCGTCTCTGAATACAACTTCAGGCAAAAAGGCCAAGCACTTCCTGACTAAATGTATGGGTATAGAGTGTAGGTGTGTACATTTTAAATGGTCAGAGGTTTTGGTTTCCCTGCCCCCCTTAGTCGTCCATGGAAACCTCGTCAATATTGTCAATTAAATTTGTGATGTGATTCAGTCTATATTAATGTAAGAACTCACAGATCAGAGCTGCATTTATTCTGTTTATTAGCTGCCCATTAGGTACAATAAGAACTTGGGGTGCTTTCTCAGACCAGATTTTGACGTTGTGAACCTGTGGACTTTTGGGAGATGAATCCCCCACGAAATGCAGCTCTAAATTAGGGAATCATCTTTTCATGCTCTTAGAGAAGTATAAATGCAACCATATCCACAGATAAGCAGGTCTCTGGCTGGGGAGGCTGCTCCTTTGGGAAGCACATTGACTCAGCTTAGGCAGAAGACCAGTTTAACACATATCTATTCATGATACCAAGGATAAACGTATTGGACCATGCATAAATGACCTATGTGTCCAGACTCTTCTTTCAAAAGAAAGATGTCCTCATAACAATTCTCTCACAAAATAAGCTATAACACTTAAAATATGACCCCTGTTCCAACAGGTAAGCTTTTCTGAAAATCTGGTATCAATGATAGATGGCCAGTTCTTGACAACATTCTTGCCTTAGCATTTCAGCCTGCAGTCCACCAGCAATCAGCTGGGAGAGAGATGGGGGATTTATTTTTCCTGATGTTTATTTTCAATCTTGTCAAATTGATGCAAGTGTTTTGGGACAAAGACTGTTCCTCCTTGTTTGTTGTTTCATTACCTTGAACAAGGCGGGCCTGAGCTACTACAACAGGAGTCCGATCTTGGTTGTGGCATAAAGATGATGTTTAACACTACTGCTTATTAAAAATGAAAAAAAAAAAAAAAAAAAGGACAAAAAAAGAGACCAACTTCCCTTCTCTTAACTGAAGAAAATAAGAAGGAAACAAAGTTTTATGTCACTCTGATGAGCTTTCATGGTGCACAGATGTGTTTGTGGTGAAAGGAACAAATTTTATTTATGAAGGCTAAGTTGCTTTACTCCTGAGCTTGTCTGTGAGATACAATGATGGCTCAAGCAACAGAGGTTTTGAAAAGCTGGGGAATAATAAAAAAGCAAGACATGACTTTTTCCTCCTGCACTTTCATTTCCTAGAAAACAGATGCAAGATCAATTGGCAACCTGGCATCAGTCTGCATGCCTTGTTTTAAGGGAGTCTATTGTTCATAAAATGTTATGAATACAGTTACTCCACAGATGTGTGGAACTAAATTTGATGTGACATCAGTTTAATGATAACACATGAAAGATTCAGAAGACTTCTGGTTGTGTTGCCTCATTATATGTATGAACGCATGCAAAACCACTAGTAAGACAGAGAACCTGTGCAAATGACGCCTCGATGTTGGCTGCTGATTAACTACACAGTTCATGCAAATCTTAATAAAACCAAGAAAAAAGTATTAGGACAGTTATCTAACATTCTTCAACCTCATGAGACTTTTTGATGCTTGCTTTGTTACTGTTTTGTTTTCTATATACTTCCAGATAAATGTGATAAAATTTAAAATAACAATTCCTGGGAGTTTAAATGTGTGGTGGATAGGGCCTTTACTGAGCCATTATCTGCAAGTTCAAAGCTGGTCCAGGTCATTAAGGACTGAAATATTTCTGCTAGAGTCACATATGAAATTAATTGAGTTCCTCAACTGTGTCACAAATTCATTATCCTAACTAGTTGCTGAAAATCACTTGCTGAAAAGCCAAAGATTTTGATGTCTGGAGGAAGTCTGTCAATTGCTTGCACATCCTTTACGTATGTCTTTTTGATCTGCCAGCTGTCTGACTGGGTGCAAGACTGTGAGCAATTCAGAGCTATCCATATATTTTGTGCTTATACGTGACTAGCTGGCAGCTCTCTCATCTCTTGGCCAGAATAAAGAGACTGAATAAGAGCTGAATTGTCTCCCCAGTTTTCTCAGCAGGGTCCACAATAGGATCTCTGCCTTACTAGCCACCAATTTTTAAAAAAATAAAATAGTCTTAGTATTTATACTCATTTCCTCAATGTTCTTGAAAGTAGCCAGTGAATCCCAAAGCTATGAGGTCAAATTGCACTGACAAGCAGAGAGGTGGCAAATTCACATCAACAATGACATTTTGAGGAAAGCAGGGCAAGAATAATAAAGTGCTTGGGGGAAAAAACACACAAAAAATCTCCTGAACAAACAAAACTCGCAAGCAGCAGCAACAACAAAACACACACACACACACACACATGCACAAAAAAAAAAAAAAAAAAAAAAAAAAAGAACCACTAGAGGAAAAAA
>VXBL01005325.1:141087-174864 GCA_013400195.1 Aramus guarauna | reverse complement strand
TTTTTTTTTTTTTTATTCTCTGCCTTTAATAGCGGTGGTGTGATACCTAGGAAGGGCAGAAGCAAGAGAACAGAACATCTTGTGCGCTATTCTCACAAGTTGCTTCCCGGTGACGAAGGGCTGCTGAAGCTGATATCTTTGCAGCGATTTTGACAGAGTCCTTCATCATGGGTGTTTTGCAGTGCCCTTTATATTCCTTCCTGTGCTCTGAACCCCTTCATCAGCCCCACTCCTTTCTGACCCTCGCTTTCACTCCTGAGGCGTCATATATTGCGCAACAAAGAGCTCAAGGTTTCAGTGTTACCATGCAGTGAGGTGAAGGGATCCTGTATGAGCAAGAAACCCCCTGCAAGGTGACCCTCCAAGTATTGTCCTTTGCACCAGTGAGAGGGATCAGGCCTGTGTCATTGCTGCTGAGATTGTACTGTACAAAGAGGCCATGTCTGGCTGGAGAAGTGACGCGTCCAAGAAGATGGGCTGAATTGTGAACCTCAGCTTGCTAATAAAGCTCCAGCACTTCGGCATTGCTCTGGCTGTTAGGTAGGAAATAAAGGTGGCCGTAAAGCAATGCAACCTCTGCTGCCCTCAGTGCTTTATCCATGTGCTTTGTGAGATTCATACTAAGATTCAGAGACTGCAGTATTAATGTGAGCCATGGAGGACCTCAGGTTCTCACAGATTCCTTGTCTGGCCCTAGAGGTGAGTCCCTACTCACAAGCATACCCTGTAATATTGGGATTTTGGTGTATTACTGTCATGCAATGTTGCAGTGAAGGTAATAGATGAGACACTCTAAGAGCTCAGATTGTTCACTGAGTAGATTATATAGAGATGGAAGCATGTTCTTTTATCACTGTGGCTTTGCATTTCAAATGAAAAGGGTCCTTAACATCTGGCAGGATTCAGATACAAGTGGGAATGCTCTAGTGGCAGAAACTGAGGCTGTCGCTTTCAAAGGAAGGGAAAGGGAAAGGGAAAGAAGGGAGAGGGAGAGGGAGAGGGAGAGGGAAAGGGAGAGGGAAAGGGAAAAGGATGATGTAAGGAATGATGGAAATCTCTTTCGCCCTGCAGATGACAAGTCTGAAGTTGAAGTCAGGATGTCAGTGGTTAAGAATGCAGTCTCTGGGCTGCCGTGGGTGATTTATGGAATGTGATGTTATCAGATTGCAGCCCCAAAATGGACTGAGCTGCACTAAATTATCTGTGCTTTTCTGATGAGTGGATCAGGATTCTTTGTGTTTCCTGGCTGGCCTCATTAGGCTTCTATAATTATCGTTTTATTGATAAAGTGCCTGCCCTTGGTGAGACTCAGGGATGCTGCACAATTAAAATAACAGATTATGTGAATGTAGGATAATATACTAACAGTTAGAACAAAACTTGTCTTACAGAAAAAAAAAGAGTTAGTAGTTGGGATTCTTCTCTGATACTAGAACTGAAAAGGGAGTACGTTCCTGGCAGTGACAAGCTCATCCATTCAGTAGGGATATATGGGATGATGATTAGTTGTCAACCAACTGAAGTATTAAAGTCTGTCTCTCCTGTCTGTCTCCATGGTTTTGTGACAAACCCATACAACTGATTTTCTAAGTTCTAAATAACTTCTAGCTAATTTCTAGCTCTTGAGTTATATTCCTTAAATTAGGGGAAACTAATCTAGATCATCAAGATATGACATTCAGTTAAAAAATCTGGAATTCCAAGTTAGATTCTCTTTCACATAGGAATGAAGGAATATAGGACAAGGATGGAGATCCACAGACCAATTTAGGCACACAATTGTTTATCTGCCAAAGAGAATCGGGAGACTGAACAGGACGGATGGCAAGCCTTCACCAAAGGGACCCAGGCATTGTGGCACTCAGTGATGCAAAGTGTGAGATGAAGGTGCCAAGGCTGACAGGAATTCATGATGGGTTAAGTGTATGTGCTCCCCGTGCAGAGAGAGGAGCTAAGGCTCCTGTTTTGCAATTCATACCAGCCCAAAAAATCATCAGTTCACCGAAAGGAGAAATTCCAAAGACATCTGTCCTCAGTGTGAGCGTGTCTGCCTCTAGGAAATCTCATCTAGGTTTGCCTTTCAGAGGGCAGACCTTTGTGCTGTACTTAGGAATCTGCTGGAAATGTGGTTGCCATTCTCCAAATTACTTCTGTACTATTTATCCAGATATTATCTAATTAAACAACACCTAGTTCTTTTCCCTCTTAGCTGAATGGCCTAACCAGCATGCTGTAAGTTCTTGATTCATTCTAGTTGCCATCCTTTTCAGCTCCCAGATCTTGCCTTTTGGGATACCTAGGTAACAGCTTTACCAAGGCAGGAGGAAAGCACTTCAAGCCAACTGGCTAGTTACTGGGAAATGGCAGCAGTGTGCTCAGGAAGGACCTACAGACAAGATTTTATGTGTGCCTTTACCATATCATGCAAAGGAGAGGTCTCTTTCCTCTTCTTTAGAGCTGGCTAAGAAAATTTGGCATAGTCATAATTAGTCTAGCAGATGAAGCGTCTTTAGGGATGGGGCTCGAGGGGTCTGTTTCTGTTTTCCTGTTTCTAAGCAGTCTGAAGTAAAAGATAAGTGCTAAACTAGCTTCTTGGCAAGATAAAGACACTCAGTAGCATCATTTATGTGCCTGCATTTGTTAAACAAAGTTTCCCTCGAAGGTGACTCAGACTCCTGAATGCCATGTGTTTAGGATCCCAGTCATCCTCCACAAAGTGACTATAGGGTCACTAACTGGAAGGTTGTGGCAGACTGGAAAAGGCTTTCAAGTAGCCCAGACATGAAGGAGGTAAGAGATTGTCATTCATTTTGATGTTGATTTGGGGCATGTAATTATGCTAAATCTTTTTGCTTTTGTGAGATTACTTGCACTGTGTAAAATAAATATTTATTTAGCACTTTTCACCTTGTGGGCAATGCTATCATTCTTCTTTTAATTACTATATGTTTTTTAATAATGACAGGTAGCATGTGTCATGCTGCTTCCATATTCAAAGCACTTTATAAATGTGAAAGGTGGTTATCTGTCACTGACTTTCTATAATAGGAGGATATTAGATAAAATACTGGGAACTGTTCTCTGCAATTTCTTAAGAGTAAAATAATGTTAATATAAATAATAAAAAAAGACTTCCTAGATGTGTGTTTGAAAGCAGGTAACTGAATCCTTGATTTATACTGGAAATCCAAATGAGTTCAGTAGGGAACAAACCTTAGTTTCAGAGTATATAGATGTTCAAAATTGCAATCAGTGTCTAAGCTACCTTTACAGTCCATACAAGTCTAGCCAACTCAGACAGCAGAATCTCAATTCAACCAGCCACATGCAAATGCTTGTTTTGGACTAAGCTGCATTTCTGTCCAGCCACTTCAGCCCCCTGGTTCCAGCATCTACATGCTCTGCCAACAGCCAAGGTAACCAGGGTTGGGAAGCTCAGGAGAGGATAGACTGGGAACATGGCAAAGAAGAAATCCCAACTGACTTTCCTACCCTTTATAAAACTCTTCTGTGTGCAGGCTCCAAGTCTTTGATGGATGACAAAGGCATTGCAACTCAGTCCCACGAGTCATGGCAACAAGTGGTAATCCAAGCAAACAATTTCTTCTTTCTGCAGAAGCATGGTTTGCGTTCACCTTAGTTGGACAAACAGCTCATAGCAGACAGACATGTTGGAACATAAATGATTTGCTGCAAGTACTGCAAAACTTTTATCTGGTAACTGGAATGGACTTCAATTTTATCACTCAGTTACAGACTTCACCATACCTTTGTATATTTACATATCTATCTAAATATAGATATAAATATATACACATACATGTATAACTATATATACATATACATATGTAGTATATATAAAATTATGTAATCTTCATTAACTCTAAGGAGTCACTCAGGAATTTAGCAATGAGTTTAGAATCTGCTGCTGCTTTTCAAAGTACCTTTTGAGATGTAATGGAGTTAGAGAGAGGGCACTAACTGTAAGCATGATCAAGATCCCAAATTCAACCCCTGCCCATTGAAAAGTACTAATAGAAGAGGGAAGCTATTCTGAAAGTGGTACAAACCCACTGTGTTTTGTACCATTCTCTAATGATTCGTGAACAATGGCTTGTTCAGCCCTTGACTTACTCCTGTCTTGAAGAATCATTTCAGAAAACTACTAGTATTAAACACCAGGGTTGCTACCCTCCAGAGAGAGTAGTAGAATCCATGTCACATGCCTTTCCATCATTAGTATGCATGCAATAGAAAATCTGATATTGCCTCAGATTTACGGTTTTAAAGTCTTTTAAATGTCTACTGCTATTTCAGATATTTTTGTGCTCTATGGAGATCAATGGTCACCAGTGTTACAAGTCCTTACTACAAACACAGGTGCACACACAAATACAAACACACATCCACAGACGTATTCTCTTTACATATATATGTGTATATATGTTATATATATATGTACATATTGTACACCCAAATATAGAAATTTATATTCAAATCTGTTGGATTTGTTTTTGTTAGGGTTTTTTTGGCCAAATGAAATTCTGTTTTTAAAGTCAATGTACAGAACTTGTATCTCAGTCCTTACAGTGGAGCTGGCTAATGAGTCACAACACAAATTTTTGGGAAGATTTTTTAGGCTAGGATCATTGTGCTGTCCAATACCTGTGGCCAGAAAGGAAAGATGATGTGCAGGGAACACACCAGATGGCAAAGGCAGTTACAGGAGGAAGAGGCTTGGTGCTTTGCCCACTGTGTGCACTAGACAGTGCAGCAAGCCAGTAAGGTAATGATGTGGAAAAAAATAAAAGGTTACAAATAAAGTTTCAACAGAAAGGTGATTTTTCTATGGAACGGAAGGCAAGAAAATATTCAAGGAAAAGGGCAGACTCACAAATTAAAAGCTGGGGTTTTTTAAGATGCCAGGTCCATGTATAAAACAGCCATGTGTGAGGGAGCTCTGTGCCTAAGTGAAGTGGGTGCTAAGTGTTACCGACCCTGTCGCGTTAAGAGTATGAGTCTGATGTGTGGTGACGGAAGCCCTCGTGTTGCATCACGAGGTTCAGAAAGGACCCCCTTGCTTTCTAAACTCCTCAGAGAGGAGTCTAGGTGCAGCCAGGTCCAGTCTTAGTCCCAGACTTGGTCAATGGTTTATGTCTCAAGGATTATGTGTGTAGCCACTTATCAGAATTGGCGTTTGCCTGTCAGAGCCACCTAAAGGATTTTCACTGAGACAGTTTTCCAAAGTTGATAAAGATAGTTAATTTATTAAGATGAAAGATATAAAAAGTTCAGAATTTTTGTTGAGAAATACCCTTACTGCAGTAGCACTAATATATGATGATAGTGCTAGCAAAATGCTATCCTGGGTATTCTTCACCAAAAGGTGAAGACACAATGCTTAACAAGAAGGTGTCCCCATCTTGGANTCCCAGACTTGGTCAATGGTTTATGTCTCAAGGATTATGTGTGTAGCCACTTATCAGAATTGGCGTTTGCCTGTCAGAGCCACCTAAAGGATTTTCACTGAGACAGTTTTCCAAAGTTGATAAAGATAGTTAATTTATTAAGATGAAAGATATAAAAAGTTCAGAATTTTTGTTGAGAAATACCCTTACTGCAGTAGCACTAATATATGATGATAGTGCTAGCAAAATGCTATCCTGGGTATTCTTCACCAAAAGGTGAAGACGCAATGCTTAACAAGAAGGTGTCCCCATCTTGGATGGAAGAGAAGGAGCACAGCCTGTTGACTGCCTCTTCTAGGTCTTCAATTTCTTCTCTCCCCCCAGAGGTATTTTCCTCAATATCATTTATCTGTTCCCCTCCCTGGGGTGACATTTAACATGATTTGGGTGGACAGTCAAGTACCATAGTCATACATGTCATACATAGTCAGGGGTGTTAACTTTAATATTTATTTCACAGATAATTGAGCAGAAGGTCTCACTCCAGGCACTGTGACCTCCAAGATTCTGTGCTGAAACCATTTATCTGCTTATTCCTGTTATCTTTAGCCAAAGCAGGACCATCCTGCCACTGAAAGGGTTCCTCCTTTGACTGCTTCTCATGCCAACCTTCTGGATCTCCTTCCACAAGGTTTGAACAAGAGATAAGCAGACACAAGCATTTTTAACCTCTTATGTTCAATTCTCACAGACCTCCAGAAAAAATATCAGCAAGAATAAGGAAATCCTAATGGNACATATACATATGTAGTATATATAAAATTATGTAATCTTCATTAACTCTAAGGAGTCACTCAGGAATTTAGCAATGAGTTTAGAATCTGCTGCTGCTTTTCAAAGTACCTTTTGAGATGTAATGGAGTTAGAGAGAGGGCACTAACTGTAAGCATGATCAAGATCCCAAATTCAACCCCTGCCCATTGAAAAGTACTAATAGAAGAGGGAAGCTATTCTGAAAGTGGTACAAACCCACTGTGTTTTGTACCATTCTCTAATGATTCGTGAACAATGGCTTGTTCAGCCCTTGACTTACTCCTGTCTTGAAGAATCATTTCAGAAAACTACTAGTATTAAACACCAGGGTTGCTACCCTCCAGAGAGAGTAGTAGAATCCATGTCACATGCCTTTCCATCATTAGTATGCATGCAATAGAAAATCTGATATTGCCTCAGATTTACGGTTTTAAAGTCTTTTAAATGTCTACTGCTATTTCAGATATTTTTGTGCTCTATGGAGATCAATGGTCACCAGTGTTACAAGTCCTTACTACAAACACAGGTGCACACACAAATACAAACACACATCCACAGACGTATTCTCTTTACATATATATGTGTATATATGTTATATATATATGTACATATTGTACACCCAAATATAGAAATTTATATTCAAATCTGTTGGATTTGTTTTTGTTAGGGTTTTTTTGGCCAAATGAAATTCTGTTTTTAAAGTCAATGTACAGAACTTGTATCTCAGTCCTTACAGTGGAGCTGGCTAATGAGTCACAACACAAATTTTTGGGAAGATTTTTTAGGCTAGGATCATTGTGCTGTCCAATACCTGTGGCCAGAAAGGAAAGATGATGTGCAGGGAACACACCAGATGGCAAAGGCAGTTACAGGAGGAAGAGGCTTGGTGCTTTGCCCACTGTGTGCACTAGACAGTGCAGCAAGCCAGTAAGGTAATGATGTGGAAAAAAATAAAAGGTTACAAATAAAGTTTCAACAGAAAGGTGATTTTTCTATGGAACGGAAGGCAAGAAAATATTCAAGGAAAAGGGCAGACTCACAAATTAAAAGCTGGGGTTTTTTAAGATGCCAGGTCCATGTATAAAACAGCCATGTGTGAGGGAGCTCTGTGCCTAAGTGAAGTGGGTGCTAAGTGTTACCGACCCTGTCGCGTTAAGAGTATGAGTCTGATGTGTGGTGACGGAAGCCCTCGTGTTGCATCACGAGGTTCAGAAAGGACCCCCTTGCTTTCTAAACTCCTCAGAGAGGAGTCTAGGTGCAGCCAGGTCCAGTCTTAGTCCCAGACTTGGTCAATGGTTTATGTCTCAAGGATTATGTGTGTAGCCACTTATCAGAATTGGCGTTTGCCTGTCAGAGCCACCTAAAGGATTTTCACTGAGACAGTTTTCCAAAGTTGATAAAGATAGTTAATTTATTAAGATGAAAGATATAAAAAGTTCAGAATTTTTGTTGAGAAATACCCTTACTGCAGTAGCACTAATATATGATGATAGTGCTAGCAAAATGCTATCCTGGGTATTCTTCACCAAAAGGTGAAGACGCAATGCTTAACAAGAAGGTGTCCCCATCTTGGATGGAAGAGAAGGAGCACAGCCTGTTGACTGCCTCTTCTAGGTCTTCAATTTCTTCTCTCCCCCCAGAGGTATTTTCCTCAATATCATTTATCTGTTCCCCTCCCTGGGGTGACATTTAACATGATTTGGGTGGACAGTCAAGTACCATAGTCATACATGTCATACATAGTCAGGGGTGTTAACTTTAATGTTTATTTCACAGATAATTGAGCAGAAGGTCTCACTCCAGGCACTGTGACCTCCAAGATTCTGTGCTGAAACCATTTATCTGCTTATTCCTGTTATCTTTAGCCAAAGCAGGACCATCCTGCCACTGAAAGTTCCTCCTTTGACTGCTTCTCATGCCAACCTTCTGGATCTCCTTCCACAAGGTTTGAACAAGAGATAAGCAGACACAAGCATTTTTAACCTCTTATGTTCAGTTCTCACAGACCTCCAGAAAAAATATCAGCAAGAATAAGGAAATCCTAATGGAATCTCTTTCCTTCCTTGTCCTTCTCCTTCCTTGTCCTTGTCCTTGTCCTTGTCCTTGTCCTTGTCCTTCTCCTTCCTTGTCCTTCTCCCTTCCCTTCCCTTCCCTTCCCTTCCCTTCCCTTCCCTTCCCTTCCTGTTAATAGAAATGGAGGGAAAAAGAACCCAACAAAAAAGAGCAACCTAGGATAACCTAGTAGATATCAACGGCCAAACATAATCTTCACTTTATCCCTATTATATATGTACAGATATATGAGGCAGATACATCAGAAATTAATGAGTTAGATAAGATCAGGGAAAAAGGCTACAGGCAAGTGTAATCAACATCGCCCGCTTTCAGTGGAAGAGTTGTGATTTACAGATACTGAAGGCCTGGCCTATAATCTGCAGGTAATGTGGTTTTCAGGGCTACACTCATTTCTTTCCAGCCTTCCCTACCTACAGAGGAGTTGGCAATCGGCCTCTAGTTCTATGAATTAGTCTCCAAAGACTCATTTGAGCATCATGCACAGTAGTCCTTAACTCAGACTTTCCATTGTGCCGGAGCTGAAGTTGCAACCCTTAGCATTGTTTACATGGTACTGCTGCTGTTGTTTTGTCTTGGAATTGCAAATTTCCTAGTTATGGGAATCAGCAAGCGAGAACCATCTCTCTTGTGGGCAAACCTTAACACATCAACAGAGTGGAAGAAAACGTCGCTGCTGGCACATTGGAGAAATGCCAAGGTAAACTACTACCCGATAAGTGGAAAATTTCGTTCTGTAAACATTTGGACTGGAACTTCATCAGCCAAAATCAGTGAATATTTGAATCAATAAATGCCCCAATAGCCATCAGAGTCTCTAAGCATGGTTTATTTATCATAATACATAATGTTTTTTAATGAAGAATATAATAATAACTTTTTATTGCAGAACGAGTGGATATCCCCACACACACACACACACATAGCTTATTGTTTCAAGTCATAAATACCTGACCTAATTTTTTATTTTTTTTTATTCCCCTCTGGCTGATAGTAGTAAAAAGTAGGTCAGGTTCAAATGCAATTGCTCTGTCTGACATTTTTACTGATTCAGAGCAGTTACATGAAGCTTTCACATTTCTGAGTCCCTTGTTGCCATTGGTATCCATTTGCTCCTACTAGATGTGGTGTTTTTCTAAAATCTCTTTTAAATGACTGGACAGTTACATTTCCATTTTATTCAACAATTTTTCCCTTTTTTTTCTGGGTGTGTGTGTGTGTGTGTGTTTGCCTATAACAGAATGCCTAAGCACTGTGCAATAAAACTAATCCACAGAATAAGATTCAAGTACATTAAATCTACAATTATCTCATCCATGTTTTTACAACTGCTCCATGAAACATCTTCATCAATAATTTCATTTTTCAGGATTTTTCTTACTGAAGGAAAACCATCACTTCAGTTGTTAAAAAGTATCTCACTAAGAAATGAATTTGTTGCCTAGTAGGAACTCTTGGGAGGGAGAAAAATACAGATGGAAATAGCAAAGAGAAGCAGGTTCCAAAACCCAGCTATCAAATTCCCTTGTTCCCCTGGAGTCAGTGGTACCTCACTGCTGCAGCCCATGAAGGGCTTTAGACGGTCTCCAGGGTTTTTTCTTTTAGAGGGAGCACTGCAGTTAAGCCATACGGTTAAAGAAGCCCTTCCACCACCTCCTTCTGAGTAAATATAAATTGGATGCGAGGCAGTTTGGCAGGGCAAAGCTTCCACAGACAGAGCCCTGGGTAACAGGACTGTTGTATAAAATACTCCAACCTGGTCTGAGAGCGGGCAAATAGCCGGATCGCAATCCATCATAGCAGGACACAAGTCTCACCATTGCTGGTTCAAAGATTCAGGTGTTTGTCAAATAACACTATAAATCATCTTACAGGGGGGTTCTTTTAAGCATAGGAGCTGGATGCTAAATAGAGTCTGGGAAACTGGAAAAACACAACTGCTTCGCAGCGGCATTTAGGCACCCAGCTGTCACAGGCTCCTGTGACAATCCCAGACAAAACCAGACACATATGATCATCGTGACCATAGAATATTAATTTAACTCAGTGCTAGCTCTAGGCAAGAGTGCAGGTAGCAGCTTTTTCATCATTGTGGTACATGTGAAAGTCTCATTTCTGCGACACGGTCAAAACCCAACCTAAGAGCAATGCTGCTCTGAACAAAAGCACTTCAGAATGATCTCTCCCAACCACGTGTATAGATTTGCTAACAAAATTCAGTTCCCTGATATTGTATCAAGCAGATGCAGAAAAATCCTAGTCCTGGCTATGTATCTTGCTGCTTCCCTGGCTTTATTTTGTGTTTGGGATGATTATATGAAACACTTTCCCTTTAACATCTGCTGCCTGCCTGTAAATGATGAACCAGGTTCCAGACACAATTTCTGCAGGTAACCAGCTGTGATACCCTGCAGTGATTCATAATACTAAAGTGTTTATGGAGATTTTTGAATTTACATGTTTATGAAGTTTACAGTGTGACATAAGAGGAAATAATTTAATTGATGTTGTTTATTTTACTGCAGCCATGGCTCTGAGGTGCTCAGTACAGTAAATTAAGTTAGTGTGTACATCTCACTATACGGTTGCAAACCTCTACTCAACAGGACATATCTTGTGGAGAGAGAAGTGTGTGAGATCAAGAACAAGAGTGAAAACTCCGTCCTCTGAAAACCATTCACAATGACTGTAATGCAATTTAGTCTAAAAATTTAAATTGTTAAAAAATAGAAAATAATCAGGCAGGTAGTGGTTGTCTTTCATTGTTATAGAATTAAGTATCCTTCTGGAAGTTAAACACTGACTGCAAATTGACTTTCTCACTGCATGATAAAGAAACTGGTTCACTAGAGAAGATCTGAAAGGGAACTGTTGTTATAGGATTTTACTGTCATTCAGTAGCTACTTGTCCTGCCTGTCATGAGAAAGACACGGAGAGAAGGCATCTTTTTCTACATGTGCAATGTTAATTAATATGAAGGATTGTGTTTTGGCACAAATTGCATGAAACAGGTTCAATGCAGTTGTTATTGAAGTTGGGGTTGGCCCTATGCTTTCCTTCGGTTTATACAGCAATGCTCAATGTGTGACAGTAACTCAGTAGTACTATAGAGTCCAGTCCTGTTTCTGGTCTTTTGGTAGAAATCAGGGACTGGGAGGAATTTGAGAACTATTAAGAGAATTTAATTGTACTTTTTCTTCTTCTTTCCTAATCCCTGCCACCTCTTCAAAGGATGACCTAATTTTGCCAAGGGTGGTACTGCTTCCTTGTTAACATCACTCCATAGGACGATCTTCTATGCTGTACAGGCTTGGCTCAATGACATAGGAGAGGTAGGATTGCTCAGGGGCTTTGCCATGCAGTGAGTGAGGGCTATGAGAGATCTCCCAGCAGTGTGATAACCTGGCCCCTACCAGTCTGGGACCCTTTCTCCTTTCCCCTCCTGCAATATGAGGTCCTTTGTTCCAGACTCCAGAGGCTGGGACCCGTGTACTTTGTTGTGTCCTTACTAAAACTGATCCTGTATGTACAATAGGTCACCAGATTTTGTCTTAGCTCTTTGCCAGTAGGTTAGGAAATGCAAGAAACAGCCTTCGTAGAAGTCAGGGAGGAGAAAACAGTGTAGAAGCGACGGCCCAGTTCCATTGTGTCATTCATTTGCTTTGACCCAAGGTGCTGCCTTTCCCCTTTGAGCACAGGTGCTCTGTGCTTATAGGAAGAACAGACCTGTAGATACACCTATAGACAACCATCTGGTTTATTCCTAATTAGCCTTGGTGGCTTTGTCATGCAAATAACTATAGTTACAATCAANGAGAAAAGGAAAGAAAAAGAAAGAGTGCCAGGTCTTGTTAACTGATCTGCAGGTAACCACTGCAGCTTGGCTTGCATCTATAAGTTAGTATCTCTTGCCTTCCAGAACAGGCTGGCTTCATCCAAATTGCTGTTGTGAACAATCCCTGTCCTGTGCACGCCCCAATGCCAGGAAATGTCTAGGAAGGATTTGGGAGAATGCTGTCTAATGCAGGACAAATATTAAAAATTAATTTATTGCTATTGTTTATTGTGGGATAGTGCGTTGTCCCTCATCCAAACAGACAGTATATGGATGTAGCTCTAAACAACAAATCTGCCCAGTAAGGAAGACTGAAATTACAGCTCTAAACATTTTTACTCATAGACGAGTAGAATCCAGTTTTCCCTAAGCAGCAGACCATTTCAGAGGAAGATTTGTGTTAAACAATCACATCCACATGCTGTTCTTATGCTTGGGTTGGTTACCTTTCCTGTGGCTAGCCAATTTGCAAATAAAGATGGAAATGAAGCAGTAGAAAGAATTAAAAGGGGGAAAAAAAAAAGAAAGAAGAGTATAGAAAATAAATATTAAAACAACATTTAAAAAAGTAATTATAGGATTAGGATTATAGAAGAAGAGGAAAACTCAGAGCTTGATACTGTGTTAAAAATTCCCCAAAACCAAACAAGCAACAAAAAAAAAATAAAACAGAAAAACAAAAATCAAACTCCCCTTAAAAGCACCAGAAATAAAAAATGGGATAGGAAAAAACCCCCTTCCAGTCCTTCAGTTTTTTCTAAATTAGGAAAACAAACAACAATTTCTGCTTTATTAGCAGAATTTTACTAAGGTGAATATAAACTTCAAGTGTAAACATTTTACCTTTTTTTCAAAACAACACTGCCTAGTCTGCATTCTAGTTTTAGAAAATGGTAGTTAAAATACATTGATAAGACTTTTTAAAATAATTTAAAATCATTCTGCTTTCCTGCTTCATGCTTTAAAGCATTTACTTAAAGGAAAATTGCATAGAACTTAATAGAAAATTTAAAGCATTCAATAGTTTGTTGTTTGCTTGAAACAATCATTTGGCATTTAATAGAGAATTAGATCCCTGCTATCGAATTCCATAGGGTGACTCCGATGTTCTACAGAGAATGAACTTTTTCTCTATTAAGTGTCTTAGATTTTTAGAGTAATTTCTGGAGAACCTCATTGATTAAGTCACAATTAAATTCTAAAGTACTTTCCCACCAGGGTACAAACAATTAACATGAGCCAGATTCTTCACTGCCTGGCATCTTGTGCAGAGAGAATGAAAAATGCTTATGATGTGATATCATTGTACACACATTTTCTATTTATTATGCATTAGTGCAGAGACCACAAAGTGGTCTCTACTCATTTTTCTCTCTCTTCTTAAAACTCTTCATTTTCAGACTCTGTAATAGCTCCTCACACGTGATATTCTGTAATCTTTCTATCATTTCATTTGTGCTTCACTGAGTTTTTTTAATAGCTTATCGATGCCCTTTGCAGGGACTAAACCATGCTCTCTACTTCATTGCTAGCTATGCTAAGGCAGGAAATGCTGGAGACAAGCCTTTACATCAGACTTAAGTAACTCCTATGAAGCCTTTTGGGTGGCATGCTCAAAGCGAGATACTAGGAACTGGTGCTTTTGCAGTATTAGTCTGAATAAGAAAGCCCACGGCCATTAGTAATAACTGAGAGACCTGCTGAAGTAGAATTATTCAGCTCTGAGGTGCAATTCTGGATAAAGAACAGGTTTTTATTAGGTCAGGTGATCTTGGGAAAAAAGGCCAGATTTTCAAGCACTCAAGATCTTTTTTAGTCCTTTCAAATGCCTGAGCCCATTCATTCATTGTTTTGTTAATGATGCAGAACCACAACATTGAAGAGTTGAGCAGGCACCTCTGTAGATTCTCTTGTACAACCCCCTGCTCAAAGCATGATATGCTAGACCAGGTTGCTCAGGGTCATGTCCTGTTGGGTTTTTAATATTTCCAAGAACAGAAACTCCACAGCCTCTCTGGGTAACCTGTTTGACCACTCTTACAGTAAGGAAGTCTTTTTATGTTTGTAGAGTGATTTGGATAGTGTCTCTATATTCCTTCTGGATCACCCGGTCTGACTTCCATCTGTTGGGCACTGCCTTTTATGTTTTAGTCAACTAAATGTAGTTTAGTCTAATGCAAGGCAATAATTCAGCTTAGACTGCCTACTTTGCATGTGTCCCAAGTGCATCACGACTACTGCTACATGTCTTCTACAATGCTAATCGTAATAAGAAACAAAGACTATTTAGTACAAAGAGACTTAACTGAAGCAAAACATATTTAGCTAATCCTAAATTGCTAGTCCAACATGGTAAATATACATTTGGCACAGCCACGCAGGATAAGGATCTTGGTGTGGAAAATAATGGACAGTCTTAATATAAGAAATGTTGGACTTGTTAAAGATTTTCCTTTGTGTAGCAGTGTTACAGCAAGAAATATGACTAAATATTTTTGATGAAGATGACCAGAGACTTCTAGAGCACGTTGCAGGAATGTCACTGTAGTAGCAAAACAAGAACAAAAAAAAGACCTTCTGAAAAATATCAGAGGCTTGCCATAACACTTCATAAATTGAGATCATTGCAAAATAGTCTTTCCCCAAGAATTTTGGGTTTTCTGAACACTTTTCAGCAATCAGCTTCTCAGACATATTTTATAATATTCTATTGGGGGGAAAAAAAAAAAAAAAGCAAGCTTGGAACATTTATTTACATGGATACATCTTAATATCTCTGCAGTAGGAGCTACAATACTGTAAAAATTGTGCTTCCACTTCAGTTCTGATAAACTGGTCCATAAGTTTAACAGTATGGGTAATGAGTATGTTTTTGAATAATCTCTTCCTACAGTATAGTTCCTATTACGGATTAGCACTCTCAGATCTGACTTCTGTGTCTGTTTTACAAGATTTCTTGTTTAGAATACTTTGCAAATAGACATTAAAATCTCAAGTGAAAATGGGATGCTTTAATAAATTTTAGATGCTTACAAATTACAAACGAGCATTTAAGGTCTCTGTAAACTGCGACACAGGAAAATCTAATCAATTACTTTTATACTTTCTGTCAAAAGGTAAGAAAGATCTCATTTGTCTGTCATTAAGTACTCAGTAGGCCAGTAGGCTATGTATATCCACGGCAAACTGTATATCATCGGTACATTTTCATGCTAAAATAAAGTCCAAAATATTCACACATGGGTCTGAGGTAGAAATATCATCCACAGACCTCGAGGGCTGTCAGCCCACCTCAGAGCAAAGACTGCACTGAAATATTTTGAAATGAAGACAAGAAGCCTTAGAGCCAGGACGGCAGATCCAGCTTCCCTAGAGATGAGGTGTGGGACCAAACACACATCTTGTGTGAATTAGGCAGAAACAAGACAATCAGTGATTTATAGCGGCAGGGTGGGCCACCATTTCCTTCAGCTTCCAAAAGACTGCAAGCACTACATGTATATGAACATTCACGTATTACCTAGCTTTGATTTCCTTTCTATCCATACCTTGTGATTGTGATTCTAAGGTATCTCGAAATTTCAGCAAAAAATGATTCCTGGATGAAGGGACGATCCTAACCTTCAGTCTAAGGAGGTTAGTGCTGGTGTTAAGTGCTCTTAAAAATCTCTTACATTTGGGACACTGTGTGGAGGATCACCTTCAGACTTAAAGGACAAAATAAAAGCAGGGCTGGCAATGGCTGGACCTGGTAAGCCATGTGTGTGCAGTGTGACAGCCATTTTGTATACCCCAAATTAATATGTAACAAGAAGTCAAACAACTGTACCAAAAATGAACAAAACAAAACAAAACAAAAAGCAACAAAAAAATGTCTACTGAAAGGAACCTAATTAGGCTTCTGCATTGTGTAGTACTCTGATACAAGACTGATGAATTTAAGATGGAAGAAGAATAATACAGGAGGGAAGAGATGCATAAGTAGGTGTGTTTACAGTGAGACAGATAAATGGATTAGATACAGAGAAAATAGCAGCTTGATAGACTTGCAGGTGAGAAAGGAATTCAGACAAAGGATTTTTCTGATTTCTTTTTTCCTTACATCTTAGAAAAACAGTTCTCCAAGTAAACACTGAATTACCACACCTGTTTGTTTAATTTTGCAAGTTGCATCGTTTCAATTGTAATCTTTATTTTATTCTTTGTCATTTGTTGGAAAAGAACTAATGATATTTTGGTAGGAGAGAGAATTGTGAGCTATAAGAAATAATCTTGCTTGAGGCAAATATCGTTTTCCCACAGCCTGCCTGCAAATTTGGAAGACCTAGTGAACTGCTGCCTATATATCTTAGAGTGGAAAAAAAAAAAATTATTCAGAACAATGATTATACATAGATATATGTAAATATAACTATGTATATGTGTACAGGTACACATGCATAGATGGAAGGAAGCAGACGGTAAAAAGCAGGAATACATCATTTAAGGAAAAGAACTTATATAAATTAGAAAGACAGAGACCTGACTGATATCACACCACGAAAAAATCTCTAGTCTTATTAAATATTTCTGAACAGACTCAGTATAAGGACAGCTAAATAACTTCAGGTAGAAAAAACTGACATATCTCCCTTTACCCTTCCAGCTTCCTTACAACCAAATTTCATGAAGAATTTTCTCTGAGCTGCTTCATTATCATGTGCTTTTGAACCTGGAAAAAAAGGAAAAAATCCTGCTGGAAAACCTTTACCTGTGGTATTTCTGGTCACGTTCAGATTAGGAAGTTCCATCAGTTTTGAAAGAGAGATTCTTTTTATGATGTTTAGTAACCTCCAGAGGCTTGGGTGAGTCAGATAAACTTCAGATAAACATCTGACCTTTGCAGGGTTTATCCAAAGTGAAGGGAAGCTTTTGAAGTGCACCTATCGCTAATTCGGCACTTGTTCCAAGCGGGAAATTTTCACTGATGTTAATGGGAGCTCTGTGCACTAAATGAGAGGAGATTATCTGACAGATATCCACACAAAAGAAAAGTTAACAGCATACGAATTGGAAGACACAGCAGTGCCAGAAAATTTGTTCTTGTGATGTGTTAGGTAGTTTGATTTTTAAAATAGCAGTATTACCATATAAAACTAAATTGATTAAATTGTGAAAGTAACCTTTTGCTTTCAGCATTACGTTCAGCTTCCAAGATCCTTCCTTGTGCGTGTGCTTGCAAGATCTAAAAGACAGAAAGAATTTTTAATCACCAAAAAATTTTGCACAGTTTATAGACTTTTTTGAAGTGCACAAGGTAAAACTACTTTTTCTCTTGATTTCAATTCACTCTTAGCAAGCCAGAATTACACTGTCTATCCCAGCAGTGTCTTCCAGACTTCATAGCACTTGATTGTTTTCTTGTTTATACAAAACCAAAATTGATTAGTCGCCAGCACATGTTTAGAAAATAACATGAAAAGTAGTATGTTTGAAACACACCTGCCAGGAAAATTGGCTGGATGCTCTGCCACTCCCTTGCCTTGCAACCCTGTGAGGAGGCACCAAGTAAGAAAATCAAAAGCACCCCTTTCTCTTGACCCTCTCAAAGCCCCACTACTTCTTGCTCTGTCCTCTCACTTCTTGACTTGTGGAGCAGAGCTGGACATTGAGAACAGTTCAAGGTGGAAAGCTGTCATGCAGGGGCTTGTGTAACACAGAAAAGGGAATAATAATAATAAAAAAAAACGCAAACCCAATAGGTTATTGGCATGCGCCACAAATTGGTGGGCATTTCTGACCTGCCTGGTGTGCAGTGATAACTTCCCTGTTCTTAGCCTTAGAAATCCATTGAAAATGTCTACAGCATCTTAAATAGCGTGGGCAGGAGCAGTTCACTGGAAGTTAACAAACCAGACTATACTCCCCCAAAGCCAGGCCACAGAAAATTAACAATGGCTTTCAGCAAAACTAATGGAGGGAGATAAGTTATGAAAAGAGACATCTCTCTAGAATTAATAATGCAGCTGCACCAATTTTTAGCAGCTGAAGATCCAGTCTTTTCTTATCTTTTTCCTTGATAAAGCTGTCTCTCTTTTTTAAGAACAGAGAGTTTTCTTTTTTATTATCAATTCTATTTTTCCATCAATGGGTTATTTGTTCATTGGAATGCAGAGCTGACCTCAGCTGAAAATTCATTGAATGTCCTGCACAACAATCTTATCTCCAGAATCCCAGCTAAAAAATCCCAGCTAAAAACCCCTGACCTGTGTATTTTCATTGTCGTCCCCAGAACTCTATTATATTCATGATATTTTTGACAAAACACAGTGAAAGAACAATGCTAGAGACGTGAATACATTTCCTTTCTCCCTCGAGCAAAACAAAACCTAGCCTGCCTCAGGCCTCCCTTGATGGAAAAAAGAGTTAATGCATTAAACATAGGACATACCCCAGAATTTTAATAGGATCTTTAATCCACCGAGTTTGGACAAGTAATTGTTAACATTTTGTTTTTCATTATGGAATGTTTTGTGCTTAGGGTACTCCAAGAAATGAACATCTGGTATTAATAACTTTTCAGCACAAAAAGCTCAACAAAATTACAACCTATTGTAGTTGGCAGATGGGTTGCAAAAAATGAAGGAAAAAAATCCACAAGACACCAGCTAGATTAATCCACTGCAATATAGATCCTGATTTAATTCAAACAATGCATAATGCATTGACTTCTAACAATAGGTGGCTATTGTGAGCAGTCTTTTCATATTTAGGCACATTCAGTAATGATTATTCATGTAAACAGGCTTTTTGTTTAAAATTAATCACTGAATTGTTTTGACTGGTGTGTTGGTTCCAGCTTTGATGGGAGATAGTACATGCGTATTGTGGAAGGAAGAGTCTCAGAAAAGTAGAAACAAACTCCCTTTTCCAGAAAGCTCTTGGCACTGAGTTACTGAGCTCTGTTTCAGAAGCAGTAAGTAAGAATTGAACAATAAGTGGTTTCCTCCTTCCACCTGACTCTGACTGTGAAGAATCAGGCAGGGTCACTGTGTGGGACGACATTTGCCACCATTAAGAAAAACTTGCAGTACAAAACTGACTTGAGTTGAAAGTGTTTCAATGAAGGAGAAATCACCATTGAATATACTGCCATATCCTTCATCTGAAAAAAAGGAGATCAGGTTGACCGGACATGTAGGTTGTACTTTGTAAAGACTTGAGTGCGTTAATTTATTTTCTTTTTCTTTCTTTCTTTCTTTCTTTCTTTCTTTCTTTCTTTCTTTCTTTCTTTCTTTCTTTCTTTCTTTCTTTCTTTCTTTCTTTNTCCCCTCCCTTTTTTTTCTTCTTCTCTATTTCTTACAAAGAGAGTTAAGATAGTCTGTCAAATTTATTTCCTCACAACCTGTTTAGCTGGAATGACTCAAGCAAGTGAAATAGCTTTTCATGGAGATGAAAAGGACAACATTCTAACTGTAAAGTTTTCACCTTTGAACTAAAACTAGAACTGTTCTGACTTTCTGTGATGGACTTGGATGGTGTAGAACAGATACCTGTCCCATAAGGACTGAGTTATTTATGAAAGAATATTTTTTTCATTCCTAGAGGGACAAAATATGTAGAGATTTCTCCCATGTTCCTTTCCTTTATAGTCATCCAAACAAAGGGAGACCATGTCCTTCAGTAGGTCAAAAGGAAATAGAATGTGAAAGAAATAGACTATCATAAAATCTTTAATAAAAGGCAGGGTAAACAGATGTGAAATCGGGCAGATGAAGTCTATTGGGAAGTTTCTTGCTGCTACAGTTTTCCTCTTAATGTGACCACTTAGTTAAAAAAGCCTTTGTAGTCCAGCATCGTGTTGTCACCTGGTCACTAGTGAATGCTTATGGAATCAAAGACAGAGCAAAGGTAGTGTGCTCCTCAATACACCCTCGAAGTCATAATCAGATCAGGTATCCCTGAGAAGATGGTTACATCTAGGTAATCTTATTGAAAAGCGGCAAGTGGACCTTCCTCTGTGGTTTTGCTAATTCTTTTATAACTTGTTTCTATGTTTGGCCTCAGTAACATTTTGCAGCAGTAAGCTGTCCAATGTAATTATATGCTGTGTGAAATATTATCTTCTCTGTTTTAATCCTGTTGTCTAAAAAGTTCCCTCAGTGGCCCTTAATTTTTTTAATTTGTGATAGTGAATAATTTTTGCCTTTTTAATCTTATTTATGTTGCTCATTATTTTAGATACTTTTATCACGGCTTGTATTTAGAAAAACAACATCCTAACATTGCAGCTAACATTACAGGGATTACACTGAGGAAATGGGAACAATGCTTTCAAAAAACCCGGGAATGTGATCCCCTGTGTTAGATATGGCTGGCGAGTGGTTGAAGCAACTTTACAAAACTGTGAACTGTTCAAGGACTGGGTCCTGTTGTTGCAGTGGCTGAAAGTCTCTTGCCTGAATTAATGTCACAAAATGAAGTTGAAATTCAATGCAGTCAAAGTTAAAAGAAAACACAGAGGAACTGTGTTGCCACTTCTATACCCTGTTGGAGTGTTTGCTGTCTCCCGGTGTCTTTGCATGTAATAGATCCATAATGTTAAATAACACAAAAGCCAAGGATTAAGCTCAATCTTTCAACCACGATCTCCTAAACTTGTTATTGTCAGTGTACTCCTGAGTTTGGTTGTGGATTATGACACCAAGCACTCTCCCAGGTAATACCTGTGCATGGTTTAAAGGTTAGAGCAGTTCCCATCAGGCAGTATGGAGAACTTAAGATCACGTTAATCTCCCTCCATTCTATGTAGTCCTCTAAACTAGCCCAGCAGGCTTTCATGCTCAGTTTAGTATGTAGTGACATTGTATCCTGGAGTGTGCAACATTGCCTTTTTGTTATAAACGCACCGCTGTGCTGGGAGTCAACACAATTTCATCTGGGGTTGCGGGGAGAAGGCACAGACACAAATAGCAATAAGAATGTCCCAAGGCCAAAAGACGCCTGATGGAAATGAGAGGTAGCCCAGGGCCAACTTTGATGTGGTACCGACACTTACTTCATGAAAATTGGATGCTGGGTCTTGTTCTATCTCAAAGTATAGTCAGACCACATCTTTCGTGACATCTGAGCAGCGAACAAGCAGAATCTATTCCCCAGGGCTCAGTTTGCTCAGTTTTGTATCTAGTTATTCTGAATGGTGTTTGACATCCTGATCTTTGAGTTTCTTGAAACAGATGTTGCACATTCCAGGGTACTATGTAACTACATGCTTTTTCTTGGAACTCAAAGCAAGGAAAAGTGGATAGTCTAGTAATCAGATTATCCTGATCAATTTGCATATCTAGTGAACAAGTCACCATACATGTCTCTTTTCTCTCCCTCCCATACCTATTTATACTGTAAAAAACCTTTGGGAATGGGACTGTTTCTTACTGCATAGTTCTATTGCATCTACTTCTGAGCCCTAGTTAGTGCCTAGGTGTTGTCATGCTGAAAATAAAGCGAGCTGGTTGACAGCATCTTGATGGAAATCTTCATGACAAAACACTGATTCAAGGGTAGCAGCTTTAGCTGGAAGCTGCTGATTTAAACTAAAAAATATTTTTCAACATAGCTCTTAAAATTTTGAAACATTTTGGATTGAAACAACAGGAAGCTACAGAACTACTACTACTACTACTACTACTACTACTACTACTACTACTAAAGTTTTGGGTTACCCACACAGAAGGACTCCTTACAAGGAATTTAGTTCTGATGGTTGTTTTTCTCATTTCTTCCCAGGGGAAAAAAAAAAGAAAAAAAAGGTATGTTTTTTCAACATGAAAAATTTGTCCCCTGCCCAGGTTTAGTAATAAATGATGTAGGGTTTTGTTTGTTTGTTTGTTGTTGGTTTTTTAATTGGTAGGTAGTTTGTCAGTGCCTTATAAATCAGCAATACTTATGGGGACTAATCTTAGATATATTAGCTATTTGAATCAAGCAGTGTCATCTTTTGACTCTGGAAAGGTAGCTTTCTGTGTAGCTGTCACCCTTAAAGAATAATACTCTAAAGCACAACCTATAATCACCTAACACAACTTGTACCATACGCAAATATGTAATTCACATGAGATTGGCTCCTGAGGGAATTCCTATTAGAAGCTTGAACTGTATTGAGGGCGACAGTCTTTTTAGTGCCATTAAGGTAAATGAGGTGGTAATGGGAAGTGCAGATTATACTAACTTCAATAATTTATTTCATACTTCCCATCAGGGTAGCTTTTACAAACAGCTAGTGTTCTTAATTGAAATGTAAATGAATGATAAATTATGAAAAATGTATTACAAAAAGGAAAACAGAGCAAAGTAAAGGGAGTAAAAGCGAGATTCTTAAAGCAGAGGAAAAACATGAGTTGACATGTTAATTAGATAGCACAAAATGATAGGAAAACAAGAAAGCACAGAGAGGAATGCCCGTGTGAATACAACAAGGCACACAGGTCCACAGTCCTGCTAGTTGGTACTGAGCACACCCGAGCACCTCAGGTGAATTTCTCAGTCTGTCTGTCTTTGACGACCGAGCATCTGGGGTTTACATGTCTACATCCCCTGAGAGGAGGTTTGTAGTTCCTCGTATTGCTCCACATCCGTGGATCATGAACTACATCCTGACCCTCTGAAAGACCCTGGCAAGGATTTTCAAGGGCAGTCAATGATTTTGGCTGCTTCAGACCTGCTTTTTATCTTATTCACACTTAGGGTGTCCTAGCAGGCAGGATTTAGGAAAGTGTGTCAGGTTAGGCACCAAAATGAGTCTTCTTGTATAATTACTAATTATGAAAAATCTTGATATGTTCCATTGCAGGTGGCCCTGAATAGCCCCATTCATAGCCTTATAGACATGCTTTCTTTCCACAGAAATTTGAAAATAGGAAAATTTACTGGAAGCATGAATCATGTTGATTTGTACTGCTACAGATTAGTTACAGTACGTTACCATTTTTTAACTATTTATAAGTTGCACCAACAGAGCCTGGAGAATACAATTAAAGTGTTGGAAGCTTACTGATCCAGGCAAATACTGCATACTTGAATAAAACACATACATCTCTGCAGTTTCTGGAAATGCCTACACAGGTCTTTCCAAAAGTATCGCATATAGTTGAAGTAGCAAGTGTCTAATTAAAGATTAAGGAAGTACCAGGAATTTCAGAAAACATTTGTTGACTAAGTTGCTTCAAGAAATGAACATATTGTACATTCTATTCCTTTAATAACAGATAAGTTTACTGAAAATATTTTTGAAAATCAAAAAGTTGAAAAGTTGGTAAGTCTTTAAATAAATTAGAAATGCATTTGTTCAAAAGTCCCTGACCCAGCATAAGCCCCGAGTGATTAAATATAAATAATTTTTCCTTATCAATGCCATAAGACACATTAGTGCTAAAACTTTGGAAATGCTCTGAAGAATCACTTACTGAGGAGATGTCACACCGTCTTCACTACAAGAGTATCTGGACTATATTTGGCAGTCTTCTTCACTGTACACAAGTCTGTCCTCTTATGAAACCTTGCAGGTCAAACTGATGTAAAGAGCAATGTGTGCAAGTCAGATTTCTTTATCTCACAGAAGGCACAAAGCAACAAAGAATAAAATGACCCATTACTAGTTGAAGTCTTTACCTCTCCTTTAGAGACAAGCAGCCTACTGACCTACCAGCAGAGGAAATCACCAAGGTGATTCTCAAGGGAAAATTCTTTACTGAAAATATTCAGTGGAATATTTTGTTAGACCCATGCAAAATAAAAATTTAGCATGAAAAGTGCATCATTAGCTACAAAAGAAATGCCTTTGGCAAACAGTTCAGATTCATTAATGATCAAAAGAAAGACAAACATAGTGTGGAGATTGAAACTGCTGGATGACCTCCTCAGAACCATGAATAAATGACAAACATTTCTACATACACTGTTTGTTGTGCCAGCTAGCCTCTAAATTTGTCAGGCCAAGGTATTTCTGTCATACCTCTAAAAGGCAGGGAGGACAGAGAGATGAATTCAAACAGCAATCGTTTACCTGTCCCATGGACAAGAAGTCATGAAGGTAGCTGTTGCCATCTCCATTTTATGTCCAAATGCAGGGTCTACCAAAAGTGACTCTTCTACTTTAAGGAAGACAGACAATCTCTCAGGGGGGCTGTAAGATGCCTCGAGAATCTCTGTCACCAGGCTGCTCCTGACACCCAGAATCACGGTCCTTGTAAACATCTGCCTTGAACTGCCTTGACGCTGTGATGGATGTCATTGTGCCTCCAGGATAGAAGCAAGTGGATGAAGAGCAGCTGCTGAGGTGAAAATCTGGCAACCCAGAGGCAAAAGCAGACTGTCAGATAAAAGCTCTTAGGGATGATAAGTGACATCCTAAACCTAAGAACCAGGGAGCGGTCCCAATCCTCCTTGATTACTGAGCAATATTAAGATGAAAGAGGCTGTCTTCTCTTTTGACTCAGTAGATAAAAATGGTCTTCTCACATCTTCCACTATAGTGAAAACTTCACCCTTTCCTCTTGGTTCTGCAAATTGGGATGCTGAACAGAAGTTTAAGGAAGGAGTAACATAGCTGTTAATGGACTGAAAGGCATATGATGACAAAAGTGCTTCAGGAGGGCAGAAGGGCCCTGGGAAACCCTAGGGCCCAGCACACTCTCCTGATTTTTACACCAGAAGACTCTGCTATAACATTCTGGGCTTGAATATTTAGACTAAGGAGAAACCCCAAAATTATCTTTCTAAGAGTAATTCTAAACTTCTGTTACTGTTATTTCATCCCTGGAAGTTAACATCCTTCTCATTCTTTAGATTTTTTCATATGTAGCAAAGTGACCTACTATCAAATGCAATAAAATTCTTAAGATCTGTGGATAAGATGCCTTCAGAGTAGATGAGTCTTCAGTTCACCTGAAATGCACAGTGACTAGATGTCTACTAGAATAGCCTGGAATGTATGGTGAAGGCCTCTGCAGTCCTATGGACTAAGCAAGAACAGCTACAAGTCATAAAAGTTTCACAAAAAGTAGTTAAATCAGCTGGTCTGTACAGACTCCTAAGTTCTGTGTGACAATCAAAAGAGAACATCAATAAATCAGTAACTACCTCTTCCCACTCTACTGTTAAATATACTCTCCTAGAATGCCTTTCCTTCTATTTAAAACACATCATCTAACATTATACAAAATGATATATGAGAAGTGATTTGTTCTGCCTCCAGAGGCATCTTCGGGTTTTTGGTTTCCCACTCACCATTTCTAAATTTTGTACTGAATGTGAAATCAACAACTGATTAGTCTATAATAAGGAGAAAGTGTTATGTCCACTTCCAGTCACTTTAGATTATTCTTATCCTTCGAACCTGAACTTTAATCTTTATTGTTCCACTGGGTCTTTCTGTACTTTTCACTTTCAGTTCTCCATTTCATTTCAAGGACATTTCAATTTCCTTTGAACTTTGTCTTGTGTTCTACTATAATAATGGTCATCTTAATTTTCCACCATGTGTTTCAGTTATCATTTCTCAGTGAAAAGAGAAAAAAAACCCCATAAGGTCATGTTGTCAAAGAATCATAGTGGATATGCATAGGAGCTTAACTTTCAGTGAAACAAATAATTTAAACATATCACTGCTCCCAAGACAAATAGAACAATAATTCTGATTTCCCAAAATGGATTATAATTTTTATTAATTCTGCATTAAGCTCTCAGTTTTAGACTTCTGTAAATGCAGTTGAAAGGGAAGGAATAACATCTGAAACCAGGTAATTTCTGGAAGATGACCAGCTGGTTATTTGCTTAATTGCAATATTCAGTAAATGACTTGATTGGATGATAGGACTGAAAATGTCAGGACCTCAGGAAATGATCTGATCTAATTTTGACAATAGATTTCTCAGTTGGGTGTTCACATCTAACTGCAAGCGTGTAATTCTGCTTATTTTGCTTATATCTAACCAGTGATGGTACTGAAGTATTGAAAATCTGGTTCCAAACAGTGCACCTTTTTTTCATTTTCCTTACTTTCAGTGGTTAATTGCTCAGATTTGCAATGACTCTCCATCGCTGAATGGATTGAAAATGTTAGAGAAAATGTGAAGAGAGAGGCAGGCAGTTTCTCCATGAATGGGTTATCCCATTTGTTGCAATGTTTCCCATTATTCTTCAGTTGTTTCCTATATTTATTCTCAGATCTCTCTTTAAGAAGGATATATTTTTATATAGTTGATGTTGGTTGCCCAGAAAATTTCAGAAATGTCTCAGTAGGTAACTTATAAATCGCTTCAGCAAATGATCAAGGTATATCTTTAGGTTTGTACAGAGCTACCTACTTTTCAAGACTTTTATGAGGTTTACAGATAAATTGAAGGCTGGCATAAGTAGCAGTGAATTAAGTGCCCTGAGTGTGGCTTTTAAAGTTTGATTAATTAATGTCCATAAAGCATTTTGCACTACTCAGACTAAAGGTCTGTAAGTGTACAGAACAAAATACAGTAATTATTAATCTTGTATCTCACTGTGTGTGGGAGTATTGGCAGAGCTGCTTAGCATAGGTACTATAAATTACGGAGCCCTAAACTTTCAAAGCCACCTCCCCCTGCCGTAGCTCCATTAGCTTTGCTGTTTTTTTCCTGGAATGAATTTGCTTTTTGCAAGTTTGTTGAAGAATAAAAATGAGGGGCTCTACAACGTTTTTTTACAGCTGTGTGCTTTGATACCCGGGAGATATTTCAGCCCCTGTGATGACAGTGTGCCATTCTGATGAAATAATACTGCAGTCACTTAATAACATGGAAGGAACAGATAAAACCTAAACATGCAAATATGGTAATTACCAACCTCAAATACAATTATCTCATGTGCTAGTACTCATAATGGGAACAATATTTCTGTACTGCTTTTTCCCAGAGTCATTTGCAAAACACTCGCTCTGTCTGTTTCCTTCCTTGTGGAAATTTGTCTCTCCCACAAAATTTCATTTTCTGTAATGACACAAAAAACACTGGTTCAGTGACCTTGGCAGCTCCTTCACAGGGTATATAACTTATGCTGTCTTTCCACCTTTATATGAACTGTGTGTCTCAGCTCCCGTGAGCTGATCAGGGAAACGTGCTTTAGCCCAACACATGCACGGTTGAGGATGCAATTACTGTAACCGGCTTTCCTAGCTGACCACGGCAAGAGCAAGAGGTCAGGTCCTCTGTGGGTCTAAAACCTGCTCCAGATTCATAATGACACTAGGATGATTTATGCTAGGAAAGAATTTGTGCCAGCTTGTATCTCTGTATATAAATTTGCTTGTATAATAACCCTCCTCTGAGATTTTATTCTTTAAAATAGTTACAGCTGTTTAGTAGGGCTTTTTCTTCAGCTATGATAATGCACTGGTTACTGCCCAGAGTTACAGAGGTAAGGGACTATTGTTATGTGGATACAGTCATCTAGTGAGCAAATATAATAGATTTGGTTGAGAGATTTGGGAGAAGTAAGTTGAATCTTTACTTTAGGTAGGAACAAACGCTAACTTCTACTTTCATAGAACTTCCTATTAGATGAGATTGGGTGGTTCTTGTATTCAGATTATACCTGATACACAGAGCATTCATTTATTGACCATATCTGGGCTGCCACAGCACCAGCTCGGCTTTCTCTGGTGGTCTTAAGATAGAGTGAGCCTAAGAAAGAAGTTTTCAAACTACTCTTTCCCACGTACATGTGAAAGGATCAAACTTAGATCTATGATTATTCTCTTGCTTCTCTCTTATACTTCAATATAGACATGAAAATTACCTAGAGTGTCTGTCTTGTCTCATGTTTTGATCCAGGTGTGAAGATAGGATTGGCTTGGACACTGGGCAAGTAACCTGTTACATAGTGCAATGAACTAATGGGGACAGCATAAGAGATACTTTGACCCTTCAGAGGTGGAGAGCAGCTACTAGAACAATGCATATTGTTAAAGAGTCATTTGTCATCTCCTGCTTGTCAGGTCTTTGCTGCTGTTTTTTTTTGTGTGGGGATATATGAGAAATCAGCAGCTATTTCTGTGAAAAGTGGCTCTAGCAAACTGTTGATGATCTCCTACTTCCAGGCTGCAGTGGAAGAGTCAAACTACTATTCATTAAAGCTTTGTCAGTCTCTCTACTCAGGTCCCACTTCTCAGTGACCACATGGCAGGAACGAGTCCTTCCCTATCCCACCATTCTAGCAGCTCTCAGAATAATTTTCTTGCTGATTTTGCAATCTGATTAAACATTAGTATACTTTCATTCTGGAAATAACATAAACATGTTGCTATGGATCAGTGACAATTTCAAAAGTCATCATTATATACTTTTAGACACAAACAGAATCTGAAGATCATTTGTATTCTATAATCCATTTGTTTGTGGCACCAGAGATCCATGCAGTGCATTGGTAAATAATGAAAATGGAAACAATTACATATCATTAATAATTATATAGAAAACAAAACTCATTCATTTAACTCTCAGCCAAGATTATCCCCTTCATAAATACCTACTGAAATGGATTTTCAGTCTTCAACTCCTTTCTTGCAGCTATACTGTAAGAAACCCCACAGTTTTCATAGTATTATCCCTATTAAACTCTAGATGTCTGTGGCTCTATGCAATAAATTGGATGAGTGCAAGGCACACTCACATGAAAAGAGAGAGCTCTTCCATCATGAGACCAGAATTTGACCCCTTTTTTTGAATAAGAACTGCTTCGTGATGTTTTATAGCAGACAGAGCCATAGTGAAGTTGATTTAAATCAACGCTTTCCCCTACATCAGTCTGAGGGGCAGCAGAGACAACGGAAATGTGAACGGAGCAATGCTAGCGAGTGCTGTCAGCAAGTGCAACACGGTGCTTTGAAACCGAAGAGGTGTCAGAGACTGAGGGTTTGGAGTCCCACCACTACTCAGTGCACGCAAGGTCATCGCCTGGAGGGTCTGGATAGGATTTTATTCAACTTTAGGATTTTATTCAACTTTAGTAATAACAAGAGGGAACAATGCATGACCACTATGGAGGCTCACTGTAATTTTTAGCCCAATTTTCACTACAAATTTTGACCTAAGCCCTGCAGATAGCACTATTGATGGAAGAACCCAGTGCCCCATTAGAATTAGTGATTCTGAACCCACAATCAGTGGGTATCTACTACTTCAGCCACTAACCTCCAGCTGGTTCTTCAAAGGTGACTCTCAGCATTGTCACTGTACCTCAAAGACATCATCAGAAGCATTAAAATTAGTATTTTTTTAATTTCCTATGCAAACATTTGAAAACTGATGTGTTTGCATGGGGCCTTACTGAAAGCAGAAAGACAACATTGTAAGTTTGGAAAAGATTCACTTTGAACTTATGGATTTTTTTTTCCTATGCAGAGGTTACTCAAGACTAGGAAATTAATATATATATGAACTGAAAACCATTTAACACTTTATTCTTTCAGGGTAATAGGATTCACAGCACTATAATTAAAAATATTTTGTGTGTCTTTCTTTTTTTCTGTGTTTTAAACTATTCTTTTTAGTTTCCTGTAACAATATATTTCTTCCACCATGATTTGACAACTTTCCTTTGGACCAGAGTCTCACTAAGTTTAGTAGAAATTATTTCCTGAGTAGGGCCTTACAAACGGTACCACATTGCATCTCACAATACCTGTTTTCATGTCCCACTATATCTCTTCCTCATCTCACCTACAGTGTAGTTCATCAGAATAAATTTGATATTTCCATCTAGGACTTCTTTTTGTCTATGAAGAGATATAAATCCTTGTAGGGTCTGAATTTAGACTTCTAAAGTAGGTCATGGGAATTGTACTTACTCATTCATGCCTGTTCTCTCAGCTGACTACAAAGAAACCTAGGGTGACTAGCACAGCTGGAGGCATCTACACTGAAGATCTCTAAAGCTGGATGAGATGAATCCCACCCCTGTTCCCTAATAAAGGCAAATTGTCAGCAACAATGGAAAGTCAGATTCTCACTTGTTTGGCTCCTTGTTCACTTACCTGAATCTTTGCAGAATCACAGTAAATATATCACCATTGACTTGTTAGAACATTTGGGACAAATCTAGTTATACTAGAGCCTGCAATGAAAAAGAATGCTTTATTACTCCTTCTCAAGTAAAAGACTAAATCTCTCCCTTTGTTATAAAAGGCCTACAACTGTTTATCTGAACATGAGAGCATTGATATTCTATGATCCTTTTGTTGCAGCTGAGCAACAGACTGGGAGGCCCTGATGTGGAATTCACAGGAATCCCAAGAGCTATTTAGAAGCTTGATTTTTATTTCAATTTCTTAAAAAAGAAGAAAGAAGAAAGGGAAAAAAAAAAAAAGGCTCAAAAATCAGAAACTAGGGTAAGGGAAGAAGGAAAAGAAAATGATGAATTATTTTGCAGAACTCGGGTTCCAAGCAGAGACTTGGCCTACTTTCATTATTTAATAGTCAGGAGAAGAATTTAATCCCTTATGTCTTTTTTTCTAATGAAAGAAACCCAACCACTCCCATCTCCAAACACTGTTTCATGCAGGAATTATTTCCTGCATAGAGAATGACCTTGTTAGTTAAAATGAAATTATCAAAGGTTGACGCATTATTGAACTGTTTCTCCTTTTCCACGTAATTCATGAAGATTCTTCTTTATTTAGGGAAGAGGCTAGGCAGTCAGTCTGGGTGACAGATCCTATTCAGCTATTCATGGACTATCATTACTATTGTTTATCTTTCATTAAGTGAGCTATGCCAGTCTTGAATTCCCAGACTGAGTAGGGTACCTCTGCTAAGACCTCACAAATATGAGTTAAAAAGGAGGATGGAAGTACCTGAAGTCCTTTGGTGCTTGAACTTTCACTCCTAAATTTTCCAAGGAGATTATCTTGATGGTTTTTATGATGCAGATATATTTGTTCTTAAAAGGGAAAGTGCTCTTTGAAGAAATTCAGCCTGTAGAGTACTAAGTGGTGACCTTATCACCAATACGAGTCAGCTTCCAACTAGACGCATCCTCTGAAAGAGAGGCTCTAGACTGCATTGCCACTCTCTTAAGTCATAGAGTCATAGAAAGTTTGGGTTGGAAGGGACCTTAAAAGGTCATAAAGTCCACTTTCCCCTGCAATCGGCAGGGATGTCTTCAACTAGATTAGGTTGCTCAGAGCCCTATCCAATCTGACCTTAAATGTTTCCAGGTATGGGGCATCTAGCACCTCTCTGGGCAACCTGCTCCAGTGTTTCACCACCTTCATTATAAAAACTTTCTTCCTTAGGTCTAGTCTAAATCCACCCCCTTTTAATTTAAAATCATTAACCCTTGTCCTTTCGTAACAGGCCCTGCTAAAAAGTTAGTCCCCATCTTTCTTATAAGCCCACTTAAAGTATGGGAAGACTTCAGTAAGGTTTCTGTGGACCCTCTCTTCTCCAGGCTGAACAATCCCAACTCTCTCAGCCTGTCTTCACAGGAAACATGCTCCAGCCCTCTGATCAACTTTTAGGCCCTCCTCTGGACTCAATCCAACAGCTCCATGTCTGTCTTGTACTGGAGACCCCAGAGCTGGATGCAGTACTCCAGGTGGGGTCTCACATGAGTGGGAGTAGAGGGGAAGAATCACCTCCCTTGACCTGCTGCTCACACTTCTTTTGATGCAACTCAGGATATGGCTGGCCTTCTGGGCTGTGAACGCATATTGTTGGCTCATGTCCATCTTTTCATCCACCAATACTCCCCAGTCCTCCTCCTTCAGGGCTGCTCTCAATCCCCTCATCCTCCAGTGTGCGTTGATACCGAGTGTTGCCCTGACTGAGGTACATGACCTTGCACTTGGCGTTGGTGAACCTCATGAGGTTCACACGGACCCACTTCTAGAGCTTGTCCCAGTCCCTCTGGATGGCATCCCTTCCCTCTGGCATGTCAACCGCACCACTCAGCTCAGTGTCGTCTGCAAACTTGCTGAGGGTGCACTTGATCCCACTGCCTATGTCATTGATGATGATATTAAACAGTACTGGTACCGGTCACCCTGAGGGACAGGCAGTTGTCACTGACCTCCATGTGGACATTGAGCCGTTGACCACTACCCTCTGGATGTGAACATCCAACCATTGAAGTCATCTAAGTCTCTTTCATATAATTTGTACCTTCTGGTGTAAATCCATCTTTGCTTTTGCTTTTTGTGGTCTGACTTATTATTTTGTCCTTTCTCTCCATTAATGGAAGTATTAGTCATTTTGGGGAATGGGAGAAGGAAAGGGATCTTGAAGATATGTTACCACTGATTATACTTCCAAACTGACAAAAAAGTGTTGTTCCCAAATTTAGTACCATGCACTAAATTTCAAGACAGCAATGCATCATAAATTACTGTATTTATGACATTCAATACAATATATGGACCATTTTGCCAAATTTCTGCGACAAGTGCACAAGAATTATTAAAGAAAATACTACTCCATTAGGTACCACATTCAATGGAAATTTGTAGCTACCTTGGTTTCCACACCTACAGGAATTAATGACAACAATATATTTCCCCTCCTCCCGCATTCCTGAACACTTCATGCCTGTACCCATAGTATGAAGTGAAGAGCATTCATCCATTAGGTAAACAAGCATGTGTCTGTTGAGGACAAAGCTTTTTTATTTATTTTTTTTTTATTTTTTTCAGTATCGTATGTCTGTGCACAGGTTTCCCAGGGAACCATGCAGATAAAGAGTAATTTGTGAAAAAGTCTGAACTGCAGAACAGAAAAAGGGAGCTTGCTGCAGTTTATGTGGTAGGAAGGCTTCTATCATAGATTTAATAGGGACTCAGTATCCCTGTAAACATGATAAAGACCATTGATATTTGTGTCAGAGATCAGTGATTTTCCCTGTCTGTGTTTCTGCTAACATCTGAAATATGCAAATGGTATAGCCCATAAAATAATAGTGTGTCACCTTTGTAAATCAAACCTTACATAAACTAGCAAACAGGAAGAAAAAAAAGACAGTAGCTAATTGAGCAGCTAATTATGCTTGATGAACTCCTCAGCATATGCTGATTTTCCTGGTTTGGAGGCTGGGCTGGAGCTTAGGAAACTTTAATATCTAATATCCTGTTCATCAGAGATAACTAAGACTCGATTTTTAAAAGATCAGTTTAGGCTGCTAAATCCATCTAGATGCTCCTAAATCCTCCTTTTAGATTCTAAAAGACTCCTAATTAGTTACTTCTGAAAGACTTCTGGCATTTCAGATTTTTCCAACGTAGCCTAAAAGTGTATCACTACCAGGCATGCTCAGAATTGCCTATGGTGGAGGGACAGGTACGGTCTGAGTGTTTTGAGGACCTAGATATTATGGCAAGCGACTTAGCAGCAGGGCCCACAGTCAGGTCTCATGGGCTGCACCTGCTGGTTTATGTTCTGTATATCTTATATCTAAGGAAATACAAGGTAGTCCGTCACCATTTTTACTACTTTAATATTTACTCAAGTTTGTTGTTGGTCTTTTCTTTTTTCCTCTTTTTTCTATTTTCTTTCTTTTTCCTTTTTTTCTTTTTTTCCTTTTTTTCTCTCTTCTCTTCTCTTCTCTTCTCTTCTCTTCTCTTCTCTTCTCTTCTCTTCTCTTCTCTTCTCTTC
>VXBL01005325.1:130394-140984 GCA_013400195.1 Aramus guarauna | reverse complement strand
TACCTCTCCTCTCCTCTCCTCTCCTCTCCTCTCCTCTCCTCCTCTCTGTATGACTCCCTCAAACCCTACTGCTACAGCAGTTCTGCTTCGCATGAGACAATCAATTATTCGGTGGACCAGAGGCAATCAGAATAGAAGTTGGGGTTGAAGAAAGAAGGGATAGGATTGGCTGAAGGAAATGTGGCTTTGTAAACCTACATGGGGAGCTCCAGTACAGTGCTGAAAGACCTTGGAGTTAAGCCCTGTTTCCACCTGAAAACAGCAGTACCTGCTTAGTTGTAGTCACCTAAATAAATTCTGTTTCTCAGAACTCTGACCGTAAAAACAAACTAATAGTAATTCTTGATAAAATTACCAGAGTAAACACACCGAGGACTGTGAGATTATCAGGAGCCTTTGTGGCTGGCCACACGTGAGGGGAAAAAAACCCAAACAAACAAAACAAAAAACCCAAGACCCGTCTAGAAAATGTAGACATAGATAGATCTGTGACTTGATCAGGCTAACACTGATATTATATATGTGCCTCTGTATGGTACTACATTGAAAAATGGGCCTGTTTTCCTCTAACTAAACTCTGATTTACATGAATGGAAAAAGAAGATATTAATCTCAGTGTTTTCTCAAGGTCACCCAATGACTTTGGGCATGTACATCTACTACCTCTTTTCCAAGCATGAGTCTTTTCTTCACATCACACTTTTTATTTCTAAATTTCATGAGTCCAGTTTCTGTGAAAAAAATATCATAGAAAGAACTTATTCTCTCTGAACGTGAAATCAAAATGCAGCATAAAAACATTAATTGTGTTCTTACAGTCACCGTACCGTGCTTTGTTCTACATAGCACTGGTGTGTTGGGTAATATGACCTGAGTCCTTCCAGGTGAGCACAACCAAAAGATGCAGATGTTAGCCCCAAGGGGAATATATTACAAGGAGAGAGAAATAAATTAATTTACCAGACAATACAACATAATTTATTTCCTCCAGAGACTACGTTTTCAGTGCAGATTTTATTTTAATAAACTTGTCTCATACAAGATTTCCCAGCACCACTTTCAATCCAACTTCAAACATATCATAACCTCAGAACGTAAATGAAAGTTTACCTAATGTATCTTGGAGATTCAGCTCAGACACAAGACTACTGATTAGTGTTCTCATTTGCAAAAGATGATGTGTCTGTAACTGACAAATTTTGAGACAGAATACTTATCTGCCTCTAGTTTCCCAGACTGAGGTTTTGCCTCTATTTTTGTTTCTTCTTGTGTTCCCTTCCTGTGCTAACTGAATCAACCTACTGTAAACCTCATGAGGCCTGCATGAATCATCAGAGCTAAGTTTTGTAACATAATGTAACTAACTAAATAAATAAATAAAGGGAAGAATACTGTTTCTGGCAATGAAGCACTTGCTGGAAGGTAGTAAATAACAGCAGCCTACCTACTGGGTCCATTTGGTAAAGAAAGTTCTCTTTAATACAGAGATTATTTTCCCTCTGTTTGGAGACTGCCATAAATCCAACAGGGAGTAGCCTGTCTTCTACCATCATCTATGATTACATAGTCATAAAATACGGCTGAGATGGTTTAAGTGGCAAGAGGATATTTTCCTGTTAGCAACACACCACACGTACTGTTTTGATAACACTCCCTAGTATTTAAGCCAAAAGAAGCCAAGCTCAGGTGTAAGCCACATGAATCTAGAGAGCTCAGAATTTGACACTATGAGTAATTTATGTGCCTCCATGAAGACAAAAAATAAATTGCTCTTTTTCTGTGGCTGTAATACATACTTAAGGTTGCATTCTTTACATTCTGGAGGAGTAGCATTTGGTTTTTCTACCCTTTATAATTAGCATAAATCCCTTCTGATAATTTTAGCCCTTTTGTCTCTGTAATGTCTTCCATAACTAATAACTGCCAAAGCATTGACAGCAGGATCCCTGCCTGAAAGAGAATTTGAAATAAGGGCATAAAATGAGTATCTGTTTGGTTTTGCTGGGTGGGTTTTACCGTGTAACTGAAAACATGCTATTGGAGGAGAGAAGAAAAAGAAGTGGGGAGGGAAAAATCAAAAGCACTTTGTGGGTAAGTATGTAAGTCACAAGGTTAAAGAAACAGCCTCACAGATAACACCATGGGCAAATCCATAAAGCTAATAACTTGCTTGAAAATGTGATTTTGACCTAGATATATTTCATGAAGCAAAATATGTTCACTAAATATTCTAATCCCTGAAGACTAATACAAAGGATTCATTAAGTTACCCACAGAGGCACCTATAGATGAATGTGCAGAGAAAGGAGCTGACTGCACTGCTGTGTAATCCTATCTGCTCTAATGATCGTCCCTGCTTTAGTAATTATGGAATCAGAGAAAAGATAGTGCAGAATTATAAAGCAAGACGCCTTAATTTCAACCAGTGAGGACTGCATACTGATATTTAAACTAATAGAATTTACTATAAAAGATTTCAGGTTTTCTTGTGGAAATGTGATGCAATTGCAGGATGTGAGCAGCAGAAACTCCTGAAAATGCAGCTAGGAAGATGCCAAGTAGTGTTTCTAGTTATTTTTGTTATTTAAGTTTATTATGTGTTTTTTTTATTATATTATTATTATTATTATTATTATTATTATTATTATTATTATTATTATTATTTTGTGGAGCTATTCCTCCAGCTATCATAACAACAGAGAAAAGAAATCCAGGATCTCCTAGAATCGGTGGTATTCCTATCAGATTCACTGTTATAACTGATATTACTGTATTTATTTACAAAGTTTATCAGTTACAAGGTGCTTATCTGGCTTCTGCAGTAGAAGGGGCACCTTAGTTTCATGCCTATTTCTGTTCTTCCACCAGGACATCCTGATGGAGGAAGACATACTGGCTGCTGGGCGAAAGTGTTGTTTCCATCAGAGGAATTTAATCAGTGGGATATCGAAGGTTGGTCCAATGCCATCCCCATCACTTGCACTGATGTCAGACACATGGTAGAGCAGGGAACGGGTAATGTGATCAGGCACGGTGGTAAAACACCTGCTGCCCTCCCTGCCTCAGAGTAGGAATTGATGTCAATTTTGCTCAGGCAAGTAAATATTAGGAGGATGCAGAGTTTGTTTTTTCTAGCTGGAATTCACTCTACAGAAATTCACATGTAAGTATCACTTCTACTGTATAGCAATGGGCAGAAGGAGGATTTCAGCACTGCTGAGACCTCTGCATAGGAGTGGGCACAATTCCTCAATGCTTCTGCATCCCCCAGATCATGTTGGCCTTATCACTCCCTTCGAGTGCTCAACTCCACACGTGATGGACTATGACAGACTTGATGGGGAACGTAGGCTGCAATTGCATCCTACCTCCTTTTTTTGAGATATTAGTTTCATCAAGCTCTTACCTCCTTTTTTCTAACTTTAAATCTCAGCTGCTCAATGCTTTCCTTTTTGAAGCTGCCTTTAAAAAATGGAAGTAGAATTACAGCTAAAAACCAACCAAATAATCAAGCAAATTGAAAAATCCAGCAATAAATCCCGCTCTCTTGCTCTGTCAGTCTTGTTAATTGCCACTTTATTTAATACCTTCCTCTTCTGCTAAAGGTTATTAAGAAGGATGTTGAAGCTAGACACACTTTCAAGCTGGTATTTTATTAGACAGAGATTACACTGTGAGATTTCCATCTAGGGTCTCACACTAGGGACTCCCTCTGCTCACTGGTCCATAATGACTGACCTACATATCTCTGCCGACCAGGGTTTTGCTGGATGACTGCATTACCCGGCAGAACTTTACTCCCTTCACCATATTCATTTGTCACAGCAATTAAACCCATGTGTTGATTTATTGAGTGCAGGCCTGGTGTGAAATGTATGTATGCACATGACTCATTCTTTTCTTTCTGACATTACACTACTTCTGCCCAAATTGCATTTTGCTGTCTTCATGTTGTTTTTAACTTCCCTAGAATTACTTTTGGTTTCTAGAGACAAATAATGACCATATCCCTTCATTTTGTAATATCTCTTTCTTTCCCTCTCACTCTTTCTTTCTCCTTTATTTTTATCATCTTTACTTTGTTCATTGATTCCATGTCTTCCCTTTACTGACTGATCTGGAATTTATTCCATCCCTTGACAGCCATTCACGTATGAAAATCTGAGCAAGACTTAAAGATGTATTGTAACCCTGGCTGGGGATCTGAGATGGAAATGAGTATGCAGAATCTCAAAAGATAATCTAGGGCTAATGCCTTTTCAATTAGCTTCTTCAATAAATGGATGACAGCTGTGTCCTTTGAAAATTAAGAATTGTAAAGGATTTCATCACAAAGGCTATGGAGCATGCCCGTGGATATAAATGGGTAATTGCCAAATGCAGAACGGTACAGTGAGAAAACTGAGGGCCAAGTTTCATCTGATACTTTGGGTGCAAATCATACAGTCTGTGTATGATGTGTGAAAACATAGCTGGAAAGTTTTGGGAGAGCAGACCTGTACTGAAACCTTTGCTGAAATATTCACCCTTTATTACAGCACTTAGGGCAATACATAGGAATGGCCTGATACCCCAAACCAGTTCACATCCACGTCCCACAAGGAAAGTCTGAGTTCAGTGGTGACCTATACATCTTTGCTTCAGCCTCCCCTCCAGCCCTCATGGTGCCCAAGCTGTGCACACAACGGAGTATTTGACAGCACGGTGAGCCAGCAAGCAGAAGTTTTTCTTCAGACAGAACTGAGAAAGACCTGTGCTAAGCTGATATACTCTAGTTCCTTGGGAGAGACAAACAGCCTTTCTCTCTTCATGCATGCTTTACCATTGCAGGGACCACAGAAAATTATGGGCCATTTTTATTTTTTTTTTTTTTTATTATTATTATTTTTTTTAAAGCTCAGCCCTGGAGGAGGCAGAGAGCAGTCCCACTTCCTGTTCTTCTAAGATAAAACCTACATGGTTACAGTATTTCCTAAGGATATACACACCAATAGCTCAGTTCCTTCATCAAACCAAGAAGTTCCACGTCCATGGTTTTCCCTTCAAGGAGAAAATCTTTAAAGAAAAGTGGGACAGAAGAGGGAAATGCGAGAAAGAAAAAGTATAATATTCTGATAAGGGTGAGTTGTCCCTTTCATTCTGGACACACCCAGAGGTCAAAGCAAGGGACTTCAACCCTATGTTTAAGACACAGACTAGGATCAAATAATGTATTTTTCCAGTTATTTCTCACATTACACAGGTACTGTGTGGGGTTGGTACAATAGCACATAATTAACAAAAGTCATTATATCAAGGAAACTTCTCATTTGTTTCAAGTAACAAAGCTCTAAGTTTATAAACAATAAATTCGCATTCTTCCTCTCCACTGACATAAGACTTGTCATAGTTTTATTAATTTCCTTTTTAAACTCTTCACCTTGTGATGACCTTAAACCTTGCCACAATCTACCAAAAAAAAAAGAGTGACATTTGGAATTGAATAAAATGTATATAAATAACTGGCTCAAATCATCCCCTATGTAATAGCAGATCCCCAATGCCATTTCTTTCCAAAGAGAGAGTCAGACAAGCAGGATGAAAAGGAAAGCAAGGAGGGGTTTCCTTGGCAACATGCGCTCGAAAGGATTCAGAAGTTCCCTCTTCTTCCTAAGACTCAAATTCTTGTTTTTTGTTTGTTTGTTCTTTTTTCTCCCTAGACGGTCCTGTGTGAAGGGGAGGCAGGAATGTGAATCAAGCCACTGAACCTGATCACTCCCAGCTGCCAGAGGTGGTTGCATACATCAGACACATGATTTGGACCCTGCTAGGGCTCTGATTTGGCTGCTACTTATGATGGACTCCACCACCTCTTGAGTGAGAAGCAAACTCTCCTTGATGGGTTCAGAATCAGAGCTCGTGGTTAGTCCTGTAGGGATTCATTCACTCACCCTGGGTTTTTTTTTCCTTTTTCTTCCTCTCCATGTTTTTCTTTTTTTTTTTTTTTTCCCTTAAGGATAAGCCAAAAAATTGTGTAGGAAAATTAGATCCAGTAAGCAACTTACGTGATTAAAAGGTTTTAAGACCCAGGTTCATTTCACCTAATTTCAGATGCCTAAATGAGAAATGGCCATCGGGGTGGAATCACTGTACATTCCCGTTCAGCTGAGAAACATCCAGAGTAACACAGACCTTTGTTGGCCTGTTTTGTCTTCTGCAGGCACAGTCCAGATATAATCACACAAGGATGCTAGAATAACTGTGCTTCTGTATTATGTATCTCAATGTGCATCTAAAGTCCTTATAGACTATTTATTTCCATGAAAACAGCTCAAAGAACAGAAGAGTGCAAGCTTACAACAGCTTACAATATGTCCTGCAGTTACAAATCTGTTTTTTTTTTTCTATTAATTCCTCCAATTTTCCATATCAAACACATATTATTTGATGGTTTCAGGTTTTTTCAGCTCTGTTCAGGTCACTGGAACTACTCCAGATTTACACCAGTGAGCCGAGATGAATAGGACTAATTAAACCTACGGACATGCAGGATGAAATTTTGGTCCCATTGAAATCAACAGGAAATTGCCATCCCATTGAGTAGAGCAGTTGTCGTTCATAGATTTAGTAGGCATGTTTTTAACAAGAATCAACTCAAAATATCTGAATTCAAGCTAGTCTGATATGAGTGAGAGAGGCCTCAGTAATCTTCTTTTCTTTTACCCTTACTATTGTTCCATTAACTCAAGTGTATTCTTAACTCTGCATCAGTTCTCAGTACAAGCTGTTTTAAGAAGTCTGGTAGGAGAACTTCTTCTCTGGGCATGCCAAACAAGCTATAAGGTGGCAATTGAGGACTGATCACTCTTTTCTCTATTTAAGCTATAGGATGTGCATGGTAGAATTTGTTAAATTGTGTTGCCTGGGTTCCTGTCCGCTATGAACTAATCCAACAAACGTGATAAGAGCACTATTGTTGTGTGAAGGAACATTTTGTGTGGATGCAAACCAACAGTTAGAGGCAATGGCCAAGTAATAACCTGCATTACTTCTACGCTGGAGACAATCTCTTTCTTTTGAGTCCTATGACAGTTTGTTGTTATTAGAGAAAAAAAGGACCTGGATAAGAGCAGAGATAAGTTTGGGATAATGGGCTTTCATTTATAAAAAAATAAATATATATATCATATATAAAGGGTCAAGGACAGGCAGCTTGAAGAAGGTAGGCAGGCTGAAGCCAATATCAAAGACATGGAGGAAAGTTCTGTGACCTTTAGTATTCAGGAAGTCAGGCTGATAGATCAGAAAGTCAGAGAAGAGCCTGTGAAAAAAGGAGGGGAAATATGAACTTTCAGTAAGGAGCAGGTTGGGACATAGAGCAAGAGGACTTATTTACTCTCTCTGAGCTTTTATCTCTCTGAGTTTAATATCCGGGGTATCATATAAATCAATATGAAGCCTACACCCTCCTTTTGCTTGTTTGGAAAAAGCTTACTTGGTCTTTGGAAGTAATGAGGGTATTTTGGTGGTTGTGGTTTTTTATAACAGCTATTCTACACATACATTTGCTTTTACAATAATTAATTTGAACAAACTCCAGAAATATGTTTTAATACATTTGCAGTTTCAAATAGAATAAGGCAAATTGCATTTTTACATGAGGACAAATCAGTAACTCTTTCTTCTGAATCCACTGGAATTGTGCAAATAGCAATACACTGGGAACCTTGCAAAGTCTCAACTTCTTATTTGTTTAGCCATAATTGCATATTTATAAATTACAGCAGACTTTTCTAATTAATTTTGTATCATGTGAATAACATTGGTTTGTAACAACCTGCTATATTAGTAAAATCATTGCCAAGAAAACATAGCAGTCTGGAGTCACATTTAGTTTGAAGGGAAATGAAAGGCAGCCAGAGCAGAGACTAGCCTTTTGTTTCACTCATGAGAGGTAATTACCAACTCCAAAATACGAAGATAAAAGCCTTTCAATAAACTGACACCTTCTGCACATTAAGTCCCCAGAACGTTTTTAATTCTGTCAGGCACAAAGGAGATGTACAAATAAAAACATGATTTCGAGTCAAGCCAACCAAAGCAATATTATTTGGCAAAAAGGTGGTTCTGATGGATTTCTTTCTGCGCCTACGCAGTCAGCATATGGAACAGTGCAAGACCCCAGAGTTAAGATGTGCAAAACTATCTGAGGTCACTCTGGATGCTCAGGTCCTCCTGCAATGAAACCTGTGGTCTGTGCAGTCAGGGGACCATTTGGGTATGAGCTGGCAGATATGACACAGAATTTATGGGAAATCCATAAACCACAGCAGCTGGAAGCCAGGCAGCATGTCTCAAAGGGCATTAAATGTCTGTGTTTAGGTAACTGAATCCTTCCCTTGATCTCTAAAAGTCCATAGTGCATGGTCTTCATTCTGCCTGAGATCAAGCAGCTTACAAATCCCATCTGTTTTTACAAGGAAAATCTTGTTATGGGCATCTGATTGGCAGAGTTAAGAATTTCTTTTTAGTATAATTAATGTATTAACTTTCTAAGCGAAAATACTACAGTTCTTATTGTGCCAGGCATACCATTATACAATTATCATTAATAATGCACTTATTTAGACAAACTATACTATATTCCCTCTTTTTTGTTGATACACTCAGCTTTCCAGTGTTTCTCTGACTGTGAAGGTCAATGCTGTTTTCACAAGAAGGCAGGCATTGTGACGAGTTACCAATGACCCAGGTATTTCACCCATCTTCACGTGATGCTTATGGCAAATAAGTTCTTACTCCACAGTTTGGGGAGCTTCCTGGGTATATTTTGATATGTTTTCTTAACACAGTCTGCTTTTTTCATTGGTTACCAGCTAAAGTTTGCAGCTACACCATCATCTTTCCCTTCTTCAATTAATGGAAAGACCTGATGTTTTTTACACATGTTTTTTACATGACTACCCAGGTTTGCTAGACCTTTCCATACAAGGCATTCACAGAGCTAAGTTAAAAGAATGTAAGCTAAAACAATTTAGGCAACAGTCATCTGACAGCTAGACAACTGTTACTACAGCTAAAATAGGAGAAAATCATTTCTGGCTGAGAGTAGCGTGGGCAAATCCTGATGCCACCCTTTGTGAGTTTTTCAGTTATTTTTGCATGAGGTCATCACCTAGGTGGCATAGCTGGAGCTGTCACACAGTGCCACAACCTGCCTGGCTGGCAACTGAATGAGCTTTGAAGGCACTTCTAAGCCAAGGGTTTATCCAAGGGTTCCTCTTCTGGAAATGCTCACTGGGGTCTTTTCAAAGATCTCTAAGAATCAATAAATACATAGAGTGGATTTTTTGGCCCAGAAGATACTTTCAATGAAGAGGCAGCCAGGGAGTCTCCTCTTGGTTTTGCCATGGACCTGAAGGTTTGCCTTGGGTATTGTGCTGGTTTTGGCTGGGATAGAGTTAACTTTCTTCATAATGGCTAGAATGGGGCTATGTTTTGGATTTGTGCTGAAAACAGTGGTGATAATATAAAGATGTTTTTGATACTGCTGAGCAGAGTCAGTGTCAGCAGTGACAGTGCTTACACAAGAGCCAAGGCCTTTTCTGCTTCTCACACCACCCCACCAGCGAGTAGCTGGGGGTGCACAAGGAGTTGGGAGGGGACACAGCTGGGACAGCTGACCCCAACTGACCAAAGGGATATTCCATACCATATGACGTCATGCTCAGCATATAAAGCTGGGGGAAGAAGGAAGGGCAGGACATTTGGAGGAATGGCGTTTGTCTTCCCAAGTAACTGTTATGTGTGATGGAGCCCTGCTTTCCTGGAGATGGCTGAACACCTGCCTGCCCGTGGGAAGTGCTGAATGAATTCCTCATTTTGCTTTCCTGGGTGTTTACTCACCAGCTGGGGTTAAATCACATCAGTTGTGATCTCTCTTTGTACTTCACACTCTTAACTCTTATAATAAGAAAATTAAAGTGAGGACTGTCCTGCACTGCCAACACAATGCAGCACTATTGCTGCCTGGACATTAGGAAGATCAACAAAATCACTGGCCTGAGTAGTCTAGTTGACAAATTTTCTCCTTAAAAATGTGAAATTCTTTAACTCAAGGCTTAAAAAAAAAAAAAAATCCTTAGGGGTTTCTTCTCTCTCAGATCTCCAGAATGAAATCTTATTGAGCAAATCATCATTGCAGACATTTATGACTGATTTCCCACATTTAAGGTAAGTTTTTAAATTATTTTTAAAACTTTTGTCTTAAGTAGTAGCACATAGCTGTGCACACATGAAACATAGGCAAAGAAAATCAGTTTTCTCTCTGGAAAGAAGATGAGAGAGAATGAATTGCACATGACCAATGTTAGTCACATTATTTGATGTACTACTGGCAAGCATCCAAATATTACAGTGATGATGGTGGAATAATAATTTATAAAGAGCACAATAATACAGATTATTAGAACCAATGCCTCCCTTGTTTGATCAGCAGCAGATGAGTATGAAGGCTAATTGCAGTGCAGATCTTAATTGCAAAGAGGAATTTGGAGATGTTGTAGCAAACTTTATTAAGAAATCTAGAAATTAAAAAGACCACTGCCTTTT
>VXBL01005325.1:78758-130362 GCA_013400195.1 Aramus guarauna | reverse complement strand
TTTTGGGGGGGGTGGGGGTGGGGCAGAAACGCTGTTGGATTCTGCTTGTATAAGATCTGATGCCCAGTGTAAATAAGCATAGCTTCATTGAAGAGTGCTGCTTAGCCCTCAGGAAGCGCATGTTGGTGTAAACTGAAGAATCCTAATGAATTCAATGGAATTGTGAGGATTTAAACCAGCTGAGAATATGGCCCATATTGTTCCATTCATATCCTATTGCTAACAAGCATCATGAGAAACAGTGGCTACCCACGTCACAGTTCTGCAGAGCCATGTAAGCAAAACCATATGCAACAAAAAACCAGTGGAAAAAGCATACTTTATGCTGCTTGCATTTGGAGTATTTTTCTGTTACATTATGGCAATTTTTGCATTCAGAATTAACATTCTCAGTTTTAATATGTTTGCTTACATGAAATGCAGATTGTAATTAAATGTCAGGCTGCTTAATTGTGCCTTCATTTGTATAAATTAGAATGTTGCTATAGAAAAAGAGAGGAAATAAACCACCTTTCATTTCCTTCTCAATATTATATCTGGATTAATAGTTAAATAAGAGGAGACAAAATATTTTTGGGGGGAATCAGTGTTAATTAGTATTTAACAGTCTGGAAAGGATATGTTGCCACAGAGCATGTATCATTTGCTTCACAAAGACAAAATGCTTCAATAAAATGTTTTTCTGCCCAGGGAGTGAGGAATGAGCACTGGCTCAGCAAAACAGAATTCAAAGACTTTGCTTCATCCTGCTTGTTCTGGGTAATTGTTTGGAGCCAGCTCTGAGAAGGGATGTGGGCTTTTAGAATGGGACTTGAGTAGAATTAAGGCACCTGAATCCAAAAGGACTAATACAGAAAATTCTTTTCCTTGGACTTAAGGCGTCTGAATTGATGGAATTAAGTTCATACTAAGCCTTATCAGGTTTCAGAAACCAGGCAGTTGTGAGTTGTGGTAAGCACCCTTAAACCCTGAGAAAATACTGCAGACTGAATTAAAGTTGCGTATAACAGGCTGGTACCACACTGTCTTCCCAGACACAGGAGACCTGCCTGTGAGCATTGCTCTCCTCGAAGGAGGACAAAACTCGTGTTAAACTCTTTTCTAGGGTGGCAGGGAGAGGAAGGTTGCTCTGTATTTCCTCCTTTGAAATTTTGCCATTGGGAAATGATGAATTATTCTGGACAAAGGGCAGGGAAAGAGAAGTTTGGACTAGATAGATCTCTGTAGGCCAAGGACTGGGTTGTTGCTTTTGTTGGTCCCAGTTGATGATTTTGTTTATTTTCTTTTATTTTATGATGGGAAGATAGTTGTCTAAAGTACCTGAGCAGCCCTGGCAGGAAGGACCAGACTTTGACCCACCGGGCACTGGACCGGGGTAAAAATCTTGAATGGTTTTGTGTACAGTGGCAGATCTGCTAAAGGATGGGTGGGAGTGATGCTTCCAACCTGTGTGCAATGACCTACACCAAGATGGTTAGGGCTTTCCTCAGAAGAAGGGGCATATGTGTATAAACTTTAATGATGGACAAAAAGCAAAATAATTATTTCAATTGCTGGGCAAGATATAAATATTCATGCAATATTTGCTGATACCTAGCTGAGATCTCTTTTAATAATACCTTTGTTACTGTCACTGTGACAATTCTGGATATTCTGTCTATCCTCATAAATCACCAGTCATTTATAAAACCAACCTGCATGTTATCTGAGGACTAGCTGCCAGCAAAAGAGAAATTTTGAGGTTTTCAGCAGATTGTTGCTTCCTTGCAGTGGGATCTGAAAGTAGTTTGTGTTCATATTAGCCACGACAGAAGGTGTTACTGACAGGTGAGGCTGGCTGTAAAGAAAGCATCGAGCTATAAGGACAGAAGGGCCTCACAGCAGTAAGGCACGACTGGATTGTCGTGTCTGTAAAAAGCAGCAAGCAGATGTCTCCTTGTGCTGCTGGGATTGTCCTATGAATAAGACGTCGCTGGGACAGAGATTTTGCTGCTAACAAAGCAGCACATGCGGAGAAGTGCAGGCACTGGTAGGTCTGGTTTCTGTAGGGTTTCTTTGCCTTAGCTCATTATACTGAAAACTAATGGGCACACTTTGTAGCAAAAAAAAACAAACACAAAAAAACCCTAAAAAATAAAAACAAACAAACATAAAAAACATGCAAAGAGATGGTTATTTTAGATGCAAACTAGACAAGGACTTTATCTTCGAATATTCCTTTTGTATTAATGCTGACCTGGTTTATCTGTAAGGGCTTATTCCGCATCGTACAGGACTAGCATTTCTCCAGGCTCACATATGCAGTGGCTTCGGTAAAGTATATCTGCCTAGGAGTGTTTATCAGCATTAAGGCCTAAAGGTAGAGAATGGCCTACATCCATAGCATTATGTTCCCGTCCCCTGTGGAAAGGTGACCACACACAAAACAAGTTGGGAATGGGCCCCAGGCTGTGTTACATCTTGTACCATGCATGGGAATTGTATGGGAATGTACCAGATGGCCCGTGCAGAAGCTGTGCCAAGGAGCATCACTGTTCCCAGGGACATCCGTTGGCACTATTTATTTCAATGGGAAAGAAATGGCTTGAAAACTGAGCTGGAGCCCTATGTCCAGCGGCAGAAAGCAGAAAAAGTTGTTATTCACACAGTGGTTATTCACAGGTTAAAAAAAGAAGCACAGGGACTAATTAGCCTTGAGCCTTGAATTAAATTCACTTTTATGGGTTTGGAGTGGGGGATATTGTCAAATACATTTTTAATTGCCCAGTTACGTTTGCAATTGACTAAAGTTAACAACTATTTATACGTATCTTTAAAAATCAAGCCCTACGTGAAAAATGCAAATAAGCCACCTTTCCTTCTGTTTATTTGTTTTGTGTCAAAGTATTACAGTAAGGAAAACTAAAAGCTTAATCCTAACATCTACTTTCCAAGAAGACCTTAGAAGGGCAAATACAGGGGTTGAGGAAGGGGAATGAAACGCAGTCCTATAACCCCTCTAATTAACTGTTTCTTAATGAATGCTCACTAATTTACTGTGTAAGTCTGGGACTCGGGAAGCAGAGGATCCATCTCCATTGTGCACACAATGACAGTGTGTTTCTGGGCTGGTGACCCCTTACCAGTGCCATGAGCACAGTTTGGTTTGGGGGGTGCTGCTGCGGGGATGCTTTTGACAGAGCAGTGCATTGCTGCAACCAAGAAGCCAGCACCCCATACTCCCACTTGCTTTTAGGGATAAGCCATAGACTTATCCCACTAACTTTGGAAGTGTTATTTCATTTCTCCAGGTCTCTATTTTTCCACCTTTTAATGTCTTTTTTTTTTTTTTTTTTTTTTAATATTTATACATGCTATCTTTTCTAAAATAATTTGTGCGTTACTGATGCAATCCACTCTTTTGCTGTTGCAGTTCCTATTATCAAGCAATATATTGTTATCAGTAGGCCGATTGAATTATACATTTAATAACCTATTATAATTATTCATACTATCATTTTACTCCAAGACTTCAATCAAAGGAATAATTCCATAGTGCAAGATGCTGTACGAGCCATAGGTTTTCCCTCTATAGTCTTTAGGGAGGTCAGTAAAATAAGGTCTTACAGTAAAAACATTCATGGAAATGAATGTGTTGTGATTTTTTTTTTTTTTTCCCTTCATTTTTAACAAGAAAAAACACTGACAATAGCAAGAGTGACAATTGAACAAGTTCCAGGATCAAGCAGACTTGAGGATGGCAGTTTCAACTGCTGGTCAAATTTATCTTTGATCCATCAGTCGAAGCATTCCTAATCAAACTGTTCAGAGTCTTTCTAAGCCTGTTTGACTCATCACTATTCATGAAGGTGAAATCATTTCACGTGCAAAATTAGAATGACCTACTTGATAAGCCTGTGATAAAAATGTAGCTGACTACAGCAGAGAGGCAGCACTTGCACCTGAGAGATAAGTCAGACTGAATGAGGCTCTTCTCTTCCACTGGCTTGGAAGGTCAAGGAGAAGAGGCAGAATTTGGGTGTGATACACTTTTCTATAACAATGGGTGTACGTTTTCTTGTCTTGCTGAACGTTAAAATACAAACTTGCAAAGAAAATGGATCACTTCTTAGGAAATAATTTTTTTAGTATTCATGTTAGAAGTTTATTCAATATTTAGGATCAGATTAAGAGCATTTTTTTCACAAGTCTTTACTGATAAACCAACAGAATTTGACATGGTTTTGAAAACAATTAACATGTACTTTGAAATAAATCTACAGGGCTAGCATTTCTTCCTTGAATTTTTGGAGGAATTATAACTGTCACATATAGATTAACAACTCTACATACATGGTGTTTCAGATCACACAAGATACTACAGCTGGTCAGACTAATTTCCTTAATATCCTTGTCAGGGTTTTTGTTTGTTCTGTTGCTTTTTTTTTTAAATAAAAATGAAAAATACTTCAGGGAATATCAGGTTTCCATTCACTTCTGTGAGTCTGGGTCTTGCTTTGTTTCCTGTTTTTAAGGGGGTGCAATATGTTTTCAAGGAAACTATTGTCAAAAATGAGAGGTATTTTTTCTCAATTAAATAGCTCCTGGAAATGAATAACATTTATTTTACCAGCTTTGTAAATGCCCATTTCTAATAGCATATATTATGCTATGCATATCCTAATGCCCATTTCACCAAGCATATTTAATCTCACTTTGCCAGTACTCCGAGTCAACCAAAAGCTGTGTAGCCATGTAGCCATGGCAAAGGAAAGCAGATTATCTCCGAGACACACGTCCTCTCCTGTATCCCAAAGATCCTTCGAAGTTGTTTGTGTACTAAGGTTTATTGGCTGAGGTTTAGCACATTACCATCATTCTCACGTATTTAAATGATTCCTGGATCCAAATTAGCTCTTGTCATGCAGTACACAATAAAATGGCATCCTAGTTTATTCAATGATATTTTGAATCCTTCATGGAGTTAAAATTTGATTCCTGAGGTCCTGGTTGCTATTCTAAGCCCTAAACACAAGGCCAGCTTTACACAGGTTGGCCTTGCCAACAAAAAACATGCAAAATCTCTCTAAAAGAGAAAACAACACAACCGTGACTATCACAGGATGTAGGGACTTCACAGTCTTTGGTTGTATGCCCTCCTCTTCTCCACCTGTCTCCTGAAAATGGACGTGACTTTTCTATTAAAGCCATTTTTAATTATGTTACAATAATATTGATTTATTTTTTCTAGTTGTTACCTGCAATATGATCTGGAAATGGAATAGTCCCATTCCCAGATAAACAAGAAACTAATCAGAGCTGAAATTTGAAAATATAAGTGATCAAAAGTAGCCTTTTAAAATCATATTTTTCAAATTTTACTGCCAGAGATTCCGAAGACATAAAGTACATCAAAGTCCTGTAGTCTTTAAAGAGAGTTGCATTTAGTGACATGACGTGGGAACTGGTTCTGCCCCTTTGAGCTGATATTCACCTTTTCCGTGTCAGTCAAAAACTGAAGAGAGTTTCATCTGTGGACTCCATTTGAGTTTTAAAAACTTCTTTAACTCCTGGAATATTTGTGTTTCTCGTAACCAATTATCTCAGATGTGTAACCTTATCAAAAGCCTTTTGAAACTCAAAGTTGATGGCAACCCCTGTGGTTTGCACATCTCACCATAGCAGGAATAACTTCAGAAATGTGTTATCTGTTTCTTTGCTCTGCAAATTCCATCCTGATGCACCTGGAAATATGATCACTATCACTGATAGCTTTTTATCTCCCTCTATTATAAAGGAAATAAACAAAGCACTCTAGGCTTAAAAAAAAGTGCCAATTTCTTACCCTGGTCCCTGCCTCCCCACTAGCTTCTATATTGGTCTGAAATTGTTGGGGTTTGTTTCATCTTCTGTCCATTGCAAAATGTTTTGGAAGAATCACCTGCGGTTATTTATCCAAATAAAAGTCAAAGTCTACAGTGTAACTCAGTGATAAGTGAGAAGCAGGTGTAAAAACACAAAATGCTTCACTGGACATAAAGAATGGAAGAGGAAACAATAAGTATTGGAGAAGGAGCTAAGTATTTAGATTTGAGTTTATTTTTTAAATATGCTGAATATTATAGTGGTCATATTTCAGTCTGAGCAATATTTCTCTTTCTATTCTACAGTGTTAATTCAGCATATAACACTTTCATTCCTTCTTTCAGTCACTGACACCATAGACTTCTGTTCTCACATCTGCCTAACCAGCTTTGTACTTTACTGTTTCTCTTTTTTGCTGTTACCTTTCTATAAATTCACACTGACCTTGACTATTCCTTTTACATTTTATTGGAACAGTTTTAATTTTTAGTGTCCCTCAAACTGTTCCTTTCCTTCTTTGGGGTGTTTGAATTCTTACCACCTTTAAGGAAAGGTGAATGAATTACTGGATTATTATATATGAGGCACTGTATTGCTATAGTATTTATCCTACGCTTGTGACCTTTAAAAGGGTCATAAAAGCATTTGGCTTCCCTCCTGCCCTTTTTTTTAAATCCAGCTGAGGGCTTTGGAGGGCACTTCAATTTTAGCATCTTTCTTTGAAAGGTGTTGGCCCATGATAGAGATAGATTTGGGCTGGATAAACTGTGGCTCCTGGTCATACTGGAAGTTCTTGGGTGTATAGCTTGTATGTCTTTCTCCTACACTTATGATTTACATACATTTGGGATAAGAAATAATTTTACCTTCAAAATGTTAAGGGACTTGAAACACTGGTAGTGTTCTGGAATTTTGTTTTTCCCTTTTTCAAAAGTATAGTTTAATTTTTATAGACTTCTGGCCTTATCCTGGCTACATGTGGCAAGAAGATTTTTGTGGGGATTTCCTATCAAACATCTAGTACGTGGTTGCCAACGACCCTGAACCGTACAGCAGTCCTGTGTCCAGCTAGTTATTAACTGTTTATTCTGCTATTCAGAATAAAGGCTGTGAATAGCATGATTTTAAAACGATGCATGCGAAGAAGAGAGAACAAAAAGCAGTTACCTTCCTCATAACTCTGAAACCTAAGGACTTCTAGGTGGGTCAAAATGATCTTGGTGGAGTCTGAATGCTTCCCAGGTTCCTCTAACTGATGCCAGAGACAGTAGCTCTATTTGCAGAAGTTAAGGGCTGCAACATTTAACGTGTCCTTTTCATCCTTATGCTTGTCCTAGAAAGCCACCTTGGAAATGGAAAGGAATTGATTGTCCTGGTAAATCAGAAGCCTTGGTCAAAGAGCATAGTAAAACTGTTTTTATCAAAGCAATTATTTAGGCCGCTGATTTCATATCTGGGAGTCTTAGATCCAAGATGTTCCTGGTTGTGGATATGCAAGTACTATTGATGGTAATGGGAAGGGACCTTCCACCCCCACTAATGTGGAATGAGCTCTCATTGTAATCAGAGAGGCTTCCTGAGGGTGAATTTTCCCCTGGATACTGCTAGTCTTGGAGAGTATCAGCTAAAATCCCAGAAACAAAAAAGAGAGTGAGAATTTTGCCAGCAAATTTGTTGGAGCCTTTATTTCATCTACCTACACTCTCGCCATGCTATGAGTTGCATGAAAAATCTTAGCTCGAACTCCCTCATTACCCCTCCAATTTAAATGTTTTGAAAGATCCAGTTCATCAACCCAAAATGCAATCAGCTCAGCTAGCTAAGTGAACACAACAGAGAAATCTATACCGGTTGCCATGCAAGGAAGAAACACTGAGATTGATTCATTAGAGTCTGTCTTTCTTTTGCTAGTCTGCTTGATCAGAAGGCACATCCTGTTGAAAATTTAAAGGACTTCCTGATGACTTAATAAAAATATGGAAGCAGTTCCTCCCTGTCAGCAGATTTAACACTGTAGTTTTCTGTTTGCTTCAAGTTCCCTGTGTATAAATCACCCCTTCAGGTTCCTTTGATGTTGGAAGCAGAGGGTCTCAAGACATGCAATCATTTATACCCGGTCACTAATAATTTGTAAGAATTCTTTCTCTCAGGGAAAAAAAAAAAGTAAAAAAAAAAGAAAAAAAGGGCAAACAAGCCAACTAAATTAATTCTACTGCTGTATATTTAGCATGAATGGGCAACAAAGGCATGGCCTGGGGGTACCATGCATCATAATCTATCACGACCAAGATAATTTATATCCAGATTTCCTGCGCCGCAGGATATCAGACTAAAGAGACAAATCTCAAGTTAACAAAGGACTTTTGTTGTTCCTGCTACCTTTAGTAAAAGTCTGAGCATTTATTTATAAACCTCAGACTTCTCTCTGGAGCTGGGCATTTACCTAACTGTATATTCTATATCCTCCAATGGTTCTTCTGAGTTAATGCAGCATGAATGGGTTTCAGTGATGAGCACAGGGCTTTTTGGATTCAAGTTATCCATGAATAAAACACTCCAGTCCAGATAAATGGACATTCTAAATTAAAGATGCAGTTACTGTGTTGGATTATCAGGCCCATGTCCTTTCAGCTCAGAAAAAAATTATTTCCAGAAGGTTTTTTGTAAAGGATTAGAACTGTCTCCTTTTAATGCATGAACTGGTTCTTGAGAGTCCTACTGATTCACTGAAGAGCCTCTTCCATAGTGCATCACTTCAGGGGTTGTCTGTGACTCAGTGAAAGTAGTGGTGCAGTTACTGTGAGTTATGTACACTTCTAGCAGTGTATTCCAGCTCTTTTATTTGTTTCACTCAACATTCCTGCACTGTGCAAACAGTACAGTCCTCTTAACTGCGTGAGTCAAACTTCAAATGCCCGAGTCATGGCCTGTATGTCTACTAACAATGTAATACTGACAGTAGTTGATAATTTTTCTTTAGACTCCCTGTAAGTAGCATATTGAGTTTTCCTGCTAATACATATAATTTTTGTATGTTTGTTTTTATTTGTTTGGGGTTTTTAATTATTGTAATGTAATTGGTGATCTTGGTATGATAGTTCCTTCTGAGGTTCCCTCCCACAGGCATTACCCATTCAGCACAGTCAGTGTGAGATATGGCTCAAGATCAAGGTGCTTCCATGTACGATTCTGTATATAGGGGTCTATCTACAGTGAGATGTCTGAATTCCCATTACAGTGTGGAAAGATCTAGCTTGTTGATTAACCAGGATGGAGTCGATTCTTTTTCCTAGGTTTGTTTTGTTTACATTTTTTTTCCTCCTCCCCTAAGCGTAGTCATTTAGTGCCATTTGAGATATCACAGTGCATCCAAGGTATCCACTTAGCTGTCAGATATAAATAGGTGTGCTAGGAGATTTGCAACCAAGAGTGATACCCTATCCTTGATCATGCCTTGCTATTTAACAGAGGGCAGAGTGTATTTCTATGTGCTGTTCAGTCACCTGCAGGCAGACGTATGCACATAAGGGTCTTTCACTGGAGCTGAATCCTAGCTCTACAGTAAAAGCAACAAATAAAAGCTGCTTCTTTAAACAAGGTGAAATCACCTTCTGTATTTCCTTGAAAAGAAGACAAGTTTTCTTCCATAATCTTTCAGTTGTAATGTACGAGTGCTTTACAACCATGCACAGATTTTCCAAAGAAGTCATTTTTACATGCCTGTTACAGTGAAGCAGCTGAGTTGAAGAGTTCTCTGAAAATAGAGGTATTTGAAGTAGCAGGTTTCACTTTACATGATTATAAGGATTCACTTACCTAGACTATCTAGAGCCTATGCCCACCAAATATTCTTCATACATACATATAGCAGTGAACAGGGAAATTGAAATGTTTGACTTAGCTCAGGGATATGTGTTGTTTGGCCTCAGGTCAACACTTTCCAAAAAGATTGTCTGAAGTATGAACCTGTTTGTTAAACATTTGCTCCCTTCCCAAAGTACTTGAATCCATTTTTATGTTAAAGGTGAGTTTTGTTTCAGAGCTGCAAAAGTAAAGCTATTGTTTTAAAAATCGTAAAGCATCTGGTTAAGCACAAGCCACTCATCATTAAGATTTGGTAGCATTCTGCATGTGCATATCATCTGAAAAACAAAATTGGAATTGAACAAACAAAACAAGCAAACAAACAACAACAACAAAAAAAACAGATTAAAAACTGAGGTGTAGGTTTCAGCAATTTAAGTCTCGTTCATCTTCAAACAGACTTAATGTGCTGTATTACAATCCAGCCAAATTACATTCAGATCTGCCATGAAAACAAATTCAGGTGCACAATGGGCTTAATTATGCTTTAGAAAATAGGAGCAACACCAATAGCAGAAGGGGGCACTAGAAACTAGCTGCTATATTTTCTCAATCCATTTCTTCTTTTGCAAACACCTTAACGTTTATAACATGTATAAAAAAAATGCAAGCACATAGTCTCATTTACTAACTAGTTGCCCTTCCACCCTTTCTCAAGGTCTTAGTGGATGTACTGTGATGTGCAACCTGTCTTCAGCCTCTACTTTTCATGACTGGTATTCTTTAGCTGCTCTAAAGTTGCATAAAAGATGGCCACTTCCGTAGCCCCAGCAGTGGTAATTGAACCCTACAGCAATTTATTTTTAGAAAATCATGACAGCATGCTTTCAGTGATGCAGAAACAAAATATTACCTTCCAAAGAAAGTATTATCTATTAAGCCTTTAAATGAACAAAAACAAACATTTGGAGCAAAGTGCAAAACTAACAGAAGGACTGAAAGTTGGGGCATTACTTACACCTTGTTGGAACTTCTCTTCAAAGAACCTGGAAAGTTCTCTAGAAGAAAGAAGGATCACCATCTCCTTTCAGCATCAGCATCTCCTTGTATTTCCCATGATAACTAGATCCTTTTTACCTGTTATATTCACCTGATTTTAACAAAGAACTCTTACTATTCTATGACCTTGGTTTCATTAGATTGCAGCCAGGATCTTAGGAGAAGAAAACCTTTCAAGACAAGAGGCATCTAGAAAGCAGTGGTTAGCCTGTTATTTATAGATTTATGATTTATATATAAGGCTGCACAGAATTTCTTCTGGTAATGATTGCATTTTCTTTGGCGTCACTCATTTTTGGCCTTCTATGATTCATCACCATTCAAAAATGGTAAGTTCTGTGGCCGAGTGCTAGATTGAGGTGGACAGGGAGGTTTCTGGAGCCAGGAAAACCCAAGGGAGAGCGGAGACACCCACTATGAGCGAGGCTGATGTGACTTGGGTGCTGCCAGAAGCAACCATGGAAGATTTAAATGGACTGGGGGAGCACGAGGGACCCAGAGTGCTGCGATCAGGGTGGGCAGTTTGCACGGGAGGGTGCGCAGGGAAGGCCCTGCAACCTGCTTGTAGATCCAAAGCCCAGGGAATTGCTCTAGTTCTCTGCCAAAATGGTGGGCAATCACAAGCTAAAACCAGTGCTCCTACAGAGAAAGTCCCTGAGATGTCTGAAGATCCACCCAGATGGAACTGGTAAGGAAAGAGACTTCAGTACAGGTGGTAGGTTGCAGCAAGTGCCCAGATCCTTCTCCTGGTGAAAAGGAAAGTACCTGCACAAGGTGTGCACAGGTTAATGACATGTCAGGTGGTTGAGTTGCAGGAAGCAGTTAAAAGGCTGCACAGTATTAGAGGATCCAAGACAGAGATAGATAGGTGGTTTCATAACAAGTACCCATAGCAGACACCACTGAGAATGAAGCACCTTGGACCCTGGTGACCCACAAAAGCAGGACTCTGCTTCAGTCTCCACCCTCCAGCTTCACAATGAAAACCAAATATGAAACTTTAAAAGCAATAGACACCCACGAGCAAGGTGTGCAAAGAGAAACTGTAGCAGCAGCAGCACACAGTGGATACCATAAAAAGAGAAGACGAGTGCTCATAGTGGGTGACTGTCTGTAAGGGGCACTGAGGTGTCCATCTGCTGACCTGACAGGGAGTCACAAGAGGTATGCTGCTTTTCGGGAGCCAAGATCTGAGATGTTACTGATAGGTGCCACAACTTGTCTAGAGCACAGACTACTGTCCACTGCTACTCTTTCATTTGGGCATGAATGACACTGCAAGCCAGAACTGGGCAGAATCAAGGAAGACTGTAAAGCCCTGGGGGTGCAAGTGAAAAACATTGGTGCTCAAGTTATCTTTTCCTCCATTCCACCAGTTGAGGGAAAGGGGGAAATAAATGTATAATGCATATCAACTCCTGGCTACATGGCTGTTTCTGTCGCAAGGGGTTTGGCTTTTGTGACAATAAGACATACTTTGATGACTATAACCTGTTAGGGAGGGATGGGATCCACCTGTCTAGAGGAGGCAGGGGAATCTTTAGCAGCAGGCTGGCCACCTTGGTGAAATGGACTTTAAACTGAAGGACTCAGGGTCAGGGTCCAAGGTGGCAATGCTCATGCCATTGCATCCAGCTGGGGAATAAGCTAGGCCAACCAGAGCAGTGGCAAATGTTCCTCAGCTGTCTCCCAAGACAAGAACCAGAAGGCCAGCCACCTGTGTATGGCTATGGTGGACCATCTCGCACCCCTCCAGGGAAATCTGAGTGCTCAATTACCTCTCTGAAATGCCTGTACAACAACGCACACAGCATGGGCAATAACTGTTGTTAGTTGTACTAACAAAGAAAGAAGGACTGGTTGGGGATGTGACAGTTGGGGGCAGCCTTGGTTGCAATGGCCATGAGGGGTTGGACTAGATGAACTCCAGAGGCCCCTTCCAACCCCTATGTTCTGTGATTCTGTGAAACACATCATCAGGTAACTATTCTTAGAATAGGTTTACAGTCAGAGCTTTCTTAATTTTTTCCCCATCTATTAGCCAAAGTAAGGAATACACCTCCCCACCCCCAAGAAGGCAACACGTAAACTAAATTTCATCTTTTAGAATTTTTTATCTAGCGTACAATTCCATTATGCAATTTCAAGCTATTATGTTTTTCTTTTGAAGAGACATACAGAAATCTTTCCTCTCCCAAGTGTCCTGAAAAGTAATAAGAAAGGGAAGGAAACATGCTTTAAAAATTTATATTGAGGGGTTATAGTGGATGACTTTGAAATTAGAGGTTAAGAAAATGCTAAAGGCATGTTGTCCTTTTAATGGAGGTTCCAATACAGATCTTTTTTCTCCCCAGGTAGAGGCAGGTATACAGGGACTCCGAAATGGATGCATGCAGGATCTGCTAAATGTGTTTCTAATTGTCTGAGTTTAATAATTGATAATATAGACATAGCTGGTGAATTTTTCTTTCACATAAAAGATAATTGTGCCTGAGTATAGCATAGTCTGAAATTAAATGTGTTAAGTGCTCCAGGGACTAACATGTACGTGCTATGAAAGATCATTCCTCTTGATCAGTGTAAGTTAGAACATGCAACAACTTTTATTTATTTGGATTGTAGTGGCATTCAAAGAGCTAAAGCAGGGCTGATGAGCTATGACGACATGTGATATCTATTCTCTTCCCCATAAGGAGGCAGTAAAAGCTGTTGTCTACCTTCATTCTTCTTTTCTCCCCATCTGAAAGCTCAAAACAGGACCTCTGGCCTTCCAGCCTGCTCCTTCTAAGGTGATCTGTCTTTCTCTTTGTGTAGAACAATCTTTTATTCCCCCCTTTTTCAGTCTCCTGCACCTCAGGGGAGCAAAGAAGAGGCAGAAACAACTGCTTCAGGTTTCTCCTATTTTCTAGTCCAATACTATTTAGAGGAAGAGGAAGGATTTTTCAAGGACTGAGAGAAGCAAAGGTCATAGGGCATAGGAAGGATGTCTTAGGAGGATATAAGATCCTAAAAATTTGGAGAAAACAGAAGCTATGAAAAAAACCAGCAAGGGAGATGAGGTGAAAGTTGCTTGTAGGGGGAATCTTCCAGGAAACAGAGAGGTCAGAGTGTATCAGAGGAAAAGAGAGAAATTTATGCTGAAATATGAGCAAGATGAGAAAATGGACAAGAGAGAGAAGGAAAGGAAGAACAGAGAACCATGGATATCTAAGATTTTTAGTCTGTGTTTTTAACACTCATATAATCAGGGCAACAAATGTGTCAGAATCTTTATATATTTGTAGAAAAAGAGATGAAACTCATAGGCCAGAAATGTAGGAAGAGTCTAGAAAATGGATGGAAGAAGACAAGGGCTGTGGGATACAGCAAAAACATATATCTTTTTGCTAGATTTCCAGAAGAAGGCATAAGTGTGCAAAAGAAATGGTAAACAGGCAGCAATAATTTTAGCAAAAAGGATCTGTGTTTACAGACATTAAAGTTAGGCCTAAATAGAAACCCATCAAAATCTAGAGTAGTATTGGCTTCAAATGGCTTTGGATTAAGGTTGAATAGAGTCTATCTGTTGAGATGCCTGATGAGAACTTTTTCTGAAGGGATTGTGGGCATTTATTATTGAGTGGGATTTTGATTTAGCAAACAAAGCATACCCCGATCTTAGGAGGTTCTTATTGTGACTGAGACAGAAAAAAGGTACTTTCACAACAGTCTGGCTACAGTGAAGTGTCCACAGGTAATTTGGAGTATTCCTTCTGCCCACAGCAACTCACTGAAGTGGGCTATGGTGATGGGCTGAAAAGGGTATCCACTGACAAAAAACACTCCTGCTGTTTTCCATGGCACTCGCTAAGCACAAAGATGATTTTGTAGGACCGTCTTTCCCTGGGTTGCTTGGTTTTCCTGGAAGGTGAACAAAAAGACATCACCTTCCAGAAGGCAAAGTGCAGCTCTTTTCTCTCAGATCTCTTTTGTGTGCTTTGGCAAGACTGTGTTCTTGAATCATCAAATAGCCAGGCAACGAAGGTTCAGGAGATGGGTTGGGTTCTTCTGGTTTTATTTTGTTTTGCAATGATGCTCTTATATACCAGCCTAAACAGCATAAATAATACTCTGCTGGCAAAACTTCTGTGGATTTTTCAAGTGTGCCCACATTGAATGCTTTTATGTATTTGAAATCACAAGCTTTCATCTCTCGTTCTAAGGCACAGCAGTCTCTAATGTGTGTGGTCAGGTGCCTGCAATCGCTTTCTTTCAATACAGAGAAATAGCACTCCAGAAAATTAGACATGAATCCTATATACAGGAATAACTCTGGATGAAAATTACTCCTCTGTTGCATTTCTGAACTAAAACTTGCTTAATGTAAAGATTTCTCTCCCTACTCACACTCCCTTCCAAGCAAATCCAAGAAATTCAGTGTAGCACAGGAAGCTGCATGCCGAGTAAATAAATAAATAAATAATAGTAATAGCAACAACAACAAAAATAATAATAATCTGTAATTTTAAATCATAGGCAAAAGCTAGCCATGAAATTAAGAAATTAGAATGTAATACACAATGGTTAATTTAAATGCAAAATTGACTCAAGAAAACAACTTTTATAGTGATGAACAAATCTGTGTGCATTTATATCAATGTAATGAAGGACACTGGTAACCACATAGATTGTGATAGTGAAGATAAATGACAGTGATGCACAAGATGATCCTAAAAGCTGAATAAAAAAATCACTGCCATATTACAGCAGAAATAGATGTTACTTGAAATGATTCACTGACAAAATAATAGTCATTAAAGCAAATCTAGAAAAAAGGAGCTAGAAATATGTTTGTATTTAATATTAAAGATATGTTCATAAATAGTTTGTGAAGACTTAGTAAGTGGTTAATCAATTCCAGGAGACTGTCCAAGAGGTCTGCAAGTTTCTGATAACCCTTATTTACACTCATCTATGTAGTGTCTAATTAACAGACCTCTGGATCAGCACATGTATTATTAACAAATACTAATGAAATTGCTATTATGAAACCTTTATGTATTAGCTATTTAAGTCTGCTTTACAGAGTAAGGTACATTGGGATAAAGTTAAAGCCCAAATATGTTTAGAAAATTATTCAGTTATATAGAAAATATAGAGTTAATACATTCAAGAACTGAGGAAAAAAAACCACTTTGCAGTCGACTAAATACTAGCAGTGATGACTACTAAAGTTAATGACATCTAGTCCACTCGCTACTGTCATCTTTCCTGTCTGACATGAGCACATCTACTTTGGAAAATAGAAAAAAAAATACTTTTAAGTCCCTTCTTTACTCATAGGTATTATGGCCTCAATAGACCATTACAATCCTTAGATCAAAAACATCTTTAGATCATTGGCTTCTTTTTTGAGATAGTAACATTTTTTTTTCCATTCTTGAATTAGTCTCAAAGGTTGATGGTCTTATAAAGTTCAGCACAGACAGTTGTTGCTTTGATCCAATGTCATTTGGAACAAGGAACTTCATACTTTAATTTTTAAAAAAATGAACATGAACTATTATGAAAATGCAGTAATATTTTTTTTTTTTTTTCCCCAAGGAATGTATGAATACAGGAGACAAAGATGTCTCTTGTAATTTTATATTTCCTAACAAAAATGTTTCTTGAACATGGATTCTAATAGCAACATTCCTTCTATAGTATTCATTAGCTGTATATAATTGAGAAAAATGCTGCCATTTTAACTCATCAAAGGATGAATATGGACAGGTCAATGTGAAGGAATTGTGGGAAGAAATAAATGATCCTTCCTTTTATCAGAGGATTAAATTCCTGTAGAACACCGAAAGTCTTTATGCCATTTTCCATGAAAACCTCTATTGGAATATTTTGTGCAGTTGTGGCAGGAATTATGGGACTTAAGTTATAAGTGGCTTGTAATTTTGAAAATCAAGTTTGTTCTTTAGTTACAACAGTGGAGTAGCTGTGTATCAGAGCTGTGCCTGTGTGCACATCCCGTGCACTTACAGTCTTAATCAATGGCACGGTCCAAGAGGTTCCCGGACAGGCATGTGCATAGACGGGATAATGGACTGCCTTGAGACAGTACACAAAGTCAAAACTAGGTGACTGACCCAGCCTTCACAATTATCTGACTGTTACAGGAGCTGTTCAGATGGGAATTTCAAACTCAGGTGGGAAATTCCACCTGAGTCAACTCCTGATACATCAGGTCTAATTTGTATGTCTAGGTGGGCTGTGTTAACTCCTGGGTGAACTACCCTGAAGACTTGCCTACATAATTCCTGCTTCAGGAGTGTTGTGCCTAGATAATACAGTTGCAAACAGACAATATAAATGTTATCTTGCAGAACTGGTTATGTAGGATAGTCTTTTGTATGCAGTTAAGACATTCAAGACATGTTTTCTATGGTTTTAAGGTATATCAACAGCCAAGGGTTGTGTATGTACTGGGGTGGTCATGTTGGATTCTGGCCATCTAGGCTGTATGAACTGAGGAAAGCAGTGGTTCAGGATGGTGGTGGTTCTTGATTCAGCTGAAGATACTAATGCAAGGATGCTTGCAACAGGGATTCTCATCACCACCAGACAGCAACTGACCATTTCATTTAGGCAAATTAAATTCTCATGGCATTAACATCTGCCAGAATCCTAACAAACTTCAAATTACTTTCTTTTCTTTCTTTCCTTTCTTTTCTTTCTATTCTTTCTTTTCTTTCTTTTCATTCTTTTCTTTTCTCTTTCTCTCTTTCTCTCTCTCTTTCTATCTCTCTCTCTTTCTGTCTCTTTTTCTTCTGTGTATCTGTGTAATTCATTTCTGATCATTCATGTGTAAGTAAAAAAAAAAAATCAAATCAGGCTAGAATAGGTATTGAGACAAGCAGTTGTACACAGGGAATGAAAAAGCATACCTCAGGAGAGTGTACTGAAAGAGCTTAGGTTATTTAGCATAATAAAACAAAGACTGTCAAGGAATATAATTGTGATCTATAAATATGCCAGGGGAGTAAACATTAGTGAGAGACAAGTACTGTTAAAGGACAATGTTTTTACATAGCTACTGTAAAGTAGCTATGAATAGACAGATACCGAAAGTTAGAAGTTGATTCCCATGGAAGAAATGAGTCTTTAAAAAATATTCTGGTAAGAGTAATATGGGTGAAAAGGCTAGAGTTTTATGCTGAAGCTATTAGATTTATGAAAGGGATCACATGATGCATGTCTGGGATAGCAAAGCACTGGACTTAGTGGTCCAGGAAGTCCCTTCCTTTCCAATACTCCATGTTTCTCTTTCAAAATGTTAGAGAATGATGGTCTTTTTGCTGTTGGATTGTCTGTTCCCCTGTTACTTTGAGTAGACTATCTCCACTGCTGTAGTTTGTGATTTCCACCCTAAAACATCAGCCCACAGGGTTTTCATAGTTTGAATAAGTATCTGGTTTGAGGCACCTTCCTGAACCAACCATGGTGATGTCTAGTACAGCAGTGGCACCTGCATTTGTGTATTGAGCGAAATAGGATGGGTTCAGCATCATTCAAAAGCTGAAGAGAACCATATTTCAGGCTGAATCCAGCCCTGCAACCACAGCCTGGATAGCCTTGGCTGACAACATTATATGTTCTAAAGTGTCAAAAAGCAAAGAAATCACTGAGTTCTGGTGGAGGGTGCTACCTTCACTCTGTGTTGGTGAACCTAATTAAAGATGTATTCAATGAATTGAGCAAGTCTATCAAATTGCTTATAGGATTCATCATGCTCCAGGTGCATCTGATAACCTGTCATCTGGACAGGGGTACCAAAGCTCGTTAAGCTACCCTGCTCTGTGCTGCAAGGCACTGATGGTACTATTTGTATGAGTATAGTGAATCATCCGCAGAATGGAGAAAGCAAGATAGCAAAGGTCCTGTCTGGATATTTTAATAATAGTCCTCTGGTTAGACTCATTCCTAGTGACACCTGTGAAGTGGGTTACATCTGCAAGATGGGTTTATCAGAAGCTGTGTCTCTTACTGTCCTCTGGCTCTGTTACAACACTCTTCAAAGTCATAAAATTGAATTTCTGCTTTTTGGCAGTAAGGCAAGACCCGTAGGCAGGAAAAAAACAACCCAAAACATAAATGAAATAAACCAACAGCTGAAGATAATCACAAGTCATGTGCAAACAACTCTCTCTTTTTCAGAGACGGTCTTTAATAATGATATTTTTTCTGGATTCACTCAGATTTCAGCAGGCGCTCATCAGCAGCATAAGAGTCTTATTAAAAGCAATAGCTAGCTTTTTGCTCATTTCACTGAACACTCTTCACTTCAATGAGTTTCAGTTCAGTCCAATTAGTCAGTGCAATTTAGTTTGCTCAATGCAAATCACTGGGTTTTAATTGAGTCCAATTAGGCACAAATCAATAAAAGTCAATTCAAACTAATTATCTTCTATACAAATCAATAGGATTCAATTAAAATCAATGAGGGTCTTATTCACTGTAATGACTGACCTGTTCCCCTTCTTCAGTTGTTATAAAAGGAGTCCACACATTGTTCAATGTGGTGGCTCTTGGAAAATGTCTCTCCTTTAGTGAGGGAATATTAATCATTAGAGAAAGTGTGGAGAAAAAGATATGTAACTGGGTTATCCTTTTCCCATTTCTGACTCTTCTGCAGTGAAATCTCTTTCAGATTATGCAGGTGATTGAATATGTGTGCAAATTCAGGCATACCTGAGTGAAAACTGAGCTCTGCAGTCACAGAAATTAAGCATTGATGAATATATTTACTCTCATTCACATTGTTTATTTTTACCCTAGAAATTTCTCCTGATTTTTAAAATGGGATTGTGTTTTGAAAAAATGACCTGAAGTTTCTTGTTAGCCACGTGGTTAACTGCTTAGCTTAACTGACAGCAGCCTCTTGCTGATGTTTATCTATACAGTAAGAGTTCTTCCAGTAAAGACCTTATTACATACTTCTATTAGTGGGGGTGGAGGTATACACCATGGTAATCACAGAGTCATTGAGGTTGTGTACTGCTTTTGGCTGGGACAGAGTTAACATTCTTCGTATCAGCTCATATGGTGATATATTTTGGACCTGTGACTAAAACAATACTGAAAATACGGAGTGGAAAGTTCAGTGGATAATGAATTGATTGGATGGCTGCATGCAGAGGGTAGTGGTCAATAGCTCATTGTCCAGATGGAGATCAGTGACAAGTGCTGTCCTTCAGGGGTCTGTACCAGGACCAGTACTGTTTAATATCTTCATCAGTGACAGAGGCAGTGGGATTGAGTGAACCCTCACCAAGTTTGCAGACACCAAGCTGAGTGGTGCAGTTGACACAACAGAGAGAAGGGATGCCATCCAGAGGGGCCGGGAAAAGCTTGAGAAGTGGGCCCATGTTGAACCTCATGAGGTTCAACAAGACCAAGTTCAAGGTCATGCACCTGGATTGGGGCAACCCCCGATATCAATACAGGCTGAGGGATGAAGGGATTGAGAGCAACCCTGAGGAGAAGGAGTTAGGGCTGTTGATGTACAAAAAACAACATGAGCCGAAAATATGCGTTCACAGCCCAGAAGGCCAACCATGTCCTGGGTTGCATCAAAAGAAGCGTGACCAGTAGGTCAAGTGAGATGATTCTGCCCATCTACTCCGTTCTCATAAGACTCCACCTCCAGTTGTGCGTCCAGCTCTGGGGGCCCCAGTACAAGACAGACATGGAGCTGTTAGAGTCCTGAGGAGGGCCATGAAGATGATCAGAGGACTGAAGCATGTCTGCTATGAAGAAAGGCTGAGAGAGTTGAGGTTGTTCAGCCTGGAGAAGACAAGGGTCCAGGGAGACCTTACTTTAAGTGGGCTTATAAGAAAGATGGGGTCTAACTTTTTGTGAAAGGACAAGGGTTAATGATTTTAAATTAAAAGAGGGTGGATTTAGACTAGATAAAAGGAAGAAATTTTTTACAACGAAGGTGGTGAAACACTGGAACAGATTGCCCAGAGAGGTGGTAGATGCCCCATCCCTGGAAACATTCAAGGTATTGGNTGGCCTGGCTCCTTGGGAAATTAACTCTGTCCTAGCCAGAGCCAGGACACCCCCTAGTGAATAGATTGGGGGTGTGCAACAGGTTAGGTGGTGACACAGCTGGGACAGGTGACCCCAGGTGACCAAAGGGATGTTCCATACCAGATGACATTGTGATCAGCAATAAAAGCTGGTAGGANAGAGGTGGTAGATGCCCCATCCCTGGAAACATTCAAGGTATTGGTGGATGGGACTCTGAGCAACCTGATCTAGTTGAAGATGTATGTCCCTGCTCATTGCAGGGGAAAGTGGACTTAAGGACCTTTTAAGTTCCCTTCCAACCTAAACTTTATATGATTTTATGGTTCTGTGAAAACACAGTAATGTTCTAGCTTTTTCTGAACAGTGTTTTCATAGCCTCAGGNTGGCATCTGCCTTCCCAAGTAGCCGTTACACACAATGAAGCCCAGCTTTCCTGGAAATGGTTAAACACCTGCCTGCCAATAGGAAATAGTGAACGGATTCCTTATTTTGCTTTGACTGTGCATGCAGCTTTTGCTTTACCTGTCAAACTATCTTTACTTCCAGCCACAAGTTTTCACACTTTTATCATTCTGAATCTCTACCTCATCCCACTGTGACTGTGTAGTGCTTAGCTGCTGGCTGGAGTTAAACCACAATGGTTTGGAAAGGACCTTTTGATATTGTCTGCTCTACCACATCTAGCAGATGAGCTAGAACAAGTTGTCCTGGACCGTGTCAGGTTGGTTTTGCACAGCCTCTCTTCACAACCTCTTCCAGTGTTTGAGCATGCTCACAGTTCAAAAGAGAGTTTTTTGTGTTCAGATGGAATTTAATGTGGTTTAATTTGTTAGATTGTCTCTTGTCTGTCAGTGGGCACTACTGGGAGGAGTCTAGCTCCTTCTCCTTTGTTCCTTCTCATCAGGTGTTTATACACAAGGAAAAAATCCACTTGAGCCTGCTCTTCTCCAGGCTGAACAGTCCCAGCTCTTTAAGCCTCTTCTTATATGATAATACAGATAAGAATAACTTACTTATGTAGCAAAACTTTTTTTTTCTACCCTTGCAGCATGCAAATGTCATTTGTAGAACCACATTTCTGGCTTGTGTTTTTGAATCTAAAATTGTCCTTTCATAATTAGCACCCAATACTCATTGAAGTCCTATTATCTTAGGAAAATAGAAAGCAGAAAGCATATGACAAAGGCATTTCATGCAGGTTTTCCTTACAACTGATTAAACATCCTTCGTATTTAGGATATGCCTACATCTACAAGTATGCTGAGAAGGCAAGGCTTGATTCTGAGTAAGGAATGTGGCCCTAAGACTGATGCCTGGCATAGGCCAGGATCACTTCGCAGCATAGGTGGAACTCAATGATTAGTGGCTTCACTTGTTTCTCAAGATCTTAGTGTGTTGTGAAGCACACCTGGGTATACGCGCCCAGCCTGTGTGCAAATGTGTAGTTAGCATGTGGGTACCTTGTAGATCCAGTTGTGTTAAGCATTGCTCTCTACTGGGGCATAGGCACAGTGTTCGAGGCTTGGAAGAGTTGTGATTCAAGAAAATGTAGTACCTGCATCCCTCAGACACCTGTGAAACTCTCTTTCTGTTCTGGTATGCTTTCCCAGCTCTACACACTACCTCCTACTGATACGTACAGACTGTCTCTGAATTCGGCATTCAGGCAAGACTTAGGGAGGGTGGACATCGAGGGGAGGCAAGGTGCAATGTAACTGGTGATGTTGAACCCATAAATGAGAGCAGAGAAATACTTAAGCCACTCACAAGAAAAGAGAGGAAGGTGGAAGTGGATTGAATAATCAGAAGTGAAAGAGAGAAGCTGATAGACCAACAATGAGAATTTAGAACAGCTGGACGGCAAGCAACACCCTAACTCCCATGGTGGAAGTAGAAGTTCTTTCCAAAACAGCCATATCCATATTCCTTCAAAATGAGGAAATAATAGGAAAGATAACAGGATAAATAATTTCTAGATTACAAAGCAACAAATTATTAAGAAATTGTACTCTGTTTCTGCTAATCAACCAAATATAATCTGTTCAGTATTTTAAAATAACATGTTGGTCTCATAGGGTAGAATAGATCTGCAGTCAGCAGTTTTTCATGTAAAGATGAGAGTGTTTTTTTATTTGTGGGTTAGATGTCATTATGCACTTCTCTAACAATTAGTTTAAAAATAAAATGTCGTATAGAAGAGACTGTGCATCAAATTGAGGTAGCCCTTGGACATGGAATAAAAGAGCAGAGATACTACCTGGATTTCATATTAAAATTATATTAAATTTGTTTTTAATAGTCTAATATTCATTGCAGATGTCAATAACACTTGCATTTTTGAAGAAAAAAAATCATACTTTTTTGTTGTATAAATGTTAGCAGTGTATGTCCTTGTCAGTTTTCAAAGCTCAGAAATAGAGAGAATCTGAATGTAGACTTCATCATACATATATAGGACAGTAGATTGCTTCAGTTTGGGCAGCTTAACCAAAAGGCTGCTTTATTTCTATTTACTTTGCTTTAGGCATTCATGCAATCAACATTTAGCAAACACTAAAAATATCATGATGCCAGTTAGATGTTTGACATGTATTAATTCAATCGGCTTTATTCATAAAGAGTGAGGTTGTCCTGACATGGCATAGAATTTAAATATGTTCTAAGTGCAGAGACCTGTAATAGTACTTGATACCATGATTTAAAAAATAATAATAATAATAAAAAAAAATAAATAAAATGGAAGCACCCCTCCTTTTTTTAAAGCATATGGGTACAAGAGTGGGAAGATGTAGTTGGCTAACTCCTTAGACTGGCTGGCTCCTTTCTGTTTTGGTGAAAATGGAGTCACAGGCAGAAGTGCAATGGAAATGTCTGCCCTAAAGCCTCACTAAGAAAAATAAAACTCTTTCCCGAATTGCTGCCCGCCTGTACATCTCCAATTTCAAATAAAGTACCTTGCTTTCCATTATATAAATCACTTTTTGTACCCTATTGTTCTTGCTCATGCTGAGTAGTAACTATTTAAATGTCTCTACTGATGTCAACAGCTTTATATGAGATTAAAATACGACCTGACTTCCTGCAGGTATCATGTTATAGCCTAAGTATGCACATTTAAAAACAGCATTCAAATTATTATAATTCCAAGACCTTTTAGGACAAAAAAAAATCAAAGCTCTCTTTTTCTTTTATTTTCTGTTAGTTTGTTGGGGGTTTTTTGTTTGTTTGTTTGTTTTAATTTTATTTTATATCTACTGTGGAGATATATTTCTTAAGAGAGAGGAAGAACTGATAAAGGTTTTCTTAACCTTAAATGTCTTCAATGTTCCATCTTCTCAAGTGCAGTCATGGTTTATAAGAGTCTATTACTAATTTGCAATGTTTTTGTTAAAGTGGATGCTCAAATGTACAGCCCAGTGGAGCTAAACGGATGTGGAGGCAATATTGTTCCTAAATATTTCTTGAATTGATGGGTACACAGGGAAAAAAAAGGAAAGAAAAAAAGAAAACACAAATTACACATGACTATATAAATCAAGAATGCACATAAATTTGCAAATAAGAGCTGAAGGAACAGTATGACAAAATCAGATTAATGCTTTATTGAAATAACATGAAAATTCATCAACTATATAATAAAAAAAATATACTATATACAAGAGGAGGTAAAAAGGAGAACATGACAGTTACCATATCTATAAGAAAAACTCTACTTGTTTTGCTCTAGGTATGACATTGCAGTATTTATTTCAATATCAAAATAAATAATAATATATGGTTGCAGGTGATTTGGAGCAAATAGTCATGTAACTTGGTACCTTGTATACAGAAAGGTCATCCGATATGATATTTTGTCTGAGCACTCTCCTGGCCTCCTGTAGTTTGCTGCTGAGGAACTTCCTAAGTAAGAGTTGGTACCTTGCTGCTTCATCGTTCTGATGGATTTCTTCTCTATGACTTTGACTAGCAGTTTGCAGTCTGTAGTCAAATGGGTTCTTACAGGTTCTGCAAGAAATCAGTAGGAATACAGTTCTTGCTCCAGTTAGCTCCAGTTCCTCCTGAGTTTCCCCAGAGCAGGCCTATGAGATAAGTATGAGATCTACTGCCTTCTGCATATTCCTATAAATAGGTTTTGTCACCCTTATCTAGTGATCATTCCATGCCATTGCTCAATTTCTCTACTTCTTACTAAACTTCAATATATTCATTCTTCTTATACTCCCCAATCCACCTGCTGATATTTTTCATATTTCTAATCTGTCTTTTATACTGTATAATACATTTTGATTCCTTGTGTTTCCCCTTTTATTCTCTTTGTTATTTGGCATTTCTAATTACTTGATTAGTGAATAAAGATGGTATTTTGAAAAAAAAAAAAAAAAGTTTTCATTATGGGAGATGTTAAAGGGAAAATGTATATAAAATCTCCCCAAGACCTTCTGACTATTTGAATAACCCATTAAGAGTGGATTTCACTTTCCTCATCTAGGAGGAAAAAAAAAAAAAAAGAAAGAAAAAATTGGATGGTAATATGTCTAAAGAATTTAACAGCAAAAACATATTTGTGAGATTGACTCTATTGAGTCCTGTATATCTTTTGTCACTATCATTTCTGCAGCCAGAAATTTGCCTTAAGAGGATGCATGCAGCTACTCTTGGGAGGGTGGAAGGTGCTATTCAAACAGACGGAAGGGAGGGAGGAAGGAACTTTTAAAATTACTTTCTTCCAAAGCAGGATATTTCATGATACCACCAAACACCCTCTTTCCAAAATCTTTCTCCTGCATCGTCTTGTAGTCTAATGCCTTTTGGGTGTAAGAGTGGGTCTGCTGGCAGGTTAGATATGGGTTGGGAAGGTCTGAAGTACGTGAGAATAGGTCTATGTCATTTGTTTGAAGGCTAGTAGCTAAGAGGCAGAGGGAAAAGTTGGCACTTATTCTTAGAAGTAGCTTTCCCTCTGTTCCCTGTTTCATGAAGGAAGGAAAACTTTTAGGGCTCAAGTTCCTTAGAGAGGAATAGAAATAACTTCCTGAAAAATGAAAGGTTGCAATATTTAGAATCGGTAGAGGATTCAAAAAGAAGGCTTGGGCTTAAGACTGAAGGACCATGGATAGACCAAATCCATATGTGCTAATGACTTAAATCCTATTTCAGATTTATTTTTTCCATGTCAGTTAGGTTTTTGTTATTAACAGTAATAAAGTTTCTGCCTGATGTCTTAATCCCTTCAAGAAATTTGCTAATTCTTTAGTGATGATCAGATTTCTCTAATGACTAAACCAAGGGAATAAGGAAAATTTGTCTGAGATGAGCATAAATATTTTTCTGGACCTGGTGCTTGAAATTCACTTCAGATATAATGTTGCAAAGGTAGATCCCTGCCCACTGTCTTCAACCCAACTTATTGCAAGGTCCTTCGTAAGCTATAGATCTCCTACATCTCATCCCACTTTCCTTCTCATCCTGTTTACAGCTGGATCTATACTCAGGGGCACAGGGGATGAAGTATAGATGACACAAAGCCAGAATCTCCTCTGTTAACTTATTTGGCTTCTTCCCCAATCTTTTTTGATGTTTCAGTGGAACAAATGGGATATTCTGGACTGCACAGCCACTAGAAGATTTCCAGACATTTGCTTGAATTTTAATTTTGGCAAACATTGCTATGAATATAGCTTGGGGATATAAATGGTTCCTGGTAAAACCAACCGTATTTTGTTAGGGTCACCTCCAATGGTGGCAAGTGAGCCAGCTCCATTTAATAGCTGTTTAATTCTCTTCCCCTTCAGTGTCACATTGAAGCAAAAGTTCTCATTTTTATTTTCTTTATGCTTTATTTCAAAGCTAAATGGGCTGTACATATTACTGGTCTTAATCCTTCATGGAACTAGAGCAAATTGACATTTTCCACATCCCAGGGTAAGACAAAGATTAATTAAAAGCCTCATGCTGTCCTATTATCCTCCTTTTTAATTTTGTTTCTAATTCCCATGATTTTTAGACTAACTTTAAAATGATTCCTTTTCCAAATATGAATAAATCTGAGCATCAGACTCTCAGAAAATAACCCTCAGAAGACACTCATGCATGGGTGATATGCATGCCCAGTGATGATAGGAAATTTCCCAAGACATCCAGTTCTCTAGCAAATCCCAGGCCAGTTTTGCAGAGTTCAGATAAATAAAGATGAATGCCCAAACTTCTAATTGCTCATCCAATTAAAGACTGTGAATCATAGTGATATCCATCTTAAAGGATTACCAGGAAGAAAAAAGCAGCAGAGTTGTGGGGAAAGCTGAATAGGAAATCACTCTTTAGACTCCGTGTTTTCAATATACTACAGTTCTGTCTTATACAGAAAGATATAATATTAGTTGCGCATGTGTGTGCTTTTGTGTGACTCTTCTGTTATTAGTAATGAAACTATAACAAACAGAGCCAATGCAAGCAGTTAATTTGCATTGAGGCTTTACACAATAAGGGCCCTCTCCCTTCAGAAGAACTGAGGATGTAGGAAAGGAGGATGAAGAAATTCAGCTGTTGCAGTCTTGGATATTTATCACTTTCAGTATTGGCCATAACTTTGAGGAAAATACCTTTTGTTTTGGCAGTTGTTATTATTAGAAACAGTTAGAAATTAGGCACCTCAAAAAAAACCAGAAAAAAAGATGCATGACCCATAATATTTTGAGGGTTGAATTGTAAGTATATTCAGTTCAGAATTGCTAGAAGTTTGACGGACTACACATGAGATATGTTGTCCTTATGCTTTTCTTTAAGCACCTGACTTTACTACACAAATCTTTACCTTTACTGTTTATAGCATTTTGTGTGCTGTTAAGTGCTCAGGAAACATCCAGTGGCACCATCCAGCCACCTTCCATATCCTACCAGATAAGAACCCTACTAGAGATGTGGAAATGTCTCCATTCCTGATTAGGGGTTAGTCCAACAAGCCCCATGTTGGTGCAGGACTCAGAATGTCACGCCTCCACTTCTTCTCTAGTAACCATGGGCAGATGGAGAAAATACAAGATGTGGACGCTGTGATGATGGTGGCAGAGAGTAAAGGGCACAAGTTCTTCTCTGCCACATTGCATGGGGAGGCAGGTGGTGCTCATGAGGAAGAAAACATGGGTCACATCAGAGAGGGTGAAAAGGTTTTACTTTTCTCCACTTTTTCTTTTCCCTACTCCTGCTCCCATCACTTGTCACTTGGTCCATTGCTATACACATCCACAGATCAGTGGCATGTTTTCTCCTCAGATTCACATGGCATGGGAGGAACAGAAAAAAAGGATCATTGCTCCAACCAGAAAAGAAAGTGTGCAGGACAGTATGGCCCCTTGTAACCTGGCACAGAAGGAGAGTTCACTGCCACACACAAGCTCATACTATGTGAACAGGAAGCAATGATGGCATTATTATTCCCCTTGAAAAATCCAGCACACAGTTATAAAAATCCAGAGGCAGCTACCATTTGTTCTACTATTTTTTTCTTTTTTTTTTTTTTTCAAAAAATTTTATTCATTCATAGACTTGTCCTTTCCCATAATTCTTACTGTCCTACTGTATTAGTCTTGTGCTTGTATGAATTGTCATCTAGCAGCTTTACCACATTATGCTGTTATTAAAAGTTAAAAAATGTTATAATTAGTTTAGAACAGAGAATAGAAGATGTAATTCTGATTGTGCTCACATTACGTCTGTTGTAAAACTATGTGCTGGACCAGATTGAATAATATAATTATACAAGATTTGCTGCCATGTAATTATATTCTCCTGACAAAAGTCAATTTATACATCAATTTGTAGTGTTTGAATAACTGTTTCAAAACAAATTATTCTAAAAAAAACCCTCTATAATCAGAAAGTCAGGAGTAGGAAAAAGTTATATAAATTGTTTCATACTTTTTAAAATATATTTTTTCAACCTTTCTCATGCATAAAATATTTTCTTGTTATTATGCTGGCTAGTCCACAAATAGAGAACATACAATTTACTCTATCTCACAGGGAAAGCAAAACCCCTTATTCTTATTCTTGTTCTAATTCCATTCTATTCTTCACACCACATCATCACTATAGTACTTGGGTCTTTTCTAGGAATTAATGAAGGAGTGTCATTAGGTGTTTCCAGTGCAGAAGTTCCTACCTTTCTCTTTCTCTTCCACTTTTCTCTAAAACAGGCATGAAATAAAGGTCTTTTTCGTTAATTTGTATTAATACTGTCTTGGTTTTATTACACAAGGTATGATCCAATAGCCCATTTTCCACCTGAAATGGAAAATTACAGTCTTTGAGGCAGTCTTAAAGCTCTACTGGTAGAGCCTGGGAAACTGGTGTAACTCCCTGTCCTGCACATTCTGGCATTCAATTCCACCCATGTGCGCTGCAGGACATGTAACTGGGGGTGCATGTGGGATCACAGGTTCTTTTTTTGTCCATGGACACAGCATTTCTTTTAGAAATTAGTTGGAAAGTAGATGCTGCTGGAAAACCTATTGTCTTTATGTGCAGCTTGGTAGGAACTTGTGTACCACAGGGAAAAGAGATGGAATTGAATGATTTAAAATACATACTGCAGAGGGGACATTGCAAATGGCAAACGTATAGCTTCAGAAGAAAAAAAAAATCCAAAACCACAAAACCATCATAGATTTTTTCAATGCCTATCCCCTTTCCGTATAGAAATCCTTACTTCTCATTTTTTAAATTTTTTGATTTCTTGGAGAAAGAAACAGTTTTTCTTGTTAATGCCTTTGTAGCAAGTTTCTTTCCTTTATAATATTTACTTATCTGTATAAAATTTTAAAAATTACTATAAAGAATAGAAGAGCAATGTCATTTGGGTGACACTGCTTTGAATAAAAATGGGTTGGCAAAGAACAACATTGGTAAAATTAAAAGCACTGCTATTAATCAGCTGACCTGGCTGTTATTAACTCCAAGTCACTTGTGAACTGGATAATCTAAGCAATTATTAAAGCATGAATGTGAATTTAGCTAATGTCCTCATCCTCCACATCATTATCTTAGGCATAATCACCCTTTGGTCCTTGAATGTCTTTTTCATCTGAGTGCTGAAACTCTCAGCATGCTGTTTTCTTTAATGACTGCAAGACGAGGCAAATTCCTAGCCAACGTGGATCCTATGCTTTCCAGTATTCCCCTCATATATTTTGAGATTTGATATGCCACTCATAAAAAAGAAAAGATATATAAACAACACATTCTGCAATAACAATTTTGCATTGAAATATTTTAGTTCTAGAACTAGACTTGTAAGTGCTTCATGTAAGCTGTGGGAAAAGAAACCTTTGCAAAGACAGATTTATTCCATCAGGGAAGTTGTCAGAGGCAGGGTGGATAAATTGCCCTCTTCCAGTGCCTGTCTCTCTTCACTGACTGTAGAAGAAGTCTCCATGAGTAGCTAAGGCTCGAAATCTATGCTGGATGTTGAATCCCATCCCATCTTGCAGAGTGGGCTGAGTGAAGAGGCTAACGTTGTATTCTCATCTCTGACAGGGATCCGTTGTGCAAGCTGAATGAGACACTCTTTGCAGTCCTCTCTTCTCTGTCCCCAGGACCTTAGTTTGTGAGTTTTTCATGGCAGTGACTCTTCAGCTGTGTGCTAGTTGCTTTTATCACTGTAAGAGAAATATCTGTTACAGAGTTCAGGCAGTTCCACTCTCCAGTAGCCTCCTTTTTTAACAAATAATTCTAGGTTCAATTAGGTTTCCTCAAACCCTACAGGATAAGATAAAAAAGGAGCTGCTACTATTGTAGATACACAACTAACACCTTGTAATTCAGTTTTAAAATTACTTATATATACATGCATAAGTATAATAGGTGCTTGTGTGTGTTTGCATAGTTACTATTTTCATTGTCCTACTAATGCAGTGGTTGTGACCATACACCTTGTGCAATACAAAGCAGCTGTATCACTTTTAAATTTAATAGTAGGAAATAACCAAAGTATATGTGTTCCCATGTTGCTCTATTAAAAAAAATAAAAATAAAAATAAATCTCACTTTTACGCTTCTTGAACTAATAACAACAATTATTTGAGGCAACCTATGACATCTGTTATAGCGTCTTCAGTATCCCTTTTTCTAAAGTGTAAAGAAATAATCTCAACATAACTGATGAACTCAGAAAAAATCCATAGATGGAATGTGTGGTTTATCTGAGAATGACAGCCCAATGGTGGGTGGAAAGAAGTCATCAATAAGCTGCCTAAAATTGAAATGTTATGACCTTATTTGATTAGAATCTTCCTTCTAACATGAATGACTGCATTCCCCTACGTTATGCCTGCTGATAGTTGACACGTCCTAAGGTATAACACTTGATCTCCACCTCCTCGTCCAGTAGTACGTGGGTCTTCTATAGGTCAAACTTCATACCTGTGTATTTTGTAGATACCAGTTCACATACCAGTTCAGGTATCTGAGGACATTTCAGGTGGCTCTTGATGCCTCTGATGAGCTGCAACTTAGCACAGAATAGTTGCTCAGCTTGAAAACGACCAAACTTCTTGTTTCCTTGTGATTGTCCTCATTGGTGTTATCTGTATTGAGACCCATCTAAGCTGTTGATAGTTTTACTTACACCCAAGCAAGAGCCAATGAAGAGCTATTCAGTGCAGTTTTGGAGTCTGGGGACTGACTTGGCTGACTAAGGGTAGGCCCTGGCGCTTTTTGAGATAAGCTATGGCATGTCAATGAAGGGGTCCCATGCTGAAATAGCTAATCTCTGATACTCTAATGTGTATCACCAGATTGCTATGTGTAGGCAAATGAATCAATTTCCTGAAGTCTACTGTATAGATATTTGCATGTGAACTGGCCATCTGTTGTGGGTTAACCCCAGCTGGCAACTCAGCCCAACTGTCCATCTGTTGTGGGTTAACCCCAGCTGACAGGTCAGCCCCATGGAGCTGCTCGTTTACTCCCCCACAGGCAGGATGGAGAAGAGAATCAGAAGGGTAAAAGTGAGAAAACTCATGATTTGAGATAAGGACAGTTTAATGGGTAAAAGCTGTGCATGCAAGCAAAGCAAAACAAGGAATTCATTCCCCGCTTCCCACAGGCAGGCAGGTGTTCAGTCATCTCCAGGAAAGCAGGGCTCCATGCTGTGTAATGGTGACTTGGGAAGACAAACACCATCACTCCAAATGTGTTCCCCCCCACACTTCCTCCTTCCCGTCAGCTTTTATTGCTGAGCATGATGTCATGGGGTATAGGATTTGTCAGTTGGGGTCAGCTGTCGCAGCTGTGTCCCCTCCCCACTTCTTACGCACCCCCAGCCTGCTCACTGGCACGGCAGTGTGAGAAGCAGAGAGGCCTTCACATGTAAGCACTGCTCAGCAATAATTAAACCACTCCTGGGTTATCAACACTGTTTTGATCACAAATTCAAAGCACAGCATGATATGAGCTACCATGAAGAAAATTAACTCTACTCCAGCCAGAACTAGTACACCACGCTTTATAATCAGTGGAGAGGAATGTTATGGTATAGTACACCTGACCCATCTAGGCTGAGCTATATCAGACCATAGAAGGATTCATTTCCTTCCATTACCTTTAAGAGAAGCCTACATAAGTAACTTATAAAAACATTTAATAAAGTGAAACTTGCACTAAGTTAATTATATATGATTTTTCCTTGTGAAGATGCACCTACTGTGGTTCTGAGTCTCACCCATGCTAGTCATCTAGATTCATGACTGTAGGTGGCTAGAGCTTCTTCACATGGTTCTTCTCTCAAACTACAGAAATCTTGTTAGATATAGTTATTTCTCTCGTTATACTCAATTTCCAAGTAGTGCAGAAAATTGGGTAGAAAGTCTGCTACCAGGATATCATGCTCTGTGTTGAATTAAGTAGCTTGTAGACTGCAATAAAAAAAAAGATATAACGTAATTTCTATTTTCTTTTTTGATTGCAAACTCATTTGTTGAATCTTGTATGGTTGACTCCAAGGCAATGGTAATCAACGTACTCAATGAGATACATTTTTAAAAAAATAAGTCAGTTATTAAGATGTTAATTTGATCAGAACCTAAAAATACTTTTTGTGTTATAAATTTTCCTTGGAATTTATTGACTCTTGCTCAATTATCACTTCAGAGAAAAGCAAATGGTTTTCAGACACTTACCAGTGGTTTAGAATTTTTAGCTACTTATAACATTCAGAGTTCTTTTTTAAAAAAAGAAACCTGCTGTAATAAAATCAGTGGCCCACATAACTCCTAACAACCTAAATGATTTATATCACAACAAACTGCTTTAGCACAATGGACAGCTAAGATTGTGTTATTAAAACTTTTCCATGAAAAAAAAAAAAAAGTTTATTTTATCTGTGGAAGAAGAACATAGATTTATAATCATTTATTCATGGGTACTAAATATGGCAAAAATGTTTTCTAGGTGTTGCTAGTAGATAGGTTTGGATAAAATGCATGCATTTTATAGATGACAAATTAAAATTTTATTAAAATCATGTATCTTGAAACAAATTTCAGATTGTCTTACTGGACAAGATTTGCCTGGAGGAACAAGAATATAAGAAAAATACAAAATATTTTTGTATAAATAGAAAATATGTGTATATAAATGTACATGGAGCCAAACATATTGATTTACAAACATAAGATGACACAGGCTTTTAACAGATTGCAAATTTGAGAATTAATCATGTTTAATCCCAAATTATTAAGAAAATTCAATAACATAAAACTGTATTTCTGCAGACTTCTTTCTTAATTCTCATGAATGTATGAGCTTTGATGTTGTGCATCACTGTCTACTTGAAAGAAAGAAATAAAACCTGATGGAGTATCCTTAATTAAGTAAAGACTTAAACAGGTCTTTTCTAGTTTAAATTGATCTCCTTGTTCCAACTGAAAACCAAGGGGGCAGACTGTTGTGTTACTACCTGTAAAACAGATTTCATGTCATCTGATTTCAAGCACTTGCAGTATAGCTTCCACTACTGAGCTGTCAAATCACTCATCAAAGCCAATTGAGTTTATACTGAAATTATTTTGACCATCTGTTAGCAACTATTTCAGTGTACTATCAATTGCTTCCTAACTTTCATTGGCTTTAGTAACTGGGGGCACAGTTCATTGCCTGTTACACTGTAACCCCTTAAGATACCCCAGGTTATTGCACAGGGTCCCCCTTTCTTGGCCAGAAAGCCATGTGCCTACTATAGGTCCTGTTTCTCATTAGCAAGCCTGATGTGGATATCCAAGGTGGGATTCTTGGAAGAACAGCATAGACGATACCTTATTTAAGCAACTTACTCAAGCCTCAGTTTTCCACTCTCTGTAAAAGGCTTCTAAAATTACTTTCTCAATACTTAGTTGGGTGATGTCCCCCCAGAGTTGAATGCCTACAGATGATATCACTGCTGTACTCAACTGATTATACCATGTCAAACCATTATGAGCAATGGAAGTGGGATTGCTGGGGAATTCATATTGGTATTTAGAACTAAAGACATCCATTCTTACCCAAGTTTTCTCTATAATTTCCATGAATGATTGAATGGTGGTTGAGAGCCCTCAAAAGTCAGTTAGATGGTCTTAAATGAATATCTTTGTAGATATCTCCTAATGACTATGTTATATACCACAACTGATAGTGAATTGAAAAGTAAAAGTGTGGTCAGTCATGGTAAAGCTAGACTTAGGTACAATTTGATGGAAGGTGATTGGCTGAATTTGGATGAACTGAACAAGATGAATAGTTAATGTCACCATACTGTGATCAATGGGAAAGGATTTTTACTTTCTTTAATTAAATATGGTTGTTGTATAATCATCTCCATTATGCACAGTAGTTAGCACTTGGATACATTAGCTTAGCAGAAATCAAAATATGAATTTGTACACAAAATAGATCTTTTGGTATCAAGATTGAGACATACTATCTGTTAAGGAGTTAAATTCATTTAAACTTTCATTTAATTGGAACTCACCTGATAAACAGTTGCATCAAGTATGTGCTCACGGGTAAGACTACCAGTCTTTATTTTTACAGCTAGGGATACCAATGTCAACTCCTTCAGCTACAAAAGGCCTCCCTCATCCTATGAAATGTGTTCTACTGTGCAAGAGATGGGATGGGAAGGGAATTTACAGTGAAGTTCTTGTTTTTACACCATCTTCCCTGTTTGGTAGCAGACAAGGTTCAGGAGGCATAACTGAGCTAATAAGCTCTGACTTACCTCTGTGGTGTGTGTATGCATGTGTGTGCTGGGAAGGTTGCCCAAGTGTCCATGGATCAACCATAAATCAGAAGCGTGATCTGTATGCTAGAGATGTAGGTTTGGGGAAAGGCAAAAGGATTTGTCGGCTCTGCTCTCCAGACAGGCTTGCTAAAAGTTTTACAGGCTTAACTGAATAATACATGAAATGATGGTAAATCAGAAGTCACATTTTCACTAGGTTCTCAAGCCAGCCACCAACAACTGGGCAGGGGGTTAAAATTCTCTCTGTATGGTGCAGTCCCTGCACTCTACTGTAAAGTTCTCAGATCATCTTTTCTGTCTGCTGTTCCTTCAGAGAGTGAGGAAATCTCTTTAGATTCCTGATGAATGGCCATGTAATTCTCAAATACTAGTATGGTGCATTTGTTTAATTCCCTCATTGATTTAAATGCACGAAGATACACACTGATTGAAGATATATACCTATCAGCCATTGAAGAATTAATTACTGGGGCAATGACAAAGGTTAAAAGTAGATTTAGTGAACTTTTATTTGGGTTACTCAGTGGCTTAACTATGAAAAAATTGACATAAATTCTTCCCACTTGGGGGTTTAGATCATGCAGTGTTTACTCAAGTTGACATTTACATTAATTATTCCAGAGGAAATTTGGTAGGATTCCTTCTGACTAAGATGCTGATCCTTTTCCACACTTTATAGTATATATACAATCATGTGAGTTGAAATATCTGTAGAGTAAAATGTTATTCAAAAAGGATAAAAGTTCTGTGTTAGTGAATTCCTCTCCTTTGGAAATGTGAGAGCATTTTGCTGTTTTCAGATAACAAGAGTATTCTGTGTTATTGCAGTTTGATGCCATCAACCCTCTATTTTTATATATTACAGCTGTCTGAGCCTCATAGGGTGGAGAATTTAAAATGTCCGTGCCTGATCAATCCTTGACCCTTCTGCTCACACAGCTATCTGCAATACCAATTAGCGCTATTTGCTACAGTGTTTTCTTGTGACAGGGACCTTGCTAGCAATATACTCTATTGGTAATCACTGTTCAGGTTTAACAACATCCAGCTTTGCTCTGGGCTTGGGATTTAAAGAGCCACCTGAGCTCTAATTTTGGATTGTTTGATACTACTGCAATCAGGTCCTGGTGAGGCAATTGTATTTTAATTGATCAGCATTATTAGTAATAATAATAGATTTATGCAACTCTGAAGATCCAATTTGTTTTTTAATGAGTCACAAATGGGTCACAGAGTAAGTCTGTGCAACGTAGCCTTTGAGCCCTGAATAGCTGCATTTCATTTCAAAATCATGGAGAAGAAAAACTTAAGTTCCTTTCTAATAAGCTTCCTACTGTTTATTACCAAAGTTCTGGGTTTTTTTTAATTTTCAAGAATACATTTTAGATTTCATCTCTTCTGTAACTAGCTATCATTGTGATAAAGACACAACATTGTGGAATCATAGAATCATCTATGTTGGAAAAGACCTTTAAGATGATCAAGTCCAACTGTTAACCTAGTACTGCCATTCCACCACTGAACCATGTCACTAAGTACCAACCACATCTACGCATCTTTTAAATATGTCTAGGGATGGTGACTCCACCTCTTCCCTGGGCAGCCTGTTCCAATGCTTGACAACCCTTTCAGTGAAGAAATATTTCCTACTATCCAGTCTAAACCTCCCCTGGTGCAGCTTGAGGCCATTTCCTCTTGTCCTATCCCTTGTTACTTGGGAGAAGAGAACAACACCCGCCTGGCTACAACCTCCTTCCAGTTATCATCCTATAGATGAAATAAACAGCAATAAAAAGGAAATTGGAAAAACTGAAAAAAATATCATGGAAAATAAGTCTGAAAGAGATACTGAGTATTCATGTAGTCACTTGCAAGCAAATAGGGTATTCCCCTGCACCCAGGAGGATCAGTGCTACTTAAACCATACCATTTGAAGCTTAATTTAAATTTTCTTTTAATTCATGCTTGATTTTGTACTTAGACATATACTTTAATGAAGAGAAGGTTGGGGATAATCCAACTCTAAACTAAAAAACCCACCAATTTCTCAATAAAATTATCTCAGATTATTTCATACCTTTGAAACTCAGTCTCCCTTTAAAAAAAAAAAAAAAAGAAATCTTATGTTATTTACATGTTTGTGAGAAGATTGTATTTTACTATAACAGCATTTTTCTGATGGAGAAAATAAATCCCATGACATTCTCTCTGAAAGTTTACTTATTGGCTTTAATTATCTGTTTGCTTATGGCTGGGATGTTTTTATCTTTCCCATGGCTGGGAGAACCATTGCCATCCCCTTTGTCATTGGTTTTGCCCCATTGACAGCTAATCCCCATGCAGCTGCCCACTTACTTCCTGCCCCTGGTGGGATGGGGGAGAGAATTGGAAGGGTAAAAGTGAGAAAACTCGTGGGTTGAGATAAAGACAGTTTAATAGGTAAAGCAAAAGCCATGTATGCAAGCAAAGTAAAACAAGGAATTAATTTCCCACTTCCTATTAGCAGGCAGGTGTTCAGCCATCTCCAGGAAAGCAGGGCTCTGTCACGCCTAATGGTGACTTGGGAAGACAAACGTCATCACTCCTAACATACTCTTCTTCCTTCTTCTTCCCCCAGCTTTATATGCTGAGCGTGATGTCATATGGTATGGAATATCCCTTTTGATTAGTTGAGGTCAACTGTTCCAGCTGTGTCCCCTCCCATCCTTCCCATCATTTGATAAAAAAAACAGATATCATTCCCTTAGTCTATGGATCACCCCTGTGAAATGTCTGTAAAATGTCCATAAATGTCCACAGATGTCCACTGAGTTCACTTAGTCCATGGTTTTGGGCTCCACCTGTTATGGTGGTCACTCAGTACAGAAGTGGTATGCTGCATGGAGCTACTGGGCACCAAATACAGCTCAGGTCGAGTCACCGCTGCACTTGCCCTGCTTCTTGTAAGCTTTGTCATCCATTGGTTCAGGTGTTTCCTGCTGTAGAATTCCTATAACATGCAACTGAAATCACAGGTTACAACTGTTTAAAGGTATTTCCATTACAATCTCCATGCCTAATCGCTTTGTGCCGGGTTATAGGGTTGAACATTGCAATGAGCTCCTCCCATTGCTCCTGGCCTGGCTAGCAACAAGATTCTTAGTATAGTAATTCCCATAATATGCAAGTCAAATCATGGAATATTTTCACTCCGAATTAAATCACCTTGAGGTACACAATTGTCTCCCCCATCCTTCTGCATTACTCACCAAGTGCACCCATGTCCTTGAGAAAAAACAGTCTCACAAATAGATTTACTCTCTCCTGAGGAAGGAATAACCTCAGGACTCTTATGAGCTCCATAGAAATGCTGGTTGAGAATGGCTGGGAAGGTGATGGGCTAGTTTGTTGTCATATCAAATACCTGAGCCACTCTTCCTTTTTTTGAGGGATGCTCCAGGCCACTGAGGTCTATGAAAATAGACCTCTGGGATCCAGGCTGTCTTTGCCCTGTCTCAGAGCAGGCCTGTCTGGAGATATTTTTGCAAAAACCTGCACTATTTAAAATGCACCCTGGCAATGCTTCATCAGTTTTGAGGCTCTGAATCTACACACAAAACTCACAGTGTCCTTCTTTTACATAAAAATTCTCAGGAGTTAAAACAACTGTTTTCTTTTCTAGTGTTTAAAAACAAAACACTTTCCCTTAGGTGTACTCCTTGTTTGGCATGTATCACGTGAAATGAGCAGAGAGGCTTTGGTATTTAGAAGGCAAACCTAAATTTCACATTACCATGTGCAGACGTGCAGAGCAATCCCTCTTTGGCACTTCAGCTAAGCTTTTACTTTAAGGTTTATTAAGACTTAAGCAATGTAGCAACATAAACAGAATGATGCTAAACAAACAATTGGAAACACAGACTACTGGAAATGAAGTAGGTATAGGGAATGATGACTGAAGGAGTTAGTTTTTACTTCTAAATGGGCTGTTGATCTTCTGCATGAAGATGGTTAAATCAACGTTGCACCAGGAACTTCACATAAATTCCCGTGAACTGACAGGGTGATCATCTAGGAGTATCATCTTGTGACTACTAAGCTGTTCTGTCAACTTGAATACGTGGCAGTGCCTTGACTTTCCATCCCATTCTCTGTCCTCTCTTTTTACACTACAAGCTCTTAAGACAAGTGACAACCTCTGATGATACATATATGTGGAGTATAGCATAACACAAGGTTAATCCCAGCCTCTGGCATTGTTTGAGTATAAATAATAAACATATAGAAGGACTGAATGAGTTCGAGAAATAGAATTAGGTCATAGGATTTTCTACCAGTGATAGAACCCGTGGGAACAGAATGAAGCTACTACGGAGGAGGTTTAGGTTGGGTATCAGGAGAAGGTTCTTCACTGAGAGAGTAGTCGCACACTGGAACAGGCTCCCCAGGGAAGTGGTCACAGCACCGAGCTTGACTGAGTTCAAGAAGCGTCTGGATAACACTCTCAGTCACATGCTCTGATTTGGCTGGTCCTGTGTGGAGCCAGGAGTTGGACTGGATGATTCTTATGGGTCCCTTCCAACTCAGGATATTCAATGATCCTATGATTTTTTTTTCTCCTTTCTGAGCTCATGTTTCAATATTATTAAAGTTTATCTGACAGAATGATCTACAGGAGACATAGGATCAACGTAACCTTCCTCTTGACTACCTCTGACCAACAGAAGACATGACTTAGGAATGCAACAACTTAGGAAGAAAGCTTAATTCTTCTTAATTGTTGATGTAGAGCAATGGATTGATATTTCAAAATTTATTATTTTTTTCTGTCTAGCGTGAAATGTTAAAATATACCAGCCCCAAATTATTCCTATTCTTATTTAAAAAAAAAAAGAAAAAGAAAAGAAAAAAAAAGAAAAAGAAAAGAAAAAAAAGAAAAAAAAAGAAAAAAGTGATCAATTGCTTGCTTTGTGATTTACTAGAAAATTATACCATTTGCTGTTGCTAAAAAAAATAGGTTTCTTTTGTGTAATTTATTGACCTAGGACAGCTCAGTAGAGATGCAGCATCTGGTTGCTCAATGAAGTCTTGCATTTCACCCAATTTTCCACCTGGGTTGACTAGAAGATACAAATCTAAACTTGATAAATACCAACCACTGTTTCTGTGTCTTAGAAATTAATTTCCAGACTCCATGGTAAGACTGCACAACAATCAAGAGCACACACAAGCAGCAAAAATAATATTGGTTCAGTGCATTATACTGGCAGCAACAACACTCACCTCTAATTGTTCTGCCTCAGATTTCATTTGAGAAATATGCAAATACAAGGTTGTTAAAGTAACAGATTGCAAAAATATGGAATCATTAGGGGCGTTAGCCCTGCTGTCGTAGCTAAATTCCAGTTCAGGTAATTAAATTCTACCTACCTATATTCTCTTGTTGTTTTATTTCTTCATTTTCACTTAAACTACAGAGCAAGATTCTTCACAGATATTTATTTGGCTTCTGAACACTGTGGTTTTGTGAGTGTTTCAATACCTCATTGTATTCTTTCTTTACATAGAAACGTGCATAGAGCTTTGTCAACATGAATATTTTCTAAACTTGTGATAATTATAACAAATAAATTTTGGTATGTCCATTTGTGGCAACTTACTTAAATATCCTTTTGATCTTAAAGCAAGAAAAGACTGTGATATGAGTTTCCCAGGAAAATACATTATTTCTTCTCACCAGATGTAGAAAATAGGGAATTTTTGTTCTTTTTTCTGTGTAAGGAAATGGGTACGAGAATGGTGTAATACCTGCACTAACGACCTGGAGGTAGTTTTAGGATTCAGAATTTAGGATTCAGGTGCTGGTCTGGTGCATATGTAGAAAAGAAAAGAGTTTTTTGATGCTGTCATTGAGCCAATTTTGTTTGAAAAGAAAGGGTAGAGTTAGAGTCTCATACTTGGAAACCAAGGGAGAACAGTTTTACTATCTCTTCCATAATTGCATTGATAAGAGAGGGATTTATCTTGTAATTATGTCTGGCTGCAGATACAAATCTGTTTTAAAATCCTTCCTCCCAACTCCAACATTAAGAAATTCTGATCATAGATGAAGCAACCTCGATCACTTACTTTTTATTAAAGTGTTATTAAGCTGGCGAAAGGACCCATTTTGATGAAGAGTAATTTAAAAATGTTAAATCAGAGAAAAATATTATTTTCATAGATTGATGATTTGGTCCTTCAACTGTATGAAACCTCATTCCTTATGCTCCTGGTATGAGCATGAAAATGTTATTGTGTGCTAGTTTTGGCTGGGATACAGTTAATTTTCTTCCAGTTAATTTTTCTTCTTTGAATAGCTAGTATGGGGCTATGTTTTGGATTTGTGCTGAAAACAGTGCTGATAATACAGAGATGTTTTCGTTACTGCTGAGCAGTGCTTACACAGAGCCAAGGCCTTTTCTGCTTCTCGCCCCACCAGTGAGTAGGCTGGGAAGGGACACAGCCAGGACAGCTGCCCCCAACTAACCAAAGGGGTATTCCATACCATATGACGTCATACTCTGTATTTAACTGGGGAGCCTAGCTGGGAAGCAGGATTGCTGCTCAGAAACAGACCGGGCATTGGGTTGTTTGTTTTTTTTTTTCTCCACAGGTGGTGAGCAATTGCATTCGTGCATTAATATTTATTAATATTAATATTATCACCATCATCATCCTTTGTTATCCTATTAAACTGTCTCAACCCACAAGTTTTTAATTCCATTCTCCTCATCATCCCCTTAGGGAGGGCTGAGCGAGCTGCTGGATGGTGCTTAGTTATCAGCTGGGGTGAAACCACAACATATTGGTGCTGTCGTATTAAATGGTTGATATTCAGGCTCTAAATAGTATGTGGTCATGAGACACTAGATTCTATAAAGATTTAAGTTTCATTTTACACATAAAGGACCAGATTCATCACATCTTACTATAAGCATTGACCTGAATGTCCAGTTTGGGCTTATAGTCTCCACTGATAATATTCAACAGATAAAGGCAGAAACTGCAGATAAAATCACGCTGTAGTGGAAAGTCTGTCTCTGGAAATACCTGTTCTGCTGCACCAATTGTAAAGAGATACTAGCACATGAGTATACTCCACATTGGTCAATGTCTAGCACCTGGTAGGAGGTATCTGAGTTCTCATCTGCAAACAAAACTTGTGTACATTTAAGTTAAAAAAAAAAAAAAAACCAAAAAAAGGCTTACGTGAATCAGAGGAATTCTTCTGTACAATGGCAATACAGTGCCTTTTGATTGAAGTTCTTTCCATGGAATACTTTTGCTTTTGAAAGTGTCAACAGAACCCAGGAATTGGAATTGGGAAAAAAATAAATAAATCAGACTCTACAACAAGATTTAGGAAAATTTGGGTGTTTAAAACTCAATGGCAGTCCCTTCTAGGAAGTTGCTTAACCCCGGACCTGGTTCTTTGACCTAAATGTTAACTTGACATTTGCATTTCTACCTGCAGTAATGCTCAGAGCTATTCCTGCGAATTTCAAACTCCTTTTGTGTTATTATAGCCATGAAAAAGATCTTCAAATGTATTAGGCTCCCTGGTTTGTAAACTAAACCTCATGCTGAGTTCTTCGCAGATTCACAGTCTATTATGCAACAATGTGTAATGGGTAATGGTAATAATAACAGTTTTATTTTTTCTTTCCAAATAATGTTACCATCAGGTGCCATTGTTTAGGAATACATCTGAAGATAAGGGTAATTATATGAACTTTCCTTTCATCTCCATAATTTTCACGTGGTATTTCATTCTCTTTTATTTTTGCCACAGAGATATGAAAAATACAGTAAAATCAGACTTGAAGGTTTGAGGATGAGCAAAGTTGCAATAAAATCTATTTTCTGTGACTTCACTTTTATTTACCAAAGCAATCAACTTTCTTCTTGCTAGTAGATATTTTACAGTTGACATACTTAATCTCTGGACCTCCTAATTCCAACAAAATAAACTTTTCACATTATAATATAGAATTGCAATAAATATGAAAACTAATTGGCTTGAAAGAGTGCATTAAGAATATACTATCGGGTCATTAATCGGTGTCTGAGTTTCTAGAAATTCAGAAAATACTCTGCTGACTTGTAAACCACATATGAATAATAAATAGAATGGAGACTAGGCTGCTAAGATAAAACTATCATGCATTCACCAACCTGACATTTAAAGAATATGTCAACAATTTAAAAGCTTCCCTTATACCAATGATATATTTATTCCATCAGGACTACCTTAGAATCTCAGATTGCCGACATTTTTCTGATTATGCTAGCCTTCTGCAGGACAGAGATTCCTGTTTATTATTTTAATCACTTTAGAGCGAAATAAACCTGTTTGTTGCATGTAAGAAAGATCCTGCATTTCATTAGTGGGGGTTTTTCTTCTAGATTTGCAGCAGAAGTTTGATGATTTTTTTATAAACTTTATTTTATGTTCCAATAGAAATTAACATACTAATAGGATTAGATTTTTTATTTCTGAAATTCTGATTTTTTTTATTTCTTCTTCTACACTTGAATTATTTGTCACATATGAATTGTTCAGCAACCTTAGCTAATAAGGAGATAGGTAAATTTTTGTTATCATGCTGCATACTATGTAAACTAAACAATTCATTTCTAACCCTGCTCCCTCCTTAAAGTTTATGCAGTTAGAAATCCATAAGCTCCTGCTTATTTTTTTTTTTCTTTTTTCTTTTTTTGGACAAGTTATTTTGTATGTTAAAAAAATGCAGCCTGAGAGTTTCAAGATGCTTGAACATTTTTTTTTTTTTCAATTTCCTCCTCCTCATTATTCCATATTTTTCCTTCATCAAATACTCCATCATAATATTTTTTTAATATAAATCTGGAATATTTTGTGTTAATTCTATAAAACTGTATTGATTAATGAATGCAAACTAGAATTTACCATGTGTTTTGTTAGCTTCCAATATGCACCAGAGTTGTTAATGGATTTTGCACTTTCAAGGATAGTTCTACTGGCTTCTACTAAAATTAAGGTCATATTGTACTTGGTGATAGTTTTAATCCTTGTGCCTATAAATTGCAATGTAAACGGTGGAAGCAACCATAGTAAGATGAAAAAGGAGTTGAAATGAGATTTATAAGGCTATATACCAGCTCAGTGGGTCTACTTCTGTACAGCTGGGCACAAGGATGCTCCCAGGGTCCTCTATCCAGCCAGCAGACACAAATGCTGGATGTGTCTCATCCCTTCCTGCTCCTTAATTTCTACAGAAATAAAACCACTTACTTACTTGAAGGTAGGAGAGATAGTAGATTATGAAGTCTGGCAGGTGCCCAAATGGGAAAATATGGTGGTAGGATGCTGGAAAATGCACTTTTAAAGATAAAAGTCTGATTTAGGGGACTAAGGAGGTGAAACTGGATACCACAACTGATTGCCAGGGCTCTAGGTCCTGAAGGACCTGGCTGATGATCTGTCTTTATTTTACCTTCTAAACAGGTTGATTAAATGGTTGTGGTCACAAACAGTAACTTAATAGATTCCAGTTCTTATATTAGCAAGCATTGGCCTCTGAAAGGTCCATTCAGCTCTTTTTCAGCACTGTTATAAAGCAAAATATTTCCCTGTCATAACCATGCTCAGAAAATTACTATTATTTTATCCTACCGTGATAGCACCAACAATACAGTAATAATTGGCATGACAAATAATAGGACACTGTCTGAGAGCTCAGTCTGAGCTTGGGACATGTCAGGGTTGTAGGAGAAAAAATAGCACCAGTTCTTTTGTAAAACACATATTAGTTGTCCCTGCTGACTTTCTACCCACCATTACTAGTTAGCAGCTTCTTGGCACTGCAGCTGGAGTGGTCATTTGGAAAGTTTTGAAAGAAAAGAGAGCAGTAGCTTTACACATCAGTAGATTTTCTGTGACTATATTTGAAATAGGTTCTTGAAGACAAGAGTAAGATTTATGAAGTAAAGATTTATAAAGATTCATCTTGAGAATGAAGGCAAGATATAGGCTTTGGTTTATGTTGTGTTGGTTTTGGTTGGTTGGTTGGTGTTTTTTCAGGGGGTGACTAGCATATTGCCTCAAAATTAACAGGGGATTTTAAAAGGAAAAGAAAAATGAATGGAATATCAGCGTACATACCAAAGTTATATTTATTCCCAAAGCACATTTCTTTTAGAGGATGGTGAAGGTATTTATACAAATTTGGTACTAATCAACCACTTCTGCATGTAGGCTCCCAACATAGTATAGAGTAGATGCAAACAAAATTGCAGAGTAAAGAAAAATCAGACAAGATTTTAGAGTAACATAAAAACAAAGAGGATGAATAGGAAAATGTGCTAAATCCTTTAAAAATAATGTAGATTATAAACCCACAAGAACTGACATTTGGCTAACAGCCATTGGTAGCTCTTTGCTGAGACAGTGTTACTCCATCAGCTTTTGCTGGACCATCCAAGTAACTCACTTCATTTTCAGAGACAAATCTAGTAATAACATTTGATTTTATTTTAGTATTATTTTTTAATGATTATTTTATCACCCTAACTTCTATTCAGCTGGAAAAATCTAGCTCTGGAGAAGAAAAGCACTGATTCAGACCCTTCCAAGATTTGAAACTGCTCTTTCCTAGAATCAAGTAGGTGAATACTGCTGACACTGACTTTTCCATAAAACCATCATATCTCAAAAAAAGGGAGAGGAGTTACACTTCTTCTGGAAAGTAAAGAGTTCATCTCTGATCACTGGATTTGTAAAGTATATAAAAAATAAACAAGAACAGAAAGATAAAGCAAAAGTCTTAGGTTCTTAATAGATGGCGTTTATTAGACTGTGGAGTACTTTTTCTTAAACCTGAATCTATTTTTCAGCTGCAAAATTCTGTATAGAGCAAGGCAGGGCATCCATCATTGAAATGCTCATCAGACGTGAAACAATTAGAGAGTGACTGCTGTCCTGAAATAATGAAGCTCTGATTGTATGCATCTGTAGCTGAATAATGAAACATAAAAGGAAGAAACATTGGAAAATAAAAGTGGATAAAGAAAAAAAAAGAAAAGTTTCCTAGTACATCTCAAAGTTAGTTTTTGGTTTATAAGGAGCTACTCTGTGAAAGCAACAGAAGGACTACATGTCATCGTAACATTGCTTTCTTGACCTTTGTGTCATGGCAACCTATTCTACCAAAACATTTCTTATTATTGGCACTGTGTATTGGTTCTGCAATGCTAACCTGCAGTGACAACTGTGTGCACTTTGAAGGTGAGCATATAAATACAGAGATTCATGCAGATTCGTCAGTAGTACAGTCAGAGTTCTGGAAACCAGAGTTATCCTCATCCTCTTTAAACTCCTCTTTTAATCAGTGTTGTACTCTGACACTTATAAAAACAACCTAATAACTTCATGTTGAGGTGCCTATGGAACTGAGAACTCTACCTGTGACAGTTACCAACATTGCTTCCTTGTTTCCTTAAGTCCCCTGCACTCTCTGTCTTCCTCTGCTTATTTTTGGTCTCAACAGATTTTAGGTTTGTGGGTTTTTTTGTGTGGTTTTGTTGTGTGTGTGTGTGTGTGTGTGTGTGTGGTTTGTTTGTTTGTTTGTTTGTTTGTTTGTTTGTTTTTTTAAAGGAGATGTCCTTCAAAATCAGATGGACCCTCCTGGACAAAATATTTAGGAATAAGAGTAAAAATATTTTTGTTTGAAAATTCCTTGCTGCCTTCTAGAATCAAAGTAGTTCAGAGAGTTTTAACATTAATAAGAAAAGATACTCCTAAAAATGTCAACATCTGATCAGCCAACACCACTGATTATGCCAGAAGTTTTAGAGAAATTTGAAATGAGAATAAGGGGAAATATTTATTAGAGGAGGTGGATGTATAGTAGCTAGGTTTAAGATTAAATAAGGATGACTCTTACCTGCTATGACTCAAAATTACTGACTTAAGAAAAAGACTATGAGTAAACAGACTGAAAGATCAAGTTCATGGGATGAATGGTGCTAGTTGCACTGATTTCAATTTAAGGTCTCCTGGCACAAGTATAAGCACAATGCTCAGTATAACATGTTGAAGCTATTTATAAATAAAAATGTAAGAACACAGTTTTGCTCCTGTTTATAATGAATCAGCTTGCAAGAAAATGTCCTCGCTTTTCGAACAGTCATTGAATGATTTCTCCTTGATGGAAACATGTTCTGAGCACCCACCTGTGGTTCATTATAGGAAAAGACATTCTCTTAAGTGAGAATAAATAGATTAAATCAAACCTGCAGCATCATGAGCCGATGACCTCTTACTAGGCTTTATCACATCATAGTGTCCAATCTACCACAGATATTAAGGGTATTAAGAAAGGAGACTTTTTTTCTTAATTTGAGAAAAAAAAAAAAAAGAGAAAAAAACAGAAGAAAAGGGAGGTTTTGTTGTTGTGAATTCTGGATGATGAAGATGCTTGCAGGCAAGGACACTTATTCCAGACTCATAGAGTTTTTAACAAGGAACATAAATGCCTATCTTAAGTTTGTAGACACAACTTGCAGGGTCTTGGCACTGATGCTAGAAAAGGTCTCAGATCTTTTTGTTTGCTTATTTATTTTGAAGTGGTATAGACACATTTTTTTCTTGGGCTTTACCCTCAGTCACACCTCCTGCCAACCCTGTTGCTCTTGGAAGGATTTATTTCCTTAGCTCTCTGGTGGGCGGTTACTAATGTACATTAGTGTGTTATCTACATAAAATAAAAGTACATGATTAAAGCAGCTTAGGATTAAGCCATTGATGTCATTAACACTTCTCATTTACATTGCAGTTTTATACTGCATTAAGTCTTCATTGATAGTGTGCTGTTTGTCTTTTTCATAAGAAGATTGGTGGGGGGTTTTTGGCCATCAGGCAAAAGTTTGAACTAAAGGTGGTGAGCACTGCTTTTACTGATCACTGTGTCACCAAAATCCGGGAATAAATCTCGTAACACCAATNTCCATTACCTATTACCTTGGTTACCAACTAATTATCTCAAACTGGTTCTATAGCTTTTGTTTCATGGCCTCTATCCTACAGTTACAACTGCAGGAATCAGGATCCAAGAATTTTGAATGCAGTGTATGGCTTTACGTCCCTTATTTGTACATCTTTTTCCTCTGCTGCAGAACGAACGTTGTTAACAGTCGTATCTCAAAGAGGCAAATAATGTGACAGGTGGTTTATTCATATAAAGAAAAGATGATATAAATGCTGGCTTGATTATTCTTATCCTAATGTTCTGTGGAAAAAAATGTTCTGTTTGCTAGGTCTTCTGGTCTCTCTCTCCAAGAGATTAAATAAATGGCTTGTAACTACAGTGACCTGAAACCTGTCAAAAAGAGAATGAGGGGGGGCTTATTAAAGCATTAGCTTGCTTTTTGCATGCTTCATTTGGGAAAAAGGAGCACACTGTCTATCCCTGCCTGGAGTTTGGAGGTACCATGCTGCATATTCATTACCTGACTAGATAAGGCTTGAACCATAGCTCCAAGGCTCAGTCTGCACAGTAAATATGCCTGTCAGTTGAGAACTTCCATCACTGTGAAGTGATCAGAAACACCACCAAGCAGAGAGGCTACTGTGCCCTTTGCTCTTGCCCTATGTTTCTTGTGTGCTTGCATGTTTTTCCTCCTGCAAGTCTGTGATGAAAACTTTGAGACCAGGGGAAGGAAAAAAAAAAAAAAAAAAAAAAAAAAAAAAAAAAAAAAAAAAAAAAATAAAAAAANAAAAAAAAAAAAAGCAGCTTAAATAGAAAGCCTAAATTATTTACATTTCCAAAATAGAAAGTAACTTAAATATTATTAACTTAAAAGAAATCTAGTTTTGTCATTTCTGGTTGTTTCTGTTAGTAGGCCATTCCTGAAACCAGTGAGGAAGAGACTGCAGTAACTTTTGCAAGAAACCTCAGGGATCATATCCACCAATTCTTACTGAGCCAAAAAAACCACCACCCTTTTAATTTTGGATTTACAAAGTGCACTCTCCAAGAAGCAAGATGTTTTGATTCTTGCATGAACATGTGTACCATTTATGCCGTCAATATTTGGAGTTGTTTTTTGTAGCCTGAAAATGCCTCTATGGGCTTCTACTTAAAATTTCCTGTAGAACTCAGACCCAGATTCTTCTAAGATCACAGTGCTTCCATATATTTACACAAAATAACAAGGCATGCATGGCTTGTTTGATTAGGACCATGCTAAGTGGCTTTTGGCAAAAAGCCATTTAGAGGTCATTTCTGGTTCAAGACATCTCAATGCTGGTAATTGCTGGAACTGGGGATGATATGTCTAGTGAAAGCTTACACCGCTTGTGACTTTTCCTGAAGCATCTGCTGCTGCTAACTGATGAAGGAGAACATCTAACCTAGACTGACCAATAGTTTAACTTTTTGATTTTGTTTTTTTTTCATTTTTTTACTGTTTGGAATGGTGATAGAAACTTACTCTTATTATGAAGGTAAGTAATAATTACATGCACACACACCCCTATATGTCTTACAGCATCATTCTTTCAATTTCTAGATTTTAAATATAATTTTTAAAAGTTTTTATCCTAATTTTGTGTAGGAATTATTCAAAGTTGCATCAAGAGAGATTCAGACTTGATACTAGGAAACAATTCTTTACTGAAAGGTCAGGTCAAACACTGGGACAGGCTTCCTAGAGAGGTAGTCAATGCCCCATGCCTGTCAGTGTTTACAAGGCATTTGGACAATGCCCTTAATAACATTTTAACTTTTGACCAGCTCTGAAGTGGTCAGGCAGTTGGACTAGGCGATTGTTTTAGGTTCCTTCACACTGAACTACTCCTATTCTATTCTATTCTATTCTATTCTATTCTATTCTATTTTTTTCCTCCAGATTGAGTGTTGAGATAAATGTGAACAAATACAAAACCAAAACATGTTGGGGTAGTATTTCTGAGCAGTATTAAATGCCATTTCAAGTGCTTTTCAGTCATTTTGAAAGAGTATACTCTGCTTCTGAAATGACACATTCCCAGGTAAAATAGCTTCTGGTTTTTGTTCAGTGTGAGTTTATGTGTTGATGACTAGAATGTTAATGCAATAATTTACAGTTGCATTATCTTTATGGTTATATATTATAATAACTTAATGGAGTAGAAATGCATTACAGATGAACAGATAAAGACTTTCTGTGAAAATTAGAGAGGGGGAAGTGGAATGTCTTTGAGGAGAGAACGTACTGCGATGGAAGGGAGATCGGTCATGAATATTAATAAAAGTAGTGCATTTTTTTTACCTGGATTTCCTTCCATACTCCATGTTTCACATATGACTTTGCAAGGCCACATGTTAGGTAAAGGCAATATGATGGCTGTGAGTGAAAATACAATGGGTACTTTTCACTCAGTAGTAGTTCACACAGACACAGGTATCGGTTCCCATTTTTCTTACATTCAGAAAGACATAAGAATATTTTTATTTTTTTTTTTCCCCCAGAGTGTGTCACTGGATCTTTATCTTCTGCCAAGACATTTGCAAGACAAGCAGCTACAATGCCAATTTAACATCATGTCTGCCAGGATGATACTGTTGAGACTCGACAGAAACTTTTGTCAGTTCTTGGAAGTGCCATGCCAGGGAGAAAAGGAAAGGAATATGAGAAAGCAAATGTCATAAATGGTTTGACAAGACTAAATTATGGTAGAAGATTAAAGGGAAAAAATATACTAATAGCTCTGTGACAGTCGCAACTACAAATCTGAGCCACGTGATGAGGTAGTGAACTCGTTAGGTTCTCTATATAGAGACATATCTGAAGACAATCTTTAGACAGGGTGGTAAATGAAGAAAGGCCCAGGAGTCAAGTAATTTGCACAAAATCACAAATTTAATAGGAAATATTTGTAATAGGAGAGATAGAAAGGATTTAATTTGTGATATTATAAAAATCAAAGAGAAAAGAGAAGTTAGGCTTCCTGAATTTCTCTCTAGCATTCCACTAATTTATATCTCCATGCATTTATTGTTTTGTATAGAACAGTCTCTACATTTATTGCCATCAAGTCATGATTTCCTATGAATTCAAGACCTTCTCAAAACTCTTATCATATTTCATTATATTTATGCCAACAGGAAAATAAAATAGTTGTATAACACATTCACCCTGAAATTTCTTTGTAATAAATATCCCATGGGACTTGCTATACAGTCCCCTTGAGAAGTTTATGAAACTTCCACTGATACTGCTTTTTAGCATTAAATTATAGTCTTTTATAACCAGCTATTGACTCTAAAATTTCTTAAATTGTTCAGTCATTGAAGAAGAATAAATAGCCATAGGAAATGTATGAGATGATTTGATTGATTTATGGGGAGGGATGGGTCATGCAAAAAAATAGTAATAATGCGTTTCGCTATTCTTGGCTATGTGCAGTTTGAATAATTTATGATACTTCCTCTCACAGCTGAATGACACTAAGGTACATGCTAAGATTAGGTTAGTATTCACATGAATGCTCTTAGTTTATCAATGTATTAATGCAAA
>VXBL01005325.1:26746-78718 GCA_013400195.1 Aramus guarauna | reverse complement strand
AAAAAAAAAAAAAAAGTTAGCTTAGTGATCTGTAGTGCATACTCCAGGGCTTGGCTGTGCTTTAAGGTAATCTTAAAAAGTATTTTTTTGCCAAATTTTTGGTTAGACAGAACAGTTCTCTTATTTATATAAACAAATATTTTAAGAATTTGAGGAATAAAAAGTTAGGTAAGGAATAAATGTCAAGTGAATTTCACCTCAGAAGTGGTACCTTCTGGGAAAATGAATACTTATAATAAAGAGTTGTCTTCCCATTCACGGGTCTCAGCAATTAGTACTACGGCAAAAGAAAATTCACATATGAATTGCAGGTCTGAGGGACGTGGTGTGCTGCAAGAAGCATTAAGAGATGGTCATCAGGGACTTTGAATGAAATGCTCTCTGAATTAATTTATAAGGAGTGAATCTGATAAAGTCATGTTCTTTCCAACAGTGGGGCACATTAAGATTTACTGTGGTGCAAAGAAACTAGGCACAGGGGAAAAATCACTTCTCAGACTTTATTCCAGGAGTTTACTGCACAAGCCCGAGTGCAAACTTCTTCAGCAAGGAGGATAACAAGCGGCTAATCAGGTTCCTGAGGTTTCAAACGGTTACGAGAGCTGAGGAATCAAAAGGTGTTGTGTGGGATTTTGAAATGAAGCAGAAAATGAGATACAACCACTTCTGGGGCCTGAGGGTCTATATTAAGTCTTCTGCAGAAAGCCTGTGCCCTGCTCTTGGTACTGAGAAAAATGAAATTTATTGCAAAGAGAACAAAAAAAAAGAGTCCTAGGAACCAGGTTTATTTCTGGTGCAACTTTCTGAATGCAGAGACCTATGCCTTGATGGGGACAAGTTTCACCTTCTCATTAAAGGGAAGTGAAATTCTTACATTTATAAGAAGAACCCCACATGTACAAGTAAGTTTATGTAGGCTTAGAATTTGTCTTGTAGTAGATTCTGGAGTATATATATATATATTTGGATGATCTAATTTAGTAGCAGAAACAACATTCATTTAAATATATAGTGACAAAACTATTTATAGATAACAAGATATCTTTCCTGTCACTGAAAGTGCATAACACTCTTACTCAGCAGAGTTTCGAGCAACAGCAGAAACAGAACTGAATTTTACGAAAGCCAACTATAAAATATCAGAATAAGTAAACAGTGGCTGCCATGGAGGGTTTTGTCATCTCAATTTTAAAAATACTATGAGAGTTCGCTCTGGTCTATGAAGGCAGGCTTTGCAGACACAGATTTTTTTTTTCAGAGGAACCGCAGTTGAACAACAGCAATATTTTGGGGAGTGTTAGGCTATGCTGCACACACACATCCTTGCACACACACACACACATGCACTTTCCTTAGAAATATGACTTAGGAAATTGCAATTCAGTGGAAAACAATAAAATTCATCTATGTATTACAATTAACAGCTACAATTAATGAAGGGAAACGCTGGTTTACTGTGGCCCTGGCTCACTGCTGGGTGCTGCCGGCAGCTGAGGAGCAAATTGACTCTTTCTCACCTCTGGTGCTGAGGGGAAGGAAGAGCACAAGAGCAAAGGGGCTTGGTGGAAGGGACAGGTGAGACCTTAAGCAGGTGAGTGGTTCTGCTCACTTGCAGTTTTCTGATGACTCCAGAAAATTGTTATTCAGTTCCTTCATAGTTATAAAGAAAATCAATTATCCATTGCAATATTTTGTTAAGTGAATTCTATACATAGTTTTAGCAGTTGTTTGTTTGTTTGTTTGTTTAGGTTTTTTACACTGGTCACTTAAGTGTTTCATTGCTAAATCATGTCACATTTTCCATTTCAGTAGGTCATAAGAGTACAAAAGTATATATTGAAGAATGAGAAATAGCTTTATGCAGGGATTGGCTGTTCCTCGGCAGAATTTATTAATATCATTTGCATGATACTAGCCCAAACTTGTCTTGGGGCTTAGCTATGCAAAGTGCCTGAAATCCATGCCAATAAACAATCCTTTTCTGCTGTTAAACAAAACTATTGGAAATCTCACTCTGCGGTGATTGACTGAAACAGGAAATTTGGGGATGGGATTCATTTCATCTGTTGGTTATAAAATATATCTATCTAGAGCTGAGCTGGCTGTTTAGGCTTCCACTATGGTCAATGTAGCCTAATAAATCCAGTCAATAGAGTTTAATGTGATTAATTTGGACAAATGTGTTTACTTTAGGGTGAGATAAACTTCTCAGACCTCAATTCTATTGAGTTTATTGACTAATCCTCCACTGACTCAAAAAAGATACAGAGTAATTTGGTCAGATGTCTCTACATCGAAGAAATCCATGGGTAGTTAAATGAACCCTAGAGTTTGCAATGCTCACAATCACAGAGCTCATAATCTTTAATACGGAGATCTTCTGAACAGAGTAAAGAATTCTCCTTTTCACTTATGCTAGTTCTGGCACTGTAAATATTTGGTAGCAGGCAAAAAATGACATTTCATCTCAACAAGACTGGGGTATTTAAAAAAAAAAAAAAAGTGTCTTTATAATAAAGCTTGAGGCTATAAACATCTTACCTTTTACAGAAACATATAATGCCCAAACAGATTTCCTCAGAAGTACTTAACCTTGACTTATGCATAAATTGAACACGTCTTGGAATTCAAAATACGAGAAGTTTCACCACAGGCTACTCTTGCCTACTTCTAACAGGCATTCCTCTTTCATATCAAGGAAAATAGGAGTGGCTGTGAGCAGAAGAGAGAAATAAAGTTTTGCCAGGGTTATATTCCCAAGATAAAACCTGCCTTTGGTCCCTGTAATTTCTTGGGACAAAGGATGTCACAATATAAGTCACAAAAAGATCCTTCTCATGCTTATTTTCTGTTATATTTTCATCTCACTTTATGCCCTATGTCTGTTACAAGAAACATTTGATGTTGCTGCATTTCCTTTATTTCTTTCATATTATTATATATCAGTTTTCTCTTTTTCCAGCTGAAGACTCTCAGTCTCCTTAACCTCTCCTAGTGTGGAAATCATCCTCAAACTTTGATCATGTCCTATCTTTCCCTATTTTTTTTTCAGCTTCATTATATTCTTTGCAATAAAATAACCACACATATCTCTGCCACTTCTATCCTACAAGAACTTTTCAAATACACAATTCACTTACTAGCAATAAACTGAAGGACAGGTATTTCTTTAGCAACTGTTTCCACATTTCTTAATGGATGGTCCAGCTTGTGGTAAAGAACACTGTCTTGATGGTTCAGAGATTTCCAAGTTACCTGGGTCTGCGCAGGATCTGATCTCTTCCTCCTGAAGCTCAGACTCCCATAAACACACCTGAGCACAAATTGCTTTCCCAGTTCCTCTCCTGTGGGAGTCTGCTGTCATAGACCTTGAAAATAGTGCAACATCTGCCCAAGCCTCCATCGGAAGGTACTTTCAGACCAGCCTTCAGATAAGGATTTACTTCTCTGGGTACAGGACAGAGTAAAGAAAACAGTTGCAGGAGTTCTTTGATTTACTCATAGCACAAGAACCAGAACTCGTCTGCTCCTCTTGAATTTGTCAATCAAATGAACATTGATTTATAATTTGAAAATTAGTTTCCCTTTTCAGACCATCCTAGGATTTCTTTAATGTCTCTGGTGGAAAACCCATCCTTCGAAATCCACCTAGACATGTGTTTCTTTTTCGATAATTGACTAGCTTCTTTGGCTTAGGGCATTCAAAAGTGTTTTCATACATCTTTTGCTATCCCTCATCTCTTTTTCATACTTCCATGTTCCTGATTTTTCTTAGACAGAGTTGTTGAAAACAGTGTCACATCTGTTAGAAACCTTGCTGTCCCACTAATGTGGAATGTGGCACGGATGGACCCTGCTCCAGGATTTATTGTCTCTTTCTATTACAAAATGAAGGATTCAACTCATGCTTGTGATTTTAATCAAAACTGTTACCCTACAACATAAGTTGAAAGATTTATTATGAATTTGATAAGAAAGATGAAAAAATGCAAAGTAGACATAAAAGCTTGACTTTTAAAATGCCAGTCTCCTGTTGGGGGTTTCAAGCAATTTAGACTGAGTTTATTGAAAGAACATCCCTTTAAACAGAAAGAATTTTAAGATGTGACCTTTCACATGAAACAAAAGTGTAAAAAAATGAATAATTATTATATAACTAGGAAACTGACAATTTTTCTTCTTAATATCTTTTTTTGTAATTTACTTCAGTGTGAAGATTCCTCCTAAAGGGTGTTTAACTCTGTGTTATCTTCATTTCATAGATACACCACCTCTAACTCTGTAACGTACACATACATGATATGCTGCAGTCTTTTGTGAAAATAATCCGTTCAGTCTGGACCTCCTCTGCCTCTTGGCTACGTCATTTGTCTGTTCTGCTGCCTCCTTGTACAATGCTTTCAGAGGACCTGGGATGAGTTTTTCAAAACCTTGTGTTTAACGGCTACCGCTCGGAGTATCATGCAAGACTAACCTTGGTGGAAACAGACACAATATGTTCCTATCACAGAATATAATCACTCCATTAAATTATTTAGAAGCCATTGTTCCAGACTTAGTTTTACACTTTGTCTATTCATTTGCCTGTGCTTTAGTACTCCTGTATTATAACTGCCATAGCTAACAATAAGCAATCGGTAGACAAAACCCTTCCTCTGACATTCAAATTCAGAAGCCAGGAGACAGCAACAGCCATCAGTAATTGCACACTTTCCCTCTTTTTGCCTGCACTTTATTTATATTTTTACCTTGAAGAATCTTAATTGTCCATCTGCCAGTTTCATAACAGCTGACATCTTCTGCTTAAGTGAGACACACTCTCGATCTTTGCTGGGAAGAGTGGTTAGAAAGCACACCAAAAATAAAAAAGGATCAGAGGATGGATTGCCATGTTAACATACGTTTTCAGTTCTCATTTATGTCCCTTCTTGATTCAGCTTCAGTTTGGGGGAGGGAAATAGGAGTAGCACTGCTTTAAAAGCCATAACCTTTGGAATTAAAATGAGTTCCCAGCACAAACTGAGCAATAAAAAAGCAATCATATCACCAGGCTGCTGGCCCTTATTATTTTAGCATCAGTGTGATGGGCTTTAAAAGCTTTAGACATGCTGGGAAAGTTAAATACACGTGTTCCATTTAAAACTGACCAGCATTTAAATACGCAGACACCTGCCACGACAAGCAGTCAAGGGATTGCTCTTTCATTTTATAAATGGAATAAAACTGCTCAGTAGAATGGCATGACATCTGTGTGGATATTTGTTTAGTTGCTACTGGTGTACTTAATGTAAGGGATTTAGAGTATTAGGCTCAGACAGCATACTGCAGACTCCACTTCCCCACAGTGACTTGTCTATTCAATGCAAGATTTAAGTAGTTGAACAAAGTGATCCTTTTGTCTAGCATGAAATAAAGAAGAAGTGTGTAGGGGTGAGGTGGCTTGTGTTCTCGTTTTCCCTTCCTGCAAGAAAACCATTAGCTTTGTTAGCAGCAGGAGCCGTACAATGCGTGCACTCTTGAGATATTGGCACTAAGATCGCGGGGTGGGGTGGGGGGGAAGAAGGAGATGTTTTTGTTTGCTGGACAAATGGAATAAAAATTCTGTTTATCCAAGGGTTTTAACAGAAATATTTGTCTCTATTTAATTTTGGGGTGGTTTAATCCTTTTTCATGTTCACATTCACATTAATTTTGAATTGAAAACATGCATTGCATTGAAACAAGTCAATACTTTGAAAATACCAGAACTAAATGTTCTGATTTTCTAGATATTTCCTCCCTTGAATTCACACACAGCTACAATGCCCTCCCCACCCCCCACCTCATGGCTTGAATTTGAGCATAGGTTCAGCTTTCCCAAATGTGCTTAGGGTAGGAGAGATGTTGAACTTACTGCTTGCTGAAAATGTTTTGCTCATGGAGAGCTTTTTTCCCTTATGATGGAATGAAGACACAAACAGAATAATATAGATTATTGCCAGTTGCAAGAATTCTTACAGAAACCACCTTCTATCTTTTTCTATAGTTGTTTTTCTTTTTCCCCTCCACCAATGCAAAATGATCTCTGGACCATATTTTTTATTATGTGTCCCTTCCACTGACACTTTTTTTGTTGCGGGACATTCCTCATTTCAATATCTAGATGTTACCTCTTCCTTCCCTCTCCTCTTTTATTAACAATTATTTGTACTGGAAATGAAAACCTATAACAATGAGGGAAGAGAGTAATTTCCACTAGAGGAATGAGATCTGCTTTTAATTATCCCACATGAATAATCTGTCAGTGTCTCATTTCTGACCCTGTAAAAGGTGTCTAGCCTTTATTGTTTTACAAAGTAATAAAAGCATTAAAACCAATTTGGGCTATCATTTTCCCTGCTGCTTTTCTTCTTTTTCCACTCTGATAAAAGAATCATCTGTAAAAAGACCATCTTCAAATTACTGCCACAATCCCAAGGTGAAAAAAGCACAGTCCTCTCTGTGTTGTGTGTTACTGGTAGTGCAATTTAAAGAAGCACAAACCACACAGACTTAATCAATCCTATGTGCTTAAACATAATTTTGTATCCCTGGATTACTGTATAGGAGAAATGTGAAGATAAATGACTGTACTTGATTTTGATGTTGCTAGACAACATTTTTCATGTCATAAAAGCAAGACAGTGCTTCCTTACACCTCATGGATCCTATTTCAGAGTGTAGCTCCCTACATTGACTTTTATCTTCTAGAAAGGAACATGTAGAATATATATTAAAAATAAATTCCAGAACAGCCTGACAAAGAAAAAGAATCAAATCTGGGACAACGATTTAAATAAAAAAAGAAACCTCTATTATGAACATACATGTCCATTACGTCAGTACTTGATCATCCCTCAAGATTAATGTTTTAATACTACTTGAAAGAATATTGCAGAGACAGGGAAGTAAGAAAAAGAGAAAGGCTTGACTTCATTATAGAGTTAGTCAGGGACATCTGTATCTCTGCTTGAATACCTGGCACCACACAGTCAGAATGATAGAATGGTTTGGGTTGGAAGGGACCTCAAAGATCATCTAGTTCCAACCCCCCTGCCATGGGCAGGGACACCCTCCACTAGACCAGGTTGCCCAAAGCCCCATCCAACCTGGCCTTGAACACTGCCAGGGATGGGGCATCCACAGCTTCTCTGNCTCATAGGAGAGGTACTCCAGCCTCCTCTGGATCATCTTCATGACCCTCTTCTGGACTTGCTCCAACAGCTCCATGTCTTTCTTGTACTGGGGCCCCCAGAGCTGGATGCAGTACTCCAGGTGGGGTCTCATGAGGGCAGAATAAGAGGGGCACAGCCACCTCCCTTGACCTGCTGGTCATGCTGGTTTTGATGCAGCCCAGAATACAGTTGGCTTTCTGGGCTGCAAGCACACATTGCTGGCTCATGTTGAGCTTTTCATCCACCAATTCTCCATTCCATTCCAGCCCAGCTGGAATCCATTCTCTGCCCAGCCCAAGTTGTGCTTGGGATTGTGCTGACCCATGTGCAGGACCTTGCACTTGGCCTTTTTGAACTTCATGCAGTTCACATGGCCCCACCTCTCAAGCCTGTCAAGTCCATGTGTTTGCTTGTGGTGTAAATGAGTGCATTGATACTGAGTTGAAGCATACATCCATTCATATTTTAGTTAAAAAAATGCATTAATAATTAATTATTGATCAGTCAGTGTATTGTGCCTGGCTGAGATGGATTTAACTTTCCCCACAGCATCCCTCGCAGCGCTGTGCTGTGTATCGGTAGCTAGAGCAGTGTTGATAACACACCAATGTTTTGACTACTGCTGAGGAGTGCTCCCACAGCATCAAGGTTGTCTCTCCAACCCACCCTCCTCTCCCCCTCCTTCAAAAGCCAGTAAGCTGGGGGTGGGCAACACATTGGGAAGAGCCACAGCCAGGACAGCTGACCCAAACTGACCAAAGGGTTATTCCATACCATATGACATCAGCAATAAAAGATAAGAGGAAGGAGCAGGAGGGTGTAATTTTTTTATTAAGGCATTTGTCTTCTGAAGCAACTGGTGTGTGTACTGAAGCCTTACTTCCCATGAAGTAGCTGGACATTGATGCTGATGGAAAATAGAGAATATATCTCTTTGCTTTCCTTTGTTTCCGCACATGGTTTTTGCTATTCTTTATTAAACTGCCTTTATCTTGACCCATGAGTTTTTCATCTTACTTTCTCCCCAGTCCCACTAAGGAGTGGGAGTGACAGAGCAGTGTGGTGGGTACCTGGCATCCAGCCGTGGTCAACCCACTACAATCCCAGATAAAATAGGAACATAAAATTATCATTCTACATCAGCCCAGTGTTTAGGCCTTCAGGAAGCTGAAATGAGACAAATAGAAAGAATTGGTAGTGTGCTAATATTTTATCTACAAAAGCCTTTTGATTTCTACACTGCCAGCAGAGAATTGCATGTATAGTCTTGTCATTTCATGGTATGCCATGGCACACTGTCATTAACTCTTCAGGCAGAGTGACTGCAATGGGTGCCAGTTACATTGCTATAACACCGGCCAATCCATCAGACAGTGTCTTGTAATTTTATCAGATATATACTGCAAAATGATAAGTCAACTGGATGCCTCATGCCTGATCCCACTGACTGAATTTGCAAGAGATGGGTAAGGAACATATTAGTGAGCAGGTAATGAAGATATTCAACAAATTGGCTTTTATGAGGCCCATGTTCGGAGAGTCTCAGTTCTCTATTTTCTGTGTCTAGGACCTACTAAAGAGCATCGTCAGGGTCTAGAGGACCAAGCGAATAGCTGTCAGTCTACATCTATAGAGCAAAAACCATGGCAAAGCCTGAACACAGATCAATAAGTATACAGTTAAGTATTCAGCTGTATGGATATTAGCATAGTGACAGATGGGCTCTGGATCAGAGGATTGTTTATATTAATAAAGAAGTAAATCCAGGGTTCAAAGGCTTCTGGGTCAAATTTTCTCTCAAAATATTCCTTCTCAATTTCTACTGAATATACTTGTTCCAGTCTGAGCTTTGTATTTTAAACTTTTGTTGTTGTTCATGATCAGCCAGCACTGTAAACTCCTTTCAATTCTGCTGTTGTTTTTCTAATCTACCTTTCTTTAGAATTTTTTTTTTTGAATGAGACCTTACATTCTTTGGCTCTACCTTCTCTGAGTGTCTTCTGTGTACATTGCCTTCCTCTCCCACCCCCAGCTCCCCTCCTTTTTTTTATAAACCATAGAGAATATTCTTTTTTTTTTTTTCTCAGCATCTTTCCAGTGCAAACATTTTTCTTATAGCATATTTGTTTATTCAGTTTACACTCTGCAATCATACAGAGACAGAATGAGCTGTAATGTAATACAGTGAGGAGTAGGTAATTGCTTCCTTGTGGACGGCTCAGGGATTTTTCAACATGAAAGACCAGAACAGTACAAGGTAAAAATGTTCTAGTAATTTTGTGTGAATATATACCCTATGCTTAAACTTAATAAAATTTGTACAAAAGTGTTATCCAAGAACAGAAGGCATAACAGTCAAAAAAAAAAAAAAAAAAAAAAAAAAAAGGCAGAGGCACAGTCCCCAGGCCTGATCCAAAGCCACAGAAATTAATGAAAAGACTTCCATGTGCATTGGATCAGGCTGTAACCTAGTGAATAGCTGTGAGGTATCTTTAATGCTGCCAGCACAGCTGCAAGAAGAACACACACAAAAAGTAAATGATGAAGGGAGAGTATTTTCAGCCTGGCATCTGGGTCTTTTGAGTGCCATTTCAAAAAGGAGGTGGGAGGAGCCTTGCAAAATGCGATGATAATTGGCCTCTTCCTGCCCCATTGAAGGCCATCTCAAGGCTTTAAAAGTCAAATTTTGCTCATCTTGTTTTGTTTTGTTGCTTTTTTTTCAATTTTATTTTATTTTAATTTTCAGTCAAATAAATGCAAGTGGCATCAATAATAGAACTCGGGACCTCCGGCTCCAGAAATAGAGGATGTCTCCCAAAGGACAAAGCAGCATCTCTTGCAGCTCAGCCAAAAAAAATAAAGTGATGCAGTCATGAACACAGCTTCTATATTCCATCTTGAAGAAGATGTCAAATAAGTTGAGATCAGTATCAAGTTGAATCCAGTTCACCTGTACACCCAATTTTTTCAGCTCAGCTTCTCTTAGACTTAGCTGGTAGCTTATAAAAAATAAATTAAAAGTTACTTACTCCTTAGCAAAATTGGAGCAGGAACTCAGCCAAAAAGGCACAATGTTAGTGTTTGCCGACCACTTCACAGCCTCCTCCAAGAGCCATAATTTCAATCAATATAAAGTAGCTAGCCATAAAATATCTTACAATACAGCCCATACTTATACACTTCCTTTTCAATTGCAAATGTCACAAGAAGGAACAATATAATTCAAGTAGCTTGCAAAAGTCTAGAATCTGACTCAGTTAAAGATTTAAATTTAGATTTAATTGAACAATGTTTCTAATTTAATTTCAAAATTTTAGGAGCAAATGTCTTTGTGGCAGAGGCATTGTTATCAATGACTTGTCTAATATATATATTTTTTAATTAGTTTACTGTTGTTTTAACTTAATATGTTTTTATAAGTGAAGGTGTAGTTTGGAATCTACATTGGATACAAGTTTTTCTTCTTCAAAATTATTTTCTGAAGGGTAGGTGTCTTCAATTTTTTATTTTTTTATTTTTAATTGGTAGTCTCTTTAAAGATTCAATGGAAATCTAAGTTCTTCAAGGAGGAATTAACTTGTTACTTGTTTGTTTATGACCTCTACAAGAGCCCCTTGGTGCTACTGTAGATGAAACATAAAGACAAATGGTTTGAAATGCCACTGAAGTAGCATCCCAGAAATGGACTATGTTCCTTTCCATTACCTTGCCATAGACATGGTGTCTCCACAACAAAGATTCATTGTAAAGGGGTAAAAGTTAATTTCCAATCCTGTCTACAGGTTTTTTGCATGGACTACAAATCATGCTGCCAACTGTGTTGTTTGAAACATATGTGAAAGCTAATATCAAAATCAAGATATTTTTAAAAATGAAATTAATGTGAAATACAGCAGGGGAGATCATAGGCTTGCACAATAGTCTGTCATTTCAAACTAACTCCATTAATGATGTCATTTAGCACATATTTTATAGCAGAAGCAACACCTACCAAGCTGTTCAGTGGCTTCTTGTCTTTCATCTGCCATAAGAAATTGCTTGAGATAAGACCGCTTTGTTTCTAGATATTATTATTAATTCTGTTAACTTTTTGGAAGGCTGTACTAACTCACTGAATATATACATAAAGCATCAACTTGAATATGTATTATTTTACAGGGATTTTTTTTCTCTGCTTTGTTCTGCCTTAGTATGTGAACAACAGTTACATAACTTAAATCAAACACCCTACTCCATCACTCCTTCTTGCTTCTACTCTATTACTGATAGAAAGTTATTGGAAGGCAGCTTGGTTTCAGTCAGAATATCAAACAGAAGGTATCAGTGTCCACAAATTTCTTCTAACTTTGTCGACAAAACCTCTTATTCTACATTTGTTTCTTTGTCTGTACCCCTAATTGACAACATCCTTTCTCCCCCTCAAATTCTGTTTGGAAAAGCTGTTCATCTCTCTCTCTCCTGTTGTGCATGCTTTCCGTATATACGTAATTCCATGAAGTTGAATAAACAGTAGTTCTTCTAGGATTACAGTCAGTATAGCGGGCCACCTCTTTTCTAAGCAAATCGTTACTGTACCCTTACTGCACACCACGGTGACCTTTGAAATATCTTTGTCTTCATTACACCTTTCCAGAGCTGGTTCTTTGTATCAGACAATGAAGCAGACCTATCTGGTGGCCAGTACCTGGGTGCCTCTAGACTAGCCATTTTACAACTGTTCATTTTTTATTATTATTATTTTCTCCAAAACCTTGTTACCATTATTAATTTTTCTTCCCATGATCTTGAAATGGGGTAATTGCACACTTCATTCTGATTGAAAAAATCTCCATGTTTTACAGTTCAGTATCTGAACCCATGTCTGATTCTCTATAAGAAGACATAGTTTTGGGTTTTTTACTTTCTCTCCTTGCTCTGTGATTCTTTACCATCAGATGTTTATTCATGACACAACACTGTGCAATGAAAATTCTCCCTTCTCTTTTCCTCTTAATTAAAGTCTTACCTTATTTTTTCCCTTGCTTCTTAGAGTAAGATCAAGGAAAAGCATGCTCTTTGAGACTAGAACTACAGAGGGATTAAACACATGGAATAAGATCCAGACCAGGTGCTCCAAGTGCTTATGCTGGAATGTATGAAAACACAGTATGCTGCCCAAGAAGGATGACATATTGTGCTGAATGTAGGAACATGGACTGCTTGAAAAACTAATGGCTAGATGCCTCCAAAGTGTAATTAAAAAAATTCTTATAGACTGAAAAGTCAACACCTAGCCAACAACAACAACAACAAAAAACCCAACAACAAACAAAACAAAAACAAACAAAAAAAAAACCACCCCAAAAAAAACCCAAACCCACAGGATTAAGTGTGTTTTCCTGCCCTGCATCCATGCAAATCATGGTGTAGAGTTCTCTCCCCAGGATGGTCACCTACATGAGCAAGGACCACTCAGGTCGTTAACAGAGCTGCTACCTGCCTTGTGCAATATATTCCAATGCTTATAATACTTAGAAAGCGCTAACGGGTTTTGTGCTCCACCTGAGGGTATTTAGTTGAGCTTGAATAGATACCTTGCACTTTCCTACATCACTGCCCTTGGAGTTAATGAAGTCAAAGCACTTGCTGATTATAAGATGCTGTGTAGATTCAGACTGTAACAGAGCTCATGCAAAAAGCAATGTTGATCTGTCACCTGCAGTTTCAGTACTTGGCTAAGAGGAGAAAGAACTCAGTTTCTGTAACTATTTCTATTTTTTATGTGTATGATGTGCATAATTCCAGGAGCTATGAATGTAAACTAAAGAACAAATGAAGACATACTGCTGCAGATTTAAACTTCATCTTTGGTCTGTGAGTCTGGACCTTATACCAACGGTGTTAGTTCCTACCTGAACCTGACTTTCTCTTCTTCCAAGAAAATCATACCTATGGTTCAACTCTCTTCAGTAGGAGTTGATAATAGGCTAGCCCTTGTCACCTATTATCTACAAGGCTTTGCCAGTAAATAGCAAAAAACTCCATAAAACCAGCCAAGCATAGCTTCTGAAAACTACCCCAACACAGTGATAGATTTCAAACAGAAATTCCTTCTTCTGTTTGGTGGGAGGCCAAGGTACAGACAGAAGAATATTAGTTCTAGTTCTTCTACTTCTTAGCAGCATTTTTAACTTCTAAAGCATTCAAATATAAACCAGATGAGTCATTCATTATTATAAACTGGGTGCAGGCAGATTTTTTTTTTAATTTATTGCTAATATTAATGCATTGTCCCCTACCCCCACCCCACCCCAATTCCATTCTACATAAAGTCATACCAAAAGTGTTGGTGTCTCTGTCAGGGAGCAGCAAGGGCTGGCTGCTCCCAGGGGACAAGGAGGCAAGGAAGGTTCAACCATCAGGGTCCTCATAAAGTCACTACAAATACTCTTCTCTCTTTTTTTCTATAAGTAATTCGGATTTGTGAGATTGGCTGTACTGAAAATGACTGTTCTGTAATGTGCTCCTTTGCACAGTTTTCAGACAAAAAAAAAAAAAAAACAAAAAAAAACAAAACAAAACAAAAAAACAAAAAAAACACAAAAAAAACCCTAAACATTTGAGATAATTGTGGAACAGAAGCTATCACTGACTTTAAAGCAGGTGGAAGAGCTCAGCCAATAGTCACTCACAGGCAGGGCAGGATCTGGTTTGTTGCTTGCTTCACATTTTCAATTAGGCCCTAATTCTGTAGCCCCTATTCATGGAGGTAGCCTCATTACAAGAAGAGACTAGAAGAGCACAGGTTGTTTAGTCTATCCAAACAAAGGCTGAGAAGAGATATGATTGCTGTCTATAAATATATCATAGGGAAGGAGAAGCACTATTTAAGTTTAAGGACAATGTTGGCACAAGAACAAATGGGAATTAACTGGCTATGAATAAATTTAGGATGGAAATTAGAAGAAGGTTTCTAGTAATGAGATCAATGAAGTTGTGGAACAGAATGGGTAAGAAGAGCACAAAGGAAGTGGGAAATAATCTATTTTAAAGAAAAAGTTAATTCAGGTTATCGAGAAGTTTATGATGTCAGTGCTGTAATAGCACATTCTCATTCAGTAGACTCTTTCCAATCCTACACTGTTATTCTTTTTACTAAATTAAAAAAAAATAGTCTGTTAAATTTTAACACTTAATAATAATCTACAGTTTAAACTGTATTAGAAAACTCTGCCTGAGTGACATATGTAGTTGGAATTGGGTTTAATACATTCAGGCATATCTTCTGCAAAACAGGCTTTGTGAAACATTCAGGAACACAGAAATAATCTGGATTATCCAGAGATCAAGAGAGACTACATCACTGTACAGCACTGTATAGGTCTCTGTCAAACACATATTAAACATCTACCAAATCAAAATGCAAATGATTTCAAGTATCACAGATCTAGTGAAGTTGGATATTTAATTGACTGGGTTTTGTGCCCTTAGTGATTGATAAAATTGATAAATTGAGTCACCCTTGTGGATATAGTTAATATGGTCATCCTCTCATCTTCACTGGCTGTCTGGTTTGTAGCTCTATGATGGAGGATCTGGTTACCAAACTTTCCAGCACAGGGGTCCTGTTCTTGTTCTGTACTTCCACAATTTCCTGCAGTCTGAGATCATGGTTCATCTCTGGATTTCTTGCGCATCAGCACAATAAAAATACAGTTAATAATAGTTAGGGAGAATAGGGCCACAGAGAATGTAAAGGACGGGCCAGGAATTTTCCCAGGCTCATCTATTCACTGCATGTGAATAACTGAGTCTGAGTACAGGTCTGGCTTTTGGGAGCAGACGGTGCATCAATACAGATCAAAAATCTCTCCTCAATTAAAAAAAAAAAAAAAAAAGTCTCTATTCTAGCTAAGATCTGTTTGCTTAGAAAAATAACATAAATTGAACCTTTTTTTATATGATTGGAGATGCTAGGCAAAATACTTAAATCTTAAAACAAATCTTTAATCAGACTGTAGGAAGATTACTTTAGCAAAGTATTTTAGCTATTTAGGAAATGAGTAAAAATATATACTTTTGCCATAGTGAATTATTTATTTACCAAAGTAGCATATGATGATGGCCTGAAATCTGACATCAGTTACATAACTGGTACATTTAAGGATAGTATTTTTATTTTTATTTGCAAATTATACAGTGTAAATTATACATTCATACAAATATTGCATCTCAAAAGACAAATAGTATGACAGATGACAATGTTGAAAGTAACACTGTAAGCAAAAGAAGCTTTTCTTAATATGTTCTGTACATTTGAGAAAAAATATTTAAACATCTGTAATGGTACCCATAATAACATGGAAGAAAAAATAACAAGACACGTAAAAAGAACACAGATGTAAGTCACAATGAGAATTTAAAATTACTAACTGTGGAGCCTGCATGCATATATGAGGGGGCGTGTGTGTCTGTTCCTCATTGGAATTCTTCTTGGATTTATCAGATCTCATTCTTACAAGCGCTCTCAATGAATAAATTCACATCATACTTGTTCAACAGTGGGGGTGATTAACTACTGGATAAACTACAAAGAAAAATGATAGATGCTCCCACAGTAAAAATGAAGTTTGAATGCTTTTCTGGAACATATTCACATGTCTTTTGAGATGAATAAAGACATAAATACATGAAATTTCATTGTCCGGGGTAAACTTGAGCTCATATCAGAAGATCTGTACTTTAAAAAAATACCGTAGCTTTAAAAATCTGCAAATCTCAAGGTAAAACCAGTTGTGCAAGAGAGAGAAAAGAAAAGAGATAAGAGCAAAGTAAGTTATTCACTACTTTACATGCAGGTGCAGTCACAAATTTACATTCATATAACTGGTATAGTAAAAATAGTTTTTAAAAAGGGGATTCATTGGACTAAGTAATTTGTTAAAAGAGCAAAGGTGTAGCTACTAATTTCATAGAATCATAGAATCATAGAACGGTTTGGGTTCAAAGGGACCTTAAAGATCACCTAGTTCAAACCCCCTGCCATGGGCAGGAACACCCTCCACTAGACCAGGTTGACCAAAGCCCCATCCAACCTGGCCTGGAACACTTCCAGGGAGGGGGCATCCATAGCTTCTCTGAGCAACCTGTTCCAGTGCCTCAACTACCCTCACAGTGAAGATTTTTTTACTTATATTGAATCTAAATTTACATTCCTTAAGTTTAAAGCCATTATCCCTTGTCCTATCACTCCATGTCCTTGTAAACAGTCCCTCTCCAGCTTTCTTGTAGGCCTCCTTCAGATAAAGGCTGCTCTAAGGTCTCCCTGGAGTCTTCTCTTTAGGCTGAACAACCCCAAATCTCTCAGCCTGTGATCATAGGAGAGGTGTTCTGGCCTCTTCTGGATCATCTTCGTGGCCCTCCTCTGGACTTGCTCTAACAGGTCCACGACCTTCTTGTACTGGAGACTCCAGAGCTAAACACAGTACTCCAGGTGGGGTCTAACAAGAGCAGAGTAGAAGGGCAGAATCTCCTCCCTCAACCTGCTAGTCACACTGTTTTTGATGCAGCCCAGGATATGGTTGGCTTTCTGGGCTGCAAACACATATTGCCAGCTCATGTTGAGCTTTTCATCAGCCAACACCCCCACGTCCTTCTCCTCAGGGCTGCTTTCAATCCATTCTGCCCCCAGCCCAAGCTGTGTTTGGGATTGCCCCAACCCATGTGCAGGACCTTGTACTTGGCCTCGTTGAACTTCACGCAGTTTGCATTTGCCCACCTCTCAAGCTTGTCAACGTCCCTCTAGATGACATCCCTTCCCTCCAGCGTGTCGACCGCAGCACACAGCTTGATGTCATCGGCAAACTTGCTGAGGGTGCACTTGATCCCACTGTCCAGGTCGTCAACAAAGATGTCAGTCCCAATACCGACCCACTTGTCACTGGCCTCTGTCATATCTCTCTCGTATTTATTAAAACTAAGTTTTCATAATTGTACAGCTAAGTACTTGTCACTGTTTACCCTCTATCCTCTGGTTGTCTTCAAGTCATTTATCCATCCATCGGTGAATGAGTTATGCATTGAATATATTTTGTGGTGCAATTACAGTAGTGAATACTTGCAAAAGTGAATGTTACTTGCAAATAAAAGGGGAAAAGGAAATTTAAATTGCACCATTGATGTGTAGACATGTCCAAAATGCAAAATGACAGCTGTTTAATATTACATAAAAATTATGTAACAAGAGGTTCATAAAAACTAAGGAAAAAAATAATCCTTTGTGCAATAGAAGCTAGCAGATTTTTTTTTTTTTTTTTTTTTTTTTTTAAAGCAGGGGCTAAAACTGTAATTCACAGTCTCAGATCCAAAGCTGGTCTGTGTGTCAAGGTGAGAACCATAATCATAATGTGGGTTTTTCCTCCTGGCACTTGATCTGACATCTCTCTCATTGGATAAACTATTCTACTGTGTGAAAAAGTAAACCAAGAGTCACGCATAAAGGCACTCAGAGTTGCACATTACCTTCTCTACTTTTCAGAAAGTTATACAATAGTGTCATGCTCTTTAGCAAATAGCATGTCTCATCTTATCAAAAAGATAGTGCTAGAGCTGGCTGGAAAACAACATTTCTGTTGTCATGAAACAGTGACACCTCACTGTTGTTTTCCACTTCAAGTCAGGACAATTGAAGGTTTGAACGTAGGTCACCCATCACCGAGGAAATTGCTTGTATCAACAGATTATTTAGAAAGTATCTTCACTTCCGTATCTTTATTGGCACGATCTTAAGACATGCTTGTAAGACAACCTGACTAAATTTCTGTGAAATGGTTTTGTTTCAATAAGAGGTCATTTTACAGCAAAATCTCTTTCTGAAGACATTTGTCTGGCTTTAGTTCTAATTCCTAAATGTCATAACCTTTCTGAGGTCCAGTGTCAGATGAATGCGTGGAGTCTGCTGAACCATCGTCACCGAGGGGTAGAGCTCCAGGGTGTTTTGGCTACTTTTTCGTTCAAACCAGAAAGTGGACAAACAAAGCAGGTGATCTTTCAAGATCTGCTGTATCTTCTGCAAATGAAGTACACCTACACTTACATCTACATCTAATAACCTTGTTACAAATTTTTCAGACTGAAGACTGTGAGTTAATATTGCTTGAGGTTGCAAGTAATGAGATCAATTTTACCAATAATAAATGCACTCCCATCCTAAAAGAATCTTTCTAATGATGATCTGTTGTTTAGAGTGAAAGCTCTGTAAAGTGTAGGTAATTTTTGCTTTCACGATATATTTTATTTTTTTTAAAGGGGTATACATTTGCTTTTCCTTTTAAATTTTCAAGAACATTTTTTCAAACTTAATGTAGGATTCTTTGGACTGCAAACCAGCCAAACACAAAAATGCTTGTTTGAACTCAGCCTAACCTTTCACCTCCTGATAATGTGGTGACTTCATTCATACTTCTTGCAAAATAGCTCAAAAAATAAAAAGACATAGCTGGTGGTTTGAGGAGCTCGAGGCAATAATAAAAGTTGAAAGCTCATGTTCAACTATACTAGCTGAGCTTTCTCATGAAACCCGTATAATACCTATTTACTCTTTTTTTCTGCTTCTGTCAAATGTATTAATCTCACATTTTCTGAGTGCTACATTTGATCAAAATCAATTTCCTTTATAAAGCAGAGGTAAAAAAAGGCTGAAATCATACTTTTGTAAAAAACTGTACTGAGCAGGGCAACAAATCCTCGATTTTCCCTTTTCACTCTCTTCTACTGGAGATTTTTAAAAAAAATCTAAAACCCAAGACTAAACCTTGTCATATTTATTCTTCCAGAACTAAAGGTGAATAACCTATTTACTTATGTTTCTCTTAAACATTTATTTAGGCTACTCACAGTTATTTGTTTTAAAATGGAGAACAATATGTGAAACTTGACTGTAGATGTCATAGAAGATTTCACTCTGTTTATCTTTCAGATAGTTTCTTAAAGATTTATTTCTCAAAACAAACAAGCAAACAAAACCCAAAAGAAAACAAAATTCTGGGTGTCAGCTTGTCAGTGCAGAAGACAAAAATTTCCTAACTTGGTTCAGTCCCAGATTTTGGACAGAATTACGAAACATGGCAAGCTTTTTCAGCATTTGGCTCAGAACCATCATTTGGAACATAGATATTTAAAAAAAGCCAGGCTGAACAGGGGAATCTTTGTTATTTTGTAGAAAGATCCCACAGTAACATTGGGAAGTTATATAAAAAGCCAGTGACTGAGCCAAGACTAAAATATGCATGTCTTCCACTTTGAAAGCCACTGAACAACCCAATAGGTAGCAACGCAATGGTCATATGTTACCGTTTGACCTTGGATAATGTTTTTCATTATAGTTAAGCCCAAACCGATACCCTAAACTTCTGACCAGCTTTCAAGAACATCGTTAAATAAGACTCGATGTGAAATGATTGAAATCTAGTTTATCTGAAGGTTTAGTATAAATGATACTTCTTCACTGATGGCAATTCAATACAGAATTGACAGTTTCACAAGCTGGATATAATTCTCTGTCTGCTTATATCTGCATCTGGTTTTCCTTCTCACTACTGTGTCTCAGTACGGCTCTTTTCTTGATCCTCAAAATTTCTGAAGAATTCAAATAATATGCTCTTATTTTCAGAACTAAAATATGAAAATTGTTTTAATACTTTATTAACAGACTGATATTGATGAATATACGTTTTCCCCCTGCTAAACTGGTTACTGTTTTAAACGAATACTTTGTCACAGCAACTTTCCATCACAGTCTCGTTACACAATATTACATTATGGAAAGCTCAACATTGCATTTAATGTCCTGATTTGTAAATGTTTCCCCGACTTAATTTCTCTCTTTAACATGGCAATATCTCATTGAAATGGATAGTTTTAATTAAGTTCCTTAAATTATTGGTATTTATCATTCCTACAAATGCATCCCTAGAAGTATCTTTCAGCTAGAAACCCCATTAGGGAAGGATTAGTGCAAATACATAATCTAAGACAGCCTCTGTGCTCCAGGTTCTCATTCAGACATTCATGACTACAAAAAGTTTTGTAAACCTCATGATAAATCAACGTACGCAGAAAACCTTAAGTGTATATGACTGCTTAACTGTCACTGAAATCAATGGTAATCAAATATACCTTAAAATGTTTGACAAGAAAGATAGAGGAATTCAGTGACTTTTTGCAAGTTATACAATCATCTTCTGCCAGACGTAGGAATGAATTTCATATATACCAAGATTTAATTTGGCACCTTTACCATAAGACTATCCTACCTTTCAAACCTTGTACAAAAGAACACCAATAATAAATTGTGCTAGAAGAAATACTACAAACCAGCCTATGTATATCTCAACCTGGGAAAGTGCTAAAGACATCATGAAAACAGGAGTAGATAGAGTTGTGAATGCATCTTTTCTGGGTTTTGTTTATTTGAGATTTTCTTGGGGTTTTTTTTTGGGGGGCGGTTATTTGGTTGTGGGTTTGGTTTTTTTAATAAATGAAGTTTTCCTTTTCTCTAATAATAACTAGAAGGTTAATACATTGCCTGCTTTAGAAATTGCATTGGTGAATGTGTAACACTTACAGATTCCTACTTGCCCTATACAAAATAATCCTTGCAGCAGGTCTGATTCGGAGAGATAGAATTTTGTGCCATATAGGGCAAAAATTAAATTTACATCACATATTCCAGATGAATGTTACATGAGTGCATCTGTGGCAAAGTGGATTTGCATAAGGTGGAGGGGATAAAAGAAATGCATATTTAGGGGAGATAACATCACAAATGGTATCTCAAATTATTCATGGTCAGCCATGGGATTTTGACCCCCTGCAACATATAGTCATTAAAATGAGATGAAGAAAGAGATTAAACCTCACATTTTTTTCTCAAGAACCTAAAATATTAATAAAATTTTTGGAAACTAATGCCTAGAAACAGATGTTGCAGGGAGCTGTTTTCTTCCAGAGAGACGAGCATTTGCAATGCTGAGTCCCTACAGAAACTCTGAGCCCTCTGCAATGGACAGGGGTCCTTCCAGATGCAGGGACAGGGGAGTAAATTTGGGATAGTGGCACCTGGCCTTACACAGCGGTTCTCTGTCAGTCAACCCAGTCCAGTTACAGGAACATCCCTGATCTTGATGACTGAATAATTGATAAAATGAACTTGTATTATTTTAAAGCCATGAATAATCTCATAAGGTTGTTACCACAGTTGCATTCAATAAAGGGGAAGGAAGGAAGGAAGGAAGGAAGGAAGGAAAGAAAGAAAGAAAGAAAGAAAGAAAGAAAGAAAGAAAGAAAGAAAGAAAGAAAGAAAAAGAAAGAACCCACAAAACAAGAAACTGTGCGTAATTGCCGAAAGATTGTATCTTTCCCTTTCTTGATTTTCCTGTCATTTTGATTGAATTCATGCACTTGGTGGGGGCAGAATATACTATATATTTTATTTTTATCTTAAATATATTCCTGCAGTAATTTCATGGTTTACTTTCTATTGTTTTATAGGCATCAGTCATTCACAGATCACTGTTTGAAATAAAGTGCAGGAGAAAATGAGTGTGATTAACACAGCAGCTAGGTTGGCTGTTCCAGCTCTGAAACAGTCGTTCCAAGGTCAAACAGGAATCCTATTGCTATTTTGTGGGAACATAACATAAAGCCCACAGTTTGTTTCAAATACATGTCGTCATATGTCTGATAATTCATTTGCCTATGCATTTCTTTTCCTATGATGTTCTTAGCTCAGAAAAAGCTAGTAGTAATTACAATGTTCCCAAGTCTACCACCTTTTCTGTGCAAACTACTGAGAATTTAAATGTATTTAAATTGTAAACTCTTCCAGTTCATCTTTTTATGATGTACAGCACCCAAATCCTCTCTGAGGGTAATGTAATGTAGTGATATATATGAAATAATATAACAGTGTCTGAAAAAAACCCGGAGAGGATCAGGATCCTACATGCCACAAAGACTGGAGCCATAGCCACCCTGGACACCAGGTTTCAGGGCGGTTCTCTAAATGTATTGAAAATACTGTGCAGTAACCTTGTTGGTTATCCTCCATATAGCCATAAGTGCTACAAATCATCCTGTGTTCACAACAGCCTTTTGTCCAATTCTATTCTCATAAATAACTGTGTGCCTGCAGCAATGCAAATCAGCCCTCCTTCTATTTCTTAAAACTTGTGCCATTTCAGAGCTTCTGTCTTTTATTTCCTTTTGAGAGAACTTCAGCTCATTCCATGCTGATCAGATTTTCCTCAGTTTAATAAATGAACATTTGATTATGCTGAGATGTGGGACAATTTGTCTTTGTTGCTATTCTTTGTGGCATACTTAAATATTATTTAGATGAAGTCACTTTCCAAGGAAATTATTCTCTGCAGGAGCCTGAAAGTGGCAAATTTAAAAAAAAAAAATAAAATAAAAAATTGGAAGCTGTGCAGTGTTTCACGCATGTGAATAGCTGGAAGCAGTTGGTTATGGAATTGTAATGGCTAGATTATCACCTCTATTTCTATAAATAGGCAGAGTTATTACAGTTTGAGGTATGCTGTAATTTTTAAAAAGTAATTGTACATGGATTCTCCTAAACCAATAATACATCTCAGACTGATTTCCTACATTTAATATACACTATGACACAGAGACTGGAAACGTCGGTCTTCAGCATGAGCCTTCAGAACTGAGGAAAAAAATTGCAGTTAAATTATGTTTATTCAGAAGATCTTTTTTCCTTTTGTAAATTTGAATATAGATTTACATCTTCCTTCCCTGATATGATTAAGAGTAAAAAAAAAAGGGGGGGGGAGGGGCAAGGAGGAGGAGAGGAACGGGATACCCAGAAGGAGGATAGGTGCCACAGGATGTAGATTCTGCTCATGGTTCAGCCACTCACTAGATGTGGGATCCTGGACAAATCATATTTATTTGTGATTTTGTCTTTTTTTTTTATAGCGTAACCACATCACTCTAAGCTCATCCTTTTCTCTGTGAGGTCTCATCATGATGGGATTCTGAAACTGTCAACTTTATTGTGTTGCTTCATCTGTATCTATATATCTACTTAGCTAAATATCTATCTATAATCTATAATAATATCTATAAAATATATATCTTATTTTTAGTCTTCATGTTATTTTTAGTCATAATCCATGAAAATATCTATCTAGCTAGCTATAACAACATCAATAACGATATCTATATCTATATTATCTATATCTATATCTATTATTTTTACTCTTCATGTTATTTTTAGTCATCATGACTGAAATAGCTGTGATTTCTGTAAGGGCTGGGACAGACTAGGGGAGCTTGAAATGGTGCGGTGAGCAGTCCTAGGTGACCTAGGCAGCATGAGTGAGGAGTCATACGGCTTGTTTGTACGTGGACCCTCTTGTTCTCAGAAAAGGGACCAGACAACACTGTTGGGTGAAGAGTCAATAAGCAACAGGGATGGAACTCCCTTACCCTGCCCCCAATAATTCCAGATCCTACCTTGTCTTAGCAACTGTCAAGGACACTTTTAAATGAAAAATAGCTCATCTGACTGATTTGCTTCTTGTTTCCCCAGGAAACACCCGATTTTGACTGAAGGAGGCTCTTAAAACATGCTGTCTCATGTTCAAAGACAGAAACCTTGAAAGATCAGCATGTCCTTCTCATCTCTGCTTCTGACAATGAAGCTTGCTGCTTGTAAATACGACAAAGAATCCACTATTGCTGACTTATTCTGTGTCCAAAACAACAATTAGGTTCAGAAAATCCTGGGGGTTTTTTTGTTTGTTTTATTTTGGTTTTAATCTCTCTATTGTCTCCAGACAGACAATGCCAAGTTAACATCATGCATGTGTAGATGGGTGTGAAAACTGCAGTGCTTCCTATATGGCCTGAAGTAAAGGAAAAAGATACATATGGGACAGTTTCTTATCCCAAGCTTTAACATCATACATGCAGTGGTATGTTTGATCCAGCCAAACAGACTGTACTTAAGACAAAGTAGTTCCCCAAGCTTCCTGCACGAGAGATGCGAGAACCTCAGCACCAACCACTTCCATCTACCAACGTTGTCTACTGCACTGCGTTAATTCCTAATGTAGAAAGAGATTCATGTGTTTATGTCTGCTCTGAGTTCTCAGCTGTACCGTGGACATACTCAGCTTAGCTTCATTTGAGTAGTTTGGATGACTAGCCATCTTAGGAAGATAGTACTTCAAAACATTTCTTGGGCCAATTACAGGCTCTTTCTTTCATAGGCAAACAATTTAGCTCTCTTTTCCATGAACTTTGCTTAAATGTATATGACTGCTTAAAAATCTCTGAATTCAGTGGTAGTCCTTAATACATTTGACAGAGGACTAATACATCACAAAGGATTTTTTTGCCCCTTCCCTCCTATTGTAAATGTGATTCAGAACCTCAATATTCAAATAGCCAGAAATTCCCATTATTTTTATTTTGAGCTAAGGCTATGGGCTACTACCTATGCTAGTCTTCATCACAGCATATTTTTTCTTCCTTGTCAGTGCTTCCTGCCCAATCCCAATGTGAAAACACAGAGAGTTTGTAGATTGTTTGGCTGAAAATCTCTTCTGGCCTCTTTTTTTTTTTTTTTTTTTTTTTTTTTTTTTTTTTTTTTTTTTTTTTCTTTTTTTTTTTTTTTTTTTTTTTTTTTTTTTTTTTTTTTTTTTTTTTTGTTTTTNTTTTTTTCTTTTTTTTTTTTTAATGGAAGTTTCTAGCTTCTTTAATTATCCTGAAGGTTTCTTTTTATTTATTCCATTTTGAGAAAATCTTTTCTGAACTGTATCCACTATTCCTGACAAGATTTTACTAGAGTTGTTGAATAAATGTAATGATTTTCCATCTCCACTGCCGCTGCTTTTTCTGAGTCATTTTTGGATCCCATTAGCCTTTTTCATGGTTGTGTTAAAATGATGACTCATAGTCATCCCGTGATTAAAACAAGTACATCCAGATCCTCGTCATCTTATCTGTATGTTAAGCTCCCAGCTACTACTAGCTCAGAAGTTCTTATGAGTCCCTAACAGCACAACCTTATATTTTGTACTATTTAGTTTTTTCAATTCAGACCTTGCAGTCTACAAAGTCATCTTTTCCTTTTTTTTTGTACTGACATCATTAATGAAAGTTTTAAACAGAAGTGACCACACAAAGTAGTTTTGATAGCTTGTTTTGTTGGTGGTGTTTTTTTTTTTAAAGTTTCCACATTGTATAATATATACTTTCTTAATTTTCTCCTTCATTGGGGGGGGGGGAAATTTCTTAGGAAGTATTTTCTTTGTCCTCACCTGCAGATAAATGGGTGTTAATTTTATACAAGAAATTTGAAATGCAAGAAAAAAAGGAGCTGTATGTTGTGTCTAGTATCTGAAGTCTAAAAGCTAATAGAGGAGAAAATGTGAAATAAATTAACAAGTCACCAGATGTGAGAAGATATTTAAGAAATAAACCATAACAGACAAGTCATTGAGCTACCAAAAGTGTATCTTTTTCACTTTTTACTTCCAACTTCCGAGCTGCATCTTCCAAACCTTGTACCTTTGAGCATATTGTCAGTAACCATTGCCCTGCTGCAGCCAGCCCTTTGCTGAGAGACTGCCGTCTCCGCTTTCGGAGGGCTGCTTTCCAGGGCTGCTCTGCCTCCTCTTTTACTGCCTCATCAGATTTACATTCACTCTGAGATTAAGCTTGCTGGTGCCCGGTTAATTCAGCCCATGAAATACTCCAACACAAGTTTTCTAATTCCTGAGGATTTCTAATTCCAGGAGTTGAGTTCAAATTGCAGTCTATTCACAGGGGGGTTCTGCTGTTCAGCCTGTGCTCTGACACCTCAGCAGTAAAGCGCACATCTTTTTGGGGGAGAACCTGGCTCAAATGATAACCCAGGTATTCCCCTTTGTGAATGTAGATATTGACATCATCTTCCTGCTTTCTCTGGTTGCCATAGCAATCAATGGAGAAAGGGAAAGTGGTTTCGGGCAGCGCTCTGCAGGAAAAAAATGTATTGAATTGAGCTAGGTAAATGCAGCTGGCACGAAGTAACACTAACAGCTCATTTACAATGAGGAAGACCAACAGCTTCTGCCAAAAAAACCCCACTTGAATGGCTGAGTTGGGGCAGAATTGAAAAGTGGACATTTTTTGCATATACATGGGTGAGTGATTAGAGTCTCACATGGATTTAAGAAAACAAGGCTATATTTCCCACTGCCTGCTCAGGGAAGTACATCAGATGGGATGATACACAAGGCGCAGTGAAATTGTGCTGCCTGGGTACTCAACTCTCTTAACTCCGAGCATGTGAGTGCAGATAGGTATGATAAGTATATGTTCAAGTGCTGGTACTGAATCAAGTATTAATGTCGTGAAGCTCAGGTCAGCACAATTAAACAGCATGACTGCTCTCATCCATCCTGAGGCAGATAAGCAGTGTTGAAAGCACATGAATTCAAGGTGTCCAGTATGTCCAAAAGCGCCTATTGAGCTTAATAACTGCTGCAAGTTCTAAAAGCTCTGAAAACTGGACCCTGTTTGTACTCTGTTCCCAAACTGTCACTGCCAGAGAACTTCAGAAATTCTCTTCACCTTACCTTACTTTCCCCATCTATAAAGGGTGGTGGTGGGGGGGAATATTCCTGAACTCTCTACGCAAAGCGTTTTTGAAAATGGCTAAGGAACAGTTCACGCACAAGGAAACATAATATATTTATTTATGTGATAATAGCTTTGTTTAATCTAAACTTTTTATCTGTCTCTTTAAATATATTTTGTGAGAGAATCCAGTGCAGCATTCAGTCTCAATCCTGAACAGTCAAAGTCAAATAATTTTACCATAGCAGTAAGGGAATAATATAGAGGACAATGTGGGATACAGAAATATCCAAACTGAGATAAGCTTTTGAACTGAGAGCTGCAGCAAGAGCACAGCACATTAATTATGATGATTATTTATATTTCACAATTCTATAGCGCTATTCATTTGCAACAAGCTTTCCAAACTATATATAGATACTGTAGAGAGGCTCCATAGTGAGAACCTTTTCTATAGCATCTTTTTCTGCAGGATGGTATTCAGTTGATACAGGATACTTACCTCAGAAGTCTGGCAAAACACTTTTATCTAAAGACTCCAGTCAATCCCGGCTTAGAGAGAAACAATATTTAGTTATTCAAAATGCACATGAAAGGCAGTCCTTCAGGAGTTTAAAAACAAATTACAATCTTCTTGCCTTAGTGCAGTTACTGAGTTTCTGGCAACTTGAGAGAGACTTCTCTGCGTGTTTAAGCCGCAGTCTTCGTGTTGGACATAGCTTAAAACGGGAACATGTTGCACTGAAATATACTGGGATATAAAAGTTTGGGGTTTTTTTTTTTTTTTAAATATAAGAATAGCCTAACATCAAGGAGGCTAGAAATTCATGAGAGGAAATCACAGTCTGTCATTATGCAGAGATCTTGTTACACTTCTCTCACTATGAAGACACTCTTCAAACAAGATTAAATTACTTTTAGCAATAAAGGGTGAAAACCTGGCCTATAATGGAAGTCAACATTAAAATTCTTGTTATGGAATCAGGACTTACCTATAATACTGTTCTGTAGTGACTTTATCTTTTCTAGAGAGCAGCAAAGGGATTTTTTGCTCCTCTGATTCACCTTGAGGCTGAATTGACTCAGCTGTGATGTATTGCCAGTTGCAGTAATTGAAGCGATGGGCTTTGTTGGACGTTTGTCTGTAGATATAACACAAGGCTCATTTGTGCAGCAGTGTAAAGGATCTTCACCAACGTTAACATGAATTTTTAAGGCCTTAGTTTATGTCATGGCAAGGCAATATCAAATTCTATAGCTACACATCATCATCATAACAACAACAATAATTCCAAAATATGTTCACTCTCACCCTAAGCAATATATAGGCTAAACGGACAAAACAAACTTGTAACAAGCATCAGATGAAATAAATTCTGCATTTGCAGCTGAGATTAGGACCTGGGGCAACTCCAACAAGAGTACAAGAGAAAAGCTCTAACCACTAAGCTCTTGCTGCTTTTGGGGGGAAAAAAAAAAAAAAAAAAAAAAAAAAAAAAGCGCACTGAAGTCTTTTCTGCAGAGCACTGTAGTTCCAACAGACACTGCAGAGCTCCAGGGTCTCCAATTCCTGCCCTCCCAGCCCTCTGAAGATAATGGAAAATACAACAGTTTCAAAAGGTAAAACTCAGTAGCTTCAGGTTTAGGGACCAGTTATAACAGGAGTGAACACCCCTCTGCCCTTTCAAAGGGGCAGACACACCCCGACCTTCTGAGCGGGGGACGTAATGAGTCCTGCCTTGCTTGGGCCATATCTGCCAATTGCACAGATGTTCCCCTCGTTAGCAGAGGTGATGGGCGAGATGGGCGAGAGCCATTGATGACCGATTGGACCATTGTGAATTAAAAGATAAACAGGAAAGAGCAGAACACTGGGCAACTATTTCTCTACACTTCTCCAACAATAAATGATTCTGTGTGTATCTATGACAACGCTACAAGGATGGAGACTAAGTACAAACCTACAAGCAGAACAAGAGCAACGGAAGCAGGAAAATGAATTAGCTGCAAGTAAGCAAAGGAGGCTAGAAATATTCACAGACAGAAGTAAAAATGCAAGCAATATCATTTGCAAGAATTCAGTGAAGAAGACAAAGGAACTGCATTAAATGTAAACTTAGAGGACAATAAAGAACACAGGATTCTCTTTAAAAAGGACTGCATGAAAAGGAAGAGCCACTTGTATTAAATTAACTTTACATTAAACTAGTTATAAAAATAGGCACAGAAATGTTTATAAAATTTTACTTGCTTTATCCATTTTTAATTAAATGTAAATTTTTTTTGTACAAACTGAAGACCTGTTTTAAATGCAGTAGAAAAAGGAAAGAAAAAGAAAGGGAAAGGGACAATGGAAGGATCTACAGATGTCAAATGCATCAACAGTAACATCAGGAAACTTGTGATGACCTATCAATTATTGCAATAACTCCTGGTTTCCTATGAATTTCTACCCCGTGACTGACTGCTTTGCTGTTTTACTTTTTAATAAGCTTTGCTCATAGCTAGGGCATTCAAAAGAAATTTTCTACTATGCAGAATTCCCTTGTCAAATGAAGTTTAAGTTCTCAGTGAAATTTTTTGCCTGCTCTGGAGAATATAAAAGCTCTTAGTAAAGCTACTTGATTTATCCAGACTTTGTAGCAGCTTTGGTTTTACCTACATTGTAGAACAGCTCTAATGTTGCAGTTGTCTAATGGTACAGTTCTCCAAACTGGCAGATTTCTTGGACTCTGAAGCCCTGAGTTAATTTTGCTTGCACATTTAAACTTCCAAATATGAATTTTGGAAGGAAGGAAAAATGGTCACGGCCTTGTCTATACTCAATTCTTGCCCTCATTGTGAGAAGATAGCCTTCGAGATGAAGACACTACTGTCAGTTTTGGTAGAGATTGACAATTCCAAAGGTCAGAGCAGTGAGGAACAGCACATAGGCAAACAGGCACATATAGACTATGAATTCTTTTCTTTCAGATGGGATTCAGCTCCAGATGGTAAATCCTTATATTTCAATCTCTACATATGCATATATCTAAGCGAAGCATCTAAGCTTCTATTACCATCACCAAATGGCTAGAATATGATTCTATTGCCTCCACATAAGCAACCAGTGCTGTCTGAGATGCCCTGTGGTGTCCAAGGTATCCATGAGGGCCTGGCAGACGTGACCAAGAACCTATGGGACACCCATGCTATGTTGAATTACTCCTGAAGGCCAAGTGGGATATTCTAGATTTCTGAGAAGGCATGAGGAGACTTACTTCTGGGTAGCTGTATCAACTCCCTAATCAAAAATAAAATCTGAAGAGTGATTTGCCCTAAAGTGAACTGAAGTGTTCCAGTTACTCAGGTAAATACATGGAAACTTAGAAACCCTTGTCACATTTAGACACCAAGATATAGTTGATCACAGACTGGAGCTGAGTCCCATCCCTTGTTTCCATTGGAAACAGAAGTAGAGATGAACAAAGTCATGAAAAAGTGGGGAATAAAAAGCCTCTAAGAATGACTATGCAAAATATTGCTAAATAAATAAATAAATTCCTTATTAACTTCTATAAGATTATTCACCTTTTTAAATTAGACTGTGTGCTTAACTGTGTTACAAAAGCAGGGCCATATTGTGGAAAAAAAAAAAAAAAAAGAATCCACAGTGATTTTCACAAAGTGAATATTTAAAACACAAAGCCCTGAAGTACTTTTATTTTTTCTTTGAGTTTCTGGGCACCTACATTCTCACCATCTTAACTCTTTTTCTCATTTTTTTTTTTTTCTTTAGCAATGTGTTCATTGACATTAATCATGCCGCTTTCAGAAATGAAAAAAAAATCCTAATTAATTAGCACTTCAGACAGAGGTATTTAAATGCAATTACATATTTGGAGCTTTGGGGTTTTAAACAAGCCTGATTAAAGTTAACATTGAAGTTGTCTCTGTTGAATTCACACGTGAAAAAAATGTTTTAGGTTTTAGGTATTTTATAGGTGTCCCATACATTTTTAGGGTGCAGCATTTCATATGACACTGAAGAGCCTAACTGATTCACTCCAAAGAGAAGTCTCATTTATGATTTATCAGGGATCAGCATCTGACAGAGGTGAATATTTAAGCTATTCTCCTGCAAAACACGTGCTTCCGCCTAGTGCCATGACTTCTCCTGTTAAAGTTATTTGGGCTGGTTGTAGAGTAGTTAAACCAATGGCTAACTTATGGTAAGATGAATGTCAGTTTGGAACAGCCTGTAGATCCAAACAGTAGAGATTTTGTTGCAAAACTATCCCTTTAAAAGACATTTTATCAAATATGCAGCCAGGTAAATGCATTTGAAATAAAGCTAGATATCTGTAAATAAACAAATAAGTCAACTAATACAATAATTTTTGTCCTTCTCATTTGGTTAAATATAATTTTTGATGTACAAAATTCCTCTGCTACTGCTTAGATTGGAATGTTCATTGTGGATCTAAACGGTCTTTATAGGCAATTACCAGAACTGCCTTTCTAGATTGCCGATCCAGAAACTTCAGCAAATCTCTGTCAGTATTTAAATGACTGTATTCCAGTTCCAGGCTGCTGCATTGCATCCAGACCTATGTCATCAAAGGCCTTTTATATTTTTTAGACGAGAAAGTTTGAGTTGTCCCATTGTGTTATTCTTCATATGAATTAATCAGTATTTCAAAAGTTACCGAGGCCCTGCTTTATTCATGAAGTAAGCCATGTTTACATCTTTATGAATTTTTGAAATCAATTACGCTTGATCTCACTTTCCATTATTTTAACAAATCTGGATAGAGAATAATATCTTTTAGACTTGTGTAACTATAAAAGAAACGTTCCAATGTGGGCTGGAGCATCTTTCCATCTTTTCTCTGCACACAAAACACATGCGAACTTTGTAACTGCTATATACTGGATACCTAATGGTCATATAATTTAGGTTGCTGTTGGTCCTCAGCATTTCCTAGGAAAAAAAAAATTCTTTTTAGCAAGAAATGACTGGAGTTAGAAGTTACTTTCTCCTTATTCATTTGAACTTATAAACTCCTGCTTCACTTGCACACTTTCCCCTGATAACCTTCTTTGTCTTTTGCATGACAAAATAAATCCATAAACCAGCATTTTTCATCAGCGTTTTTTCAAGAAGCTACACTACCTTTATGTAGACCATCAAGGGCCACTGCAACATTTCATGGCCTGTCTGTGATAAATTATTAGGGTGCAATCTGCAGTTACAAGTCAAAGCTATCATTTGAATCAATGTCTGTGTTAAAGTGCTATTGTCACCCCCTGCTAACAGCTCTGTTGCTTACTGGTCACAGCTCCTGTTTCAATTTATTATTTTGGCAGCTCAAAACAGGTGATTTTTTCCCTGAAAGCTATGGGACACTGTACTGAAACAATTCTCTAATATTGATTTAGAAAGAGTACCTATTAGCTTTTGTTTTCTGTCACTGTGTTGTCTCAACACCTGCAAAATTACTTCTAATAACAGTGTATGAGATTCTTTGAAAAACAGGGGTTTGGAGATAGGTTGCTTGGTCTTTCATTTCAAAATGCTTTTCTTGCAGACCCAGTAATGACGGAAATATGCATTTTTAAATGGGTAATATTGTGGAAATACATTATACTAGTATCCAGGTCCCTCAAAAAAAACCCCTGAGCCCCTTTGTGCAGGGTACAGGCTACACACAAAGGAAGAACTCATACGTACTCTGAGATAGTATTCATGTCATATTAGCCCTCATTTTGTCTCATTTTGCTCTCTTTTTAACATTAGTTCTGTTTTATTTTTATTATTATTAATAGTAGGAATGTAAGTCCCAAAACAGTCTATTAGGAATAAAACATTTTTGAGAGGCAATTAGGAATTAATGTTGACAGGGTTTAAAACTGAGGCACTATCAGCAGCTTTCAGGAAAATCATCTGACGGGAAAAGACAATTGATTATAATTTGACTTCCTCCTCCTCCAAAATTTTAAAAATCAAACTAGCAAAAATACATAAAAGGACTTTGTGTCTTCAGGCTTGTAATAGTGTGGGTTTTTCATCAGCTGAAAGGGGATTTACTGGTCTGTGACGAGTTGCTAAAAAGAGGTGTCATTTTTCATATAGATTCTTTCACAACATAAGCCAGTCTCTGTGTTGTCACTTAAATGCTAACCAGTAGCTGTAGCCATTTAAATTGGCATTATTAACATTTATTTCCAAAAGCTAGATGCTAAATGAACTTTGTTTTTCCTTCTACCTGTCTGTATTCCTAACCACAGCTTGAATGATGGCAGAATAATTGGAATCAAAGGTGATAAGAAAATGAAAAGTAAAGAGAAATCAAGTACTTATGCCAATCAATCAGTAACTGTATATAGTAGGGACAAATATAAATCTTCTCTTCCCAGAGATGATAGTGTAACTCATCCCATAATGTATATTTCACATTTCAAAGGCTGTATAATATAAATTGGCTTTTATATTCAAAATACAAATTGGCTGTTGCTCAGTTTCTTAGCTTGTTCTTCCTTGAAGTTGCACGAGGAATCTCAATAAGTACCACATTTTAAAAATGTAACTCTGGAGAGACAGAGATGCCACAGTGTTTTATGGGTCTGAGTTGTATACTCAGATGGAGGGGCTCTTTTCACTCCATGTGGGCTTTCTAGTAGAATGGGGTTCTGGGACAGGAGACGGTGAAATAAGCAGTAGTATGAATATATACCACTGCAAGAATAAACACTAAACATACTCCAGAGGTAAAGGAAATCACAGGAAAAACTCTCCCATCTTTTGGTGGGCTTTGAATTAATGACTATCAACCTGCACTGACAAGATGGGATACAGACCTACTGCCACTCCATTGGAAGATCTGGGAACTCTGACCTGGTGGATGGTAAAGACAGTGAAATGAAGTGAAGTGAAGTGAAGTGAAGTGAAGTGAAGTGAAGTGAAGTGAAGTGAAGTGAAGTGAAGTGAAGTGACGTGAACAATCTGTTCATTTTACTTGAGAAGGCCCACAAATATAGTTTGTCATTGTGGCAAATGAATTCAGATCATTCTGAGAAGGATCTTTCACAGAAGGACAATTATCTCATCATTTTTTGAGAAAAAACATCATTGAGAAAACAGATAGGACTGCCACAGCCTACACATGAGGACCACCTGCATCTGCCCACTTCACAGATAAATCCCTCCAAGAAGGCTGGCATTGTAGCTATCACCGTAGCCAGTCCCAAAGGGATCTCTCCATATGTTTAGCAAGGGTTGGTAGCTAGATTTGCCTTGCATCCATTTGGGGCCTTCCCTGAAAAACATGACATCTATGCAGCTGTTGCACCTACTTAGACTGTTCTGAAATGAAGGTGCCTGTATTAGCCGCTGATATGTTATGTCTCTCTTCCACACCTCTCACATGAAATGTCACCTTGGTAACTGTGGACAGAGTTGGGACAATTGGTCTGGAGTCCATTCAAGTGACCCACACTGTCCAAAAGCAGACTATGGTGGTATCTCCAGGACTCGTGCGTTTGATATGTTGTGTTACCTGTTCATCCCTTAATGGAAATACAGTGGGATGTTCCTTCAGGATTGATGCTTACTGGTTAGAGAGCAGGCTGCTGGGACAGTCATGCTCTGTCTCTATCCCCCTTCATCTCATAACAATGTTCAGAGCCTAAAGAACTGTGGCCAGCTCTACCTAAATTTGGGTCAGGGATCCTGAGTCCCGTGTTTTGTTTTGTCGTGTTTTCCAGGGAATAGCTGGCAATATCTCCAGATTTTCTGTATCACAATTCATAGAACAGATTTGTGATTTGTTCACTTACAGGTGGAGGGGTGGAAACAAAGCATGCGTGTTCCAGGTTAAAAATACAGTAGCTTTTACTGCTACTAGAGCTATACAATTTTTTCTTTAATTTTAACGCAAGCAACTTTTTCCATAGTCTAATTCACATAGGTAGATTATTATAATGGATTTTTTGTGGGTCAGACATTCTTTGGTGGCTTCTGAAACTTCTGAAAGATGGAAAAGTCTCCTATTTGTTTTCAACATAGATGTTCACAGGTTATGAGAGAATGATGTTTGAATGCCTGAACTGCATAATGTGAACTAAAGACAAAAGCTTGTTTCTCTCACATACTATGTGTGTAACTTAAGCACTAAATCTCTCTTTCTTTTTCTTTCTATGAAAATTTTCAGAATATATCAGATGAAATGCAAAAAAAACCCCCATGGTTTTGACATCCCTATGTAAGAAATAAAAATAAATTAAAAAAAATAATAATAAACAATCCCCCATAATTATTTATCATATTCAAAAGCGTCCCATCAGTACATTAATTAAGATTATGTCTTAGAAAGGTAATTTTTTTTAATCTATTCTATAGATGGTCCAGAAAGTACACTTCTTACACAAAGATGATTTTATAGACATTTAAGAGAAATAGAAAATCAGTTTGTAAAGAAGTTTCACTATGAAACAGATTCATAAAAATGAAATACTTGTGTAATAAGCATTTCATCTGTTTCTGCTTGCAGCTGATGCATGGACACATTTGACGAGGCAGGCATCTGTAAACATCATTGTAGAAATTTTATTTCTTGGTTTTCCGCTCATTGTGTTTATCAACACATGTACTTAAAGATCAAATGTGCTTAAGAATATTGCTGAATTGGAGACAGATTACACTGTAGGGTCTTGCAGGGAGCTTGGAAGTTGCTACTAAAACCAGGGAGTCAATTACGTTTGATGAACAATGATTAGCCTACAGCTCTCAATGTCTATGCTTTTCTGCAGACATTTCTGATATAAATTATCTGATCAAATTTGAATAACCCTTCTTACATCAGCACACAATTTAATCATGAGACTCACAATTATCATTTGCTTAACCTTTCCTGAATACCAGGGAGTGAAGTTTTCCGAGGTGATCAGTGATTCCAGTGATTTGCCAGGTCCCACACTTGGGTCACAACAACCTCAGGCAAAGCTACAGGCTTGGGGAAGAGTGGCTGGAAAGCTGCCCAGCGGAAAAGGACCTGGGGCTGTTGGTCCACAGTTGGCTGAGTATGAGCCAGCAGTGTGCTCAGGTGGCCAAGAAGGCCAACAGCACCCTGGCTTGTATCAGAAATAGTGTGGCCAGCAGGACTAGGGAAGTGATTGTCCCCCTGTACTCGGCTCTGGTGAGGCCGCACCTCGAGTGCTGTGTTCAGTTTTGGGCCCCTCCCTTCAAGAAAGACATTGAGGTGCTGGAGCGTCTGCAAAGAAAAGCAATGAAGCTGGTGAAGGGTCTAGAGAGCAAGTCTTATGAGAAGGGATGAGGGAAGAAGGAAGGGTGAAACATTCAGAGTGATGGTGTTTGTCTTCCCAAGTAACTGTTACACATGACAGAGCCCTGCTTTCCTGGAGATGGCTGAACACGTGCCTGCTGATGGGAAGTAGTGAATGAATTCATTACTTTGCTTTGCTTGCACATGTGGCTTTTGCTTTGCTTTTTAAACTGTCTTTATCTCAATCCATGAGTTTTCTTACTTTTACCCTTACAATTCTCTCCCCCATTCTGCCATGGAGGGAAGTAGAGTGAGCATCTGCATGGTGCTTAGTTGCTGGCTGGGGTTAAACCACAACAGTCCTTTTTGGCACCCAACATGGGACTCAAAGGGTTCAAGAAGCCAACAGATTTGATTGGAATGTGCCAGATCAAATTTATAGCTGTTATTGCTGTTTAGCTATTAATTGGCAGGTTCCTGTGCTAGCCATGGGGCTTGTTTGCCTTACCGTATAGTAGAGTCCAGTACTTGTTAGTGGCTGCTTTTTGCTTTCGCGGCTCTCTGCACTGCTGTACTGCTTATCATCTTACTGTGCTGTGCCTGGGAACATTTTGATAACAGCAATGGCGATGTGCCTGGGCTGGGAGACAGGCAGGGCATCACTGCTGTTTCTGTGCTGCTGTACTGGACAGGCTGGAACTCCAGTGTGAGCTCAAGTCAAAGGGACTGTGACCTGTGGATGAGTCCATGTGGGAGCAGGACACCTCAAAGCACCTGTGGCTGTGAATAAGTCAATCACACCAGAGCGGGTATATCTCAAAGTGTCTGTAGCCATGGTTATGTCTTTGCCACAGCAGGTATACCTCTGAAGGTACGTTGGTCCAGGATCCATGTTGGAGAAGGTACACCTCGAAGCATCTGTGGCTGTAGATAAGTCTATGCTGCAGCGGGTGCACCTTGAAGCATCAGCAGCTGTGCATGAGGTCATGCTGGAGCACCTCAAAACATGTGGCTGTGGATAAGCTCACAAAAGAGCAGGTACACACCTGGAAGGACTGCAGTCATGAGTAAAGCCATGTTGAAGCGGGTTCACTCCTGAAGGAACTATGGCTGTGGTTAATGCCACACTGAAGCAGGCACTGAAGGTGTTCTCAAAGTGACTGCGACTGTGGATAAGTCCATGCCACAGCAGGTACACCCCTGGAGAGGCTGTGGCGCATAAATAATGTTCCACTTGGAGCAGGTACACCCCTAAGGAACTGCAGTCTGTGGATAAGTCCAAGCCAGAGCAGGAGCAAGGGGAGGAGTTCATTGCAATGTTAAACCCTATAACCTGGCCCAAAGGGACCAGGGGTGGAGATTGTAATGGAAAAACCTTTAAATTGTTGTAACCCATGATTTGAGTTCCATGTTATAGGAATTACTGTAGCAGGAAACACCTGAACCAGTGGAGGATAAGCCTTACAAGAAGCAGTGCAAGGGCAGCAGTGACCTGACTTGAGCTAGCTTTGGTGCCCAGTAAGTCCACACAACACGGCACCTCTCCTATCTTTAGTGACCACCATAACAGGAGGAGCCCAAAGTCATGGACTAAATAAACTCAACAGACATTCTGTGGACATTTGTGGATGTTTTACATACATTTTACAGGGGTAGTCCATAGACTAAGGGAATTATATCTGTGTATCAAAGGATGGGAAGGGAGTGGTTAATGAGGATGTATTGGATAGTGTGAGACCTAAGCATGACGTAAACGGTATGGAATAAGGGATGGAGAATGTGCTGGTTTTGGCTGGGATAGAGTTAATTTTCTTCATGGTAGCTGGTATGGGGCTGTGTTTTGGATTTGTGCTGAAAACAGTGTTGATAACACAGAGATGTTTCAGTTACTGCTGAGCAGTGCTTACACAGAGCCAAGGCCTTTGCTGCTTCTCACATCACGTCACCAGCAAGTAGTTGGGGGTGCACAAGGAGCTGGGAGGGGACACAGCTGGGACAGCTGACCCCAGCTGACCAAAGGTGTATTCCACACCATATGACGTCATGCTTAACATATAAAGCTGGTGGAAGAAAAAGGAAGGGGAGGACATTCGAAGTGATGGCATTTGTCTTCTGAAGTAACTGTTATGTATGATGGAGCCCTGCTTTCCTAGAGATGGCTGAACACCTGCCTGCTGATGGGAAGTGGGGAATGAATTCCTTGTTTTGCTTTGCTTGTATGTGTATCTTTTGCTTTACTTATTAAACTCTCTTTATCTGAGCCCAAGAGTTTTCTCACTTTTACTCTCCTGATTCTCTCCTCCATCCTGCCGTGGGAGGAGTGAACTAGCAGCTGTGTGGTGCATAGTTTCTGACGGGGGTTAAGCCATCTCAGTATCACAGTTTTTATTAATTTAGTATAGCTAGTTTATGGAGCCAAGAAGGCACCAAATCTGTCGTAAGAAGATATGTCATGGTGTGTTTCTTGCTATCATGTGTGCAGGGCATTCAGTGGGAGCAGGAAGTGCTGACAATCCACAGGGAAATTCAAGTGTTCACTTCTGCTAACAAAAGTGACTCTAAATGCTACTCTTGATGGCACCAGATCTACATACATATCCTCTTCTAAAAGAAGGGAAAATAAAATATTCTTTCTTGGATCATTTAAGCTCCTCTGGAAGGGTTTACTTTTCTGACAAGTATGGCAAGGATACATGTAGTCCCTGGGTCATTTTCTTCAGAACTCTTGTGGTAAAGAGGTACCTGTCAGGACATCTAACAGATGATAGGACCTGGCTAACCTTGTGTTGTGACAAGAGTGTATTCTGCTATTGTTATATCAAGTGCATGCAACCTCTGCCACTTTAATCTGCTTGAGATAAAACTATCAGTAAAGTTGTCTTTACAGAGTTTGTTTGTAATAGCACCATGCTGACTGAATTTTGCTAAAAGACAAAGTCAAGTGACAAACTGATCAAACATCAGCTATCTGTTGTTGGTACTCCTGCCAGAATGTGTCTTTCAATTGCCATGTTCTTCTGAGGCTTTGGGGAATGTCTGATGGTTTGAAGATTTGTCTTCTGGTCTATCCTAATGAAAAGATATTGACTATTTTGATTCAGAGTGGCAGTTTGCAATACATTTTTCAGCATGTTAACCACCTATCTTGAAACTATTTTACAATTAATAGCCCTATAGATGAAATAAACAAGTTTTGACAATGTCATCCTTGTCCATGATAAATGCTATTTACCTCCAAGAATATTCATTGTCCCTGGTACATGCATGATGTTAAACAAAAAGAAATACATCAAAAAACTCAAAGGTCCGTTCTGAATCTGACAGGACATTGGCAAGCTTGAGAACAGCACATCAGTTCTGGTGGCCAATAGCACCCAAAGGACATTGTGACATTCTTTGCCCAACCTGAAATATAAGATATACATTTATAGCTGGGTCAGCTGGGGTAGCATTTTATACAACTCAAACTTTAGAGAGCTCAGAATTCCATCTCTGAATTTCAATATTAAGACCCTTAGCTAGACTTTCAATATGCCATACAGAATATTTTTCACAGTATCACTTTCAACTACATCACTGATAACCCACTACTTGCAAAAAAGAGCATAATAAGGAAATAATACAGAATTTGTGAATTCATATCTTTAAAGAAAGATATTGTTGAGATATAGGCAAAATATTGATTTTTTTTTTTTTTAAAGAAAAGTTCATCAGGATAATTTTCAAAAAACAAAAGTATTTTTGTGTCTAAGAGTGACAAGCAATGCTTTATTCTTCCTCTTAAAAATGCCCGGATCAAAACCAGGCACAAAATCCTCAAGCAACTGTGACAGAATGGCAGTATGTCGCTTTGGAATAAACACTTTAGATCCTTGAAGACATTCATTTTGCACGTAAAGATTTTCAGAACAATGACAAAATAAGAAATTGTGTAAGTTTTTGCTACTTATACCTGAAATTGCTAAGATTTTTTTCTTAATAGATTGTTGATAAAACCAGAAATTCTTCTGTTAAGTCAGTATCAGTTGCGACAATATGTAACATCCTGTATTTTTATGAGAACTTTCATTTTAAATAAAATGGAGCAGAAACTGTAACAGTAATAATATTTAGTCGTGATTACTAACAGAGAAGTACATTTTATTTTAAGAAAGAAAACAATGCAAGGTGAAGAATAGTAAGACATGTTCAGTACAGAAATAATTGTGTCCTTGCTGATTCCTGTGTAATACACCACATATTTTGTCATGGCACTGGAAACAGTCATGTTGTGCTGTCTTTGCACTTTCTAATTAATAAAAGCTACCAAACAGAGCAAGGTAGATTTCTGAACTGGAAGAAATTATGTTTGCTTTGGAGAGGAAAACTGTGTGCTGATTAAGGGTTACTTTGCTGAAATGAATGAGTCAAGATCTATCTACCGAAGTCTTCTCACTCTCAACACGACTGTGTTGCTTTCAGAACCCGAGATCCTTTCTCCACATGGCCTATGAACAAGTTGTGCCAGCACACACCTGGATATATCACAGATGCTTTGGTACTCCTTTGTAGTCCATGAAGTTCATGTTGATAGAGTTAAAAGCATTCATGTTACTATTTATATGATGACTTGCAGCCCAGACTTTCAAATGGAACAATTTGCACCCTAGACTCCCTTGACTCTGTTAACCAGCTATGCATTAACTACAAAGGTTGTGTAGGCTTATTTCCTCATATGTTTATATTTTCACTGAAGATGCTTCCATTAAATCAGATGGATCATACCTTTTGTTAGTTTTCTGGCCTCTCTTTAATCACTGTTTGTGGTGACACCCTTCTGACTTGGCTTACAAATTATGTCATTCTTCAGGATCTTCTGTGAACCTTTTCCAAAGCAGAGACACTAGCTGTAAATGTCATGGGCACAATTCAGCAGATACAGTATAAATGTTTCTAATAAAGACATCTATGGCTAAGTGGGGACAAAAAAAGACCCTACCATGACAGGTCAGAGGAATCCCACCCTTGTCTTTCCACTGACAAGAAACAAAGTTGATGGACACTAAATGAGATGTTGATCTTTGTTGCAGATATGATGAGATTCAGTTTCCCAATAACAGACATTTGATGCAATCTAAGATCCACATGGCATATGTTCCACCTGCATCTTGCTTTGCAAAAGGGCTTATGTCTTTTGTTGGTCTGAAGTAGTTACCAGTCCCATGAAGATGCCTCTGATACTCCAGGGCTTCTCAAGCAGCACTAGATGCCTTTATACGGTCCATTCAGTTATGACCCTGAATCTATTCCACATTGTTTTAAAGGGTGTCTTGGACAGTGATTTGCCAAATGTCTTTCCAGTTTACCTTTGCATTCTTGAACTCTCCAGTATGAGAGGTTAGGCAAAGGTGCACCTTAGCCTTATTTCTTTAAAAATTCACCATCTGGATTTATAAGCCATCGTTTTCCTGCTCCTTGAAATTTTGCTTAAAGGGACAGTCAAAAAATAACATCTACTGTAGCTTATTATCTTTATCCTTTAGGTAAATTATGTGAGGAAGAGAATCTTCCAGCTAAGATCTTTAACTTCTACAAAATGTTCTATCTTAATTTATGTATTTTTAGAAGTAAACTTTCAGCTTAATTCTTTTCAGAATACATTTAATTGCCCAAACGCCCTTTTATAACAAAGGGAAATAGCATCTAATTATTATTAGAGATTCAAAGCAGAAATATCTGTTCAATCAAAAGTAGATATTGTGTGTATTTGGCTTTTAAATATGGTGATGACAATGGCAAATGATTAGTTAATTATGGTAGAAAAATTATATCTAATTTCTACTGATTTGTGAGAGTGTGAGACTGGTTAATTCTTGGTCTGTGTCATTAATAACCTGCATAGAGATGAAGCTGAGTTGCTTTCTTGTAATATCATTGCTCTTGCCCCACCAATTTCTGCTAATTCTTATTTTATTGAATTAAAAGTGTTATTCCTAGTACAATCATTCCCAAAAGGTGACCTAGAAATTGATTGTGCAGAGCTCCGTATATCTTTGTAACAACACCCTTGCCCCAAAGTCTTGCAGTGTCTCCAGAGAACCAAAGCTCAGATAAATTAAAATATCCATAAGGTTAGTCAAAGTACATGTAGACAGCTCCCAAATTAACTCAATATCTTTTAATTTAGATTCAACTTCTAAAAGTCTTCTTGTTAGGCCCACTTTAGAGCTGACAGAAGTTGCTTGAATTATTTAGGGTCTTAAAGTAGAAGAATATTTCTTTTTTAGTGTAAGCTGGGTAGCTGGCTAAGCTCAAGCCATTAAGATGCTTAGAGTTCATGTCTATCCAAGACAGACCTTACCCCAAATATCTGACCATTGTAAAAGCCATCTCTTCAGTTCCTGGAATCAGAGCTTGCAAAACATTTGCCTGACAGTAGAATTTCTGCTCTAGTTGCCTGTTGGGAATTGTTGGGCAGGGGTGAAAGGCCGGGTGGGAGAAATAATCAGAGAAACTTATTCTGTGGGTGCAGAGACAACACAGCTGAGGGTAACTCTCCCATTCACCCAGCAGTGAGGTGGTGACAGGACGTGGAAAGTGAAGTGAATCAGCTGGCAAGAAGAAGCCTAAACTCAGCCATGACAGCTAAATTAGAGAGATTAATCAAGAATTCAGTTATTATCAGAAACAACATGCTTGCTTTGACTCACATCAGCCATTTGAATATAGTAGGACTGCTTCTGTATTTAACTGCAATAGAGAGATATACACAGTTTGTGAAATCTAGCCAAACAGTTTTAAACATATTTTTAAATCAATAAAATAATAATAATAATTATAATAAAAAAGACTGCAGACCTAGCAATAAATTTCAAATGAGGAAAAAAGAAAAAAAGCCAAAACAAAAATGAAAAAAAGCTCCCCCTCATAAACTCCCCTTTCTGGAAATAAGTATTTGAATCCAACCAGGGTATGGCATCTCTGCTATTGTAGCCACATATGCAAGGATCAGATTAGCTGCATTAATCAGAGCAGAAACATAAACTGGATTCCTTATAAAAAATGTTTTACCTGGTGTTGTGGTTTAACCCCAGCCAGCAACTAAGCACCACACAGCCTTGACTCTGGGTAAGCACTGCTCAGCAATAGCAAAAACATCCCTGTGTTATTAACACTGTTTACAGCACAAATCCAAAACACAGCTTCGTACTGGCTACTATGAAGAAAATTAACTCTATCCCAGCCAAAACCAGCACACCTGGTATTTCACTACAGCAAGCTACCCTGCATCACAGCAAGACTCTCCATGTGTATTTGCAGCATTCAGCACTTACCAAGCTTTTTCATCTCTCACCTGTGGCTTCTGTGTCTAATAGATGCAATGGACTGAATTGTAGAGTTATGAGAAGGTCATCCTAGATCTCTGTCTTGATTTCTTTTGTCTTTTAGTTTTCTAGTATCATCTGAGAAACTTTACTATTGGGCTCATATACATCTACATAGGTATGTATGCATACATATATATGCAAACACACATGTCACCACATCATAAAATAGAAACTGTAAGTAAAAAATAAATATTCACCTATAACTTTGTGTATGTAAGTAAATGTATATTCATACATATGTAAGCATACAAATATACACACATATATAGACAAGTATATAGATGGGTCCTGTGTTTTGACACAGCTGGATTTTTCCATTTGTCTACAGAATAACAAAAAATGCAAGAAATGGCCACTTATAAGATCTACATAAATTAAGGTCTATGTCTTATATAACATTTATAAGAGCTTTTAGATGATATCTAATAGATGCTTATTATCAATTTATTTCCCCCGGTTTTAATTTTGCCCTACAGAACTGTCTGGCTTGTGTGACTGATAGCCATTGGTCTTTAAATCAGAGATTACAAGGGAAATGAGAAATTAAAATATCAACGTGTTTATTTCTTAACTTTTAGTTTTGCCATTTCAAATGGCATAAATGTGACAATTAAGCACACTGACTTTTCCATCAATGGCAGATCCAGTGACAGGCAGTCCAATCAGCTCCGAATTATCAACGTTCTGATGTTTTTATTAGGACACAGGTAGAGTTAACAGTCAGCTTCAAACTTCCTTAATAGGAGAAAATACAACTCTATCAAAACAACAAAACATCACAGCATTCTGATGTATTTATTCACTTCACTCCCATTTCATTCAGGTTCATGTTAATCCTTCTCTGGTTCAAAAGCCCTAATGCACTTGAATATCTTGGCAAAGCTCCTTGGTGACCGTTTATGGTAAGTTATTTTCATCAAATAATTTTCTAAATGTCTGCACAGAGACAGCATACATCTGTCTTCCAGTTTGAGACAGAATGGCATCAACCATGCCTGCCGGACTGCTTTGACTATTACTGTTATCCATCAGATGTATTTCTGCCTTTGGCTGCTTATTTTACAAGCCCAGAAGACATAATATGTAACGTCTGCTATAATTTCCACCAGGCTACAAGATACAAAAATGAGTTCAAAAGTTATCTTAGCTTCTTCTAACCTATTAAAATAAATTCTAACCTATTAAATAAACCTTCTAACCTATTACAATAAATTAAATAATATTTCTGACAGCCAATATAAACTCATTAGGAGAATAATTTATCCTAATGGTTGAGCAATTGCATAGAAAGGAACGTTTACAGAAAAACTTCAATGTCACTAATACTACAGAGGACCCCAGTATATCCAGTCAAAGACTGAGACATCACTGTGCCAAGTGCTATAACAATTAAGCAACACAGACCTCAGCAAAGTGGATGGAGGATACGATGAAAAATTTTTCTTCCACTGCAAATTGCCAGTTTGTCTAAACCAAGCAATTATGCTGCTTTTGCTAAGCACAACTTTCCTCAAGTTTTTTAAATATTAGCCTTTTTTTTTTTTTTTTATAATGGCAATTTGGAATGTAAACTAACAATTAACCACAGTAAAAATACACAAGAAGTATAGAAATGCTTCAGTTAGTCCAAATCATCTGTTAAACATTTTCTAGTATGTGCATATATACGAAAGTTTAACTTTTTATCCTGATTTTAGAATAAATTGTTTTGAAATTGCAAATATTTCCTAGGGTAAGAAAACTAGTTAGCATGCACCTGCCAAGAACATTTCACATTTCTTCCTTACATTTTTTTTTAAATATTTGTAGTCAAGGGGTCAGCCTGGTTTCTGTGAAATAGTTATGCTGCAAAATTTTGAATATCTTTTCATTTCTGCAGATAATATTTTTCTGTATGTACTTGTTAAAATTACATGTGTGTACATATATATGCAGATTCCAATATTCTTGCACAGTCTTAACTTCATTGGTAATTGATGCATGTGAGGAGAAAAGCTTAAGCAAAGATTACAGAAATTCACAGTTATGTAGGAGAGCTAGACAATTACAATAGGACACTGGTATCACATTTTATTAAAATACATAAACTAAAAGTTTTATAAAATAATTCCTTAATCTTATTTATAATTCCTGCTTTTGTACACCTTGCTCAGTTTTTTTTAAACTTTCATGCAAATTTAATTATGGGCAGCTCAATAACCCAAGAAATAGATAAAAATTTTAAAAGTAGCAGCTATACATAACAATATAAGAAATTTGTCCTTTTTTTAAATCTAACTAAGAGAAATTGTTTGTTCTACTCGTAGCTATTTTGAAGCAATAATAATACAATTAATTGATTGCATTTATTTTTTTTCTTAAAATTTAATATTTGCAATTCTGATTTCTGCCTTCAGATTTGCTGTTATGATTAACCCTCCTTTGCTGAAGGATTTTCAATTGTTACTGATCCTTGAGATTCTCACTGAGCAAAGCTCATGGTCAGTGTTAACTGTATGAACATATCCATGGGTTTTAAACACATTAGATCTGTATTCAGTCCAAACTCACTTGGCATGATAAACTTCACTATGGCATGATATATTCCCCTGTCTTGAGTCATATCACCTCATGTTCTCACATCACTCATTCTCAGTAAAATGAATCAAATAATTTACAGAAACGCAGGTCAAGCCCAAATTATGGAAAAGAACATGCTGAAAGGAACTGGAAGATGATACTATGTCTTTGATCCGACAACAAAAACAAGTTTCTATAGTTGAGTACAAGTTCCTGCAGAGTTTATTGCTCTCTTTCATAAATAAATTTGGTCTATCTGTTACTCTCTGAGTCATTAAAGATTTTATGTGTCTTAAGAGTGGCCCTGAGTTTGATTCAATCAAGCAGCAGCTTAGTGAAAGTATCTCTTCTATTTAAATGCTATCAGCACCTGCCATACGTCACAGTATTCTACATCCCCTCCTAAATTGTTGGACAGCACAACAGTAATATAGTTATCCAAGACAGGACCGCATTTCATGTGTGAAATGGTTCAGCACACATACAGGCTATGGAGTTTAAAAAAAAATACAGAAAAAAAATAAAATGCTTTAGGTATTGAAGTTTAAATCATAGAAAAGGACTGTGTAAAAAAAAATGAAAATTACATTTTTCTCATAGCTATCATATGATCCACATTAGGAAGTACTCAAGTTATTTAAAAGATCTTTGAAGATCCGTATCATTTGTCAGAAGACTGTGAATTAGAATTGTATAATTGGATAGTTGGAGGGGGTTTGCAGACATTTGAAGTCCACCCCTTTATTTCAAGGCAGGATAATATTTACGTCATTCATGACATGGTAATGCACCTTCAGCTATGGAGACTCTTGGGGTGAGTGATCCTGGCTGGACTCCAGATGCCCACCTAAGCTGCTCTATCACTCTCCTCCTCAGCTGGATGGGGGAGACAAAATATAACAAAAGGCTCATGGGTGAAGATAGGGACAGGCAGATATCACTCACCAATTATTGTGACGGGCAAAACAGATTCTGCTTTGGGAAATTAGTTTAATTTATTACTGTTCAAATCAGAGTACAATAATGAGAAATAGAACCAAATCTTAAAAACATCTTCCTTCCACCTTCATGAGGAAAAACTTCACTTTGAGGATGACTGAGCACTGGAACAGGCTGCCCAGAGAGGTTGTGAAGTCTCCTTCTCTGGAGATATTCAAAAACTGCCTGGATGTGATCCTGTGCAACCTGCTCTAGGTGAACCTGCTTTACCAGGGGGGTTGGACTAGATGATCTCCAGAGGTCCCTTCCAACCCCTACTAATCTGTGATTCTGTGATTCCCCCCACCTGTCCCTTCTTCTCAGGCTTAACTTCACTCCCGATTTTCTCTACCTCCTCCCCCCCAGCAGCACAGGGGGACACAGAATGGGGGTTGTGGTCAGTTCATCACACGTTGTCTCTGCCACTCCTTCCTCCTCACAGGGAGGACTCCTCACACTCTTGCCCCTGCTCCAGTGTGGGATCCCTCCAATCTAGACATAGTATTCCAAGTGATTTTTTTCTTTACTCTGGAGAGAGGAAGACTAATTTGTCAGTGAGATTAGTTTCAAATTTGACAGTAGATGTCTTTTAGCCTGTGCTAAATCATTCATATTATCAGTATGAGCTAAATATCTGTTCTTAATAATGGGAGCATAAGAACCCAATGAATGTGAAGACAGAGTTAGACACCTAAATTAGATGTTTTAATCTGTAGCTTTATGCCAACAACATGAGCAGACTGTAGTCATATTTCTATGTAGTTCCATAACATTTGTCCTTTTTTTGCAAGATTATGACATTGTATCTTGTTTTCACCTTTGATTCACTGTAATCCCTAGACCATTTCCTATAGAACCATGATCCACAGTCATTTATTTTCTATGTTAGAGCTGTGCAGCTACTAGGTCTGGTATGCTGCTCTTACTTCTATAAATAATATTTATTTTTTTTCAGGCCATTGCTCTAGTTTATCAAGATCATTTTGAATTATAATCCAATCATCCAACACACTTACAAATGCCTTTCAGCTACAAGCATATCATACCTTCTATTTTTTCAATGAGGTTATTAATAAAATAATGAAGTAGTAGCAGACCCAGAAAAAAAAACTGATGGAACATCACTCAGCATATTCTGATAACTAACCATTAATGACAACTCTTTGAATATGGATATCCAACAACCCTAAATTCTACCTTTGTCCCAAAGGCCTTTGTATTCAAACAGTATATAACTCTCAGGGAACATCTTCCAGTGCTCTGAGTGCTCAAATGCACCTATATGGAAGTGCCTCAGAAACAAGCAATGACTGTCTCCAGGTTTAGTACTGCTGATCATAGTAGGGTGACTAAGTCATCTTTCTTTTACAACAATTAGAATGACTCAGTTTTCTGACTGCACACTAGCTAGCATCTCCATGTGACGATCAATAATGATCTTAACTTGGCTTAGTACAAGAAAGGCTCCCTGGGATCCTTCAGCATCATGAGGCTTAGGCCCTTAGGTGTCTAAAATAATAATATTATTACTTATAATAAATTAGATGATGATGAAATACTCATTTTAGTGCTTTAAGTACTGAAGTATTACGCAGAAGGGGGATGTCACAGCTGAAACCACCTGTTTTCTTCCAAAAAACAACTCACGCTCCATGTGCATATCCCAGAAGAAAATTATTGAGCCAATTCTTGACTAGAGTTAGTTTATGTTTTCTTATATGACAGCTTTAAGTGGCTCCTAGAGCTATAAGTGAAATGTGATGGAGAAATAAGTGACAAGTCTAGCTGGTCTGTCTACCTGTCTTGTGCTCAGAGTGACTGACTCTGTTGACTAAGTAGTGGATATAGATCTAGCTGTCACCACACACAAAGAAAAAATTGAAAAAAACAAACTGAATAAAAAAAAACTCTAGCCTTTTTTTGAGTAATTTTCATAGGATTATTTCTAAGAAGATGTAGTTTTCTTTTACCTCTGGAGGTAACAGTGATAAATGCATGGGATCATTTGGAAAATAATTTTGTAAGTTGGATAACTCTGCACACAGGGTTTAGTTGCAATCCTTACTGATATGCCAGGGTCTGAACTAGGAACCTGAAGAAGTGAAAGCTGGTTTAGTGATAGTGAGAGTTGATGAATAAACCTATACAAAAATAAACAGTAAATTCTGACCAATATTATAAAAAAAAAAAAAAAAAGGTGAGTTCTTGACATAATTAACATGAAATGACACTGCCAATATTGATAAGGCATTTCTAGATTTCATATGTGACAGTAGAGTGAGTTAAAATATGAAGTCTAATTCTATGTTTTCACTTGCAGGTATGATTTATCATGAGATAATACAGATGTTTTCCCCTTTCTCTGTCTGTCCTGCTCTTACATAAGAATTCAGTGCCCCTTTATCTTGGTTTCTTGTTAAGCAGCTATTGAACCACTTACTACAGCTTCTCACAACAAAATAAACTGGTACGAAGTGGACAAGCAGCTACTTTACAAACATCTAAGACATCTCTGCAGTGATATATAAAAGAACCTTTGCAAGTGTCAATATTTAATCTGTCCCTAGTCATTACTAAGGGCTCAAAAGACTCATGTCTGGAGTGAATTGAGAGTTCAGTAGATTTTACAAATAACTGTACAAAAGCACATCATCATTGCTTACCCACATTTTAGAAGGGTCTTCAGGTCCTAGTGGCAGAATTGTTACCTTCTATCTACAGACATGAAATTGGACTTCATTTCGGCCGTGCACTAAAAATGGGTGTAGTCAATCTAATCTGCGGGGGTTGCAGTCTCAAAGGTAACTACAGTCAGATGTAGTGTGTGTGCACACCGATATATCTATAGACCTGTATGCATATATTTATGCACATGTAACTGTTCTGACCACATTTCAGAACCCATTCCTGACACCAAAGTATTTGATTCAGAGCAACTGTTACCAACATGACTGATGAAAACTTAATTCAGATGCCCAACTTATGCCCCAACTAAATTCAGGGGATTTAAGCTCATTATTCCCTGATATTACATTTTTATATCACAAACTAAATGTATTATATACTGTATCATGAAACCACCATTTGCATTGCAATGAGATGAGATCCAAACATGTGTACAGCTCCCTTTACTTAGCTGTCTCTCTTGTTACCTCTATATCTGTATTCAGGGGAAGTTCTTAAGGCGCGTGTAAGAATTTGCTGAATTTTATTGATAGGAAATTTTCTTGTATAACAAACACAATTTTCAAAGGAGTTCTTTTAAATTTTCAGTGCCCTTTGTGGTTTTTCCCAGGCATGACATTCATGCTTGAATGAAGAATTCCATTCAACCTGCAGTCAGCCACCTGACTGATGAGCTTGCTCAAAGAAACAACAAGACGTGAAACAGATCTAGTAGAGAAGTTAAATGACAGAAAAATCAAAATTATAGCAAGACCCTCAGATAAGTGATTTGAGAGGTCAAAGCTCCTTGGCTCTGTTTATTAATAATTCATTTCATGTTATTTCTAGACTTTGTACAACTTTGTGCTGTTCAAGATTGCTTCCAAGAGCTAATAGGTGGCAAAATAAACCTTTGAAAATAGTTGATGGGGAAAAAGCTAAAACCTTGGAGTTAATATTATTATAACTCTGCTTGCAAATGTTGTATTAGTAGCAACACTGGTTTTGAAATACTATACTGGAACACAAAAATTTCTGTAATAATATCCTTGTAATACAGATCTGAGAGACTGTTCATTACACTCACCCTGAAAATGGAGGGCTTATCCCAGCAGTGCAAGTTCTAATGTTTCATCCAAATTCCCAAAGTTTCAAATCGTCAAGCTGCCATGACACCCTTGCTGCTTCCCTTCTCAAATTGAAGAGCTGTAAATGTCAGAATATTGATATTTGAGCTATTTTTTTCTCCAATTATCTCTTTCATTGACTGTTAAAACTTACACCTTTTCATACAAAGGGAAAGACTAATGTCAGACAGGTTCAGATTAGAAAAACAAAAATGCAGTAGAAATAGAAGGAATTTAACACTGAAGTCTATATCTAAATGGCGTGGAAGGTTGTTTCTGTAAAACCCTATCAAGATTAGGTGTTTGAAAACCGGGATGGATTTTTACTAACTCCTGAAGAAGGCCCAGAAACCTTTTGGGAACACGCCAGTGAGCACAGGACAAAAATCACTTGAGGGACAGTTCTAGTTTAAAAAAATTTAGAGTTAAGATCCACTGCCGGGGAACATTCCCACGCATTGTTTAATTTACGTCTATGAATGTCATCACTACATCTTTTTTGGTGCTCTGTGTTGTAGTAGAGGCCACATTAGAGTAGTTCATTCTCTTTTCTGAAACTTAGATCTGTGATACCCACTTCCTAATGGAGATCACCTAATGCAGTTGTCTTTGAAAGTCTGACCCTATCAAACAGCATTATGAAATGCTGAGAGCTTTACTCACAAGAAAACCCATACTGAAAAGAGTCTGAAAAAAAACTTCAGAGAAAGGCAATTTAGAAAAAAATAAGGCCTATATAAGTGGTAGATCTCAAAATGCTACAGCTGCTGGTTTATCTGAGTTTTCTTCCATTTCAAGCTGCTTTATCAGCACTTCTTTTCCTTCATGCACTATTTGATGTACAAGGGCTGCTTTTTTTATGTCAAAGTCATTGCTTTCCTTAAAATAAGAATAATTATTTGCACAATGATTTCTTATGCTCCACCCTGAGCCAGGAGATGCTGGATGTCTGAAATGTCAAGTAACCTAGTATAATGAATGGAGAATCAGTGAGAAGAAAAAACAGTCACTGTAGCTAGGACACGGGGTTACACACCATGCGGACAGCTTTGCGGAAGTATGATGCCAAGTACATAACCCTGAGGATAACACCAGGCTTGCGATAATAGAAGGAGCATAGTCATGCTTGCATAGAGGTGAAGTTTTTATACAAAAGAGGTGGAGATCAGCTTAAAAAAAAAAAAAA
>VXBL01005325.1:0-26722 GCA_013400195.1 Aramus guarauna | reverse complement strand
AAAAAAAAAAAAAAAAAAAAAAAAAAAAAAAAAGGAAAAGATTAGGCAGGAAGAGATAATACAGGCAAAATATCAACGATGTATCAAGGCTTTGTGTATCTGGCTGGCTCTGTCAGTGAGGTCAAGAATACAACCCTGCACCATTCTCAAAGTACTTTAATTAGCTATCCGCTCTTCACTAATCTATGCACTATTGTTCAGTTCAGAAAATACTGAGGGACCACTGTTATTGTTGTTGTTGTTATTATTATTATTATTATTATTATCGTTATTAAACCAATAACAACACAACACATTGCTGAGTTATAAGTTTCAAAACCTTTTAAATTAATTACATGAAATGCAGTTTACAATGCTGCAGACTGAAGCACTTCTGCTGTTTTCACACCACCCACCTTCCAGATTTTAAGTTTTATCACCAGGAATTTGGGGGCAACATTAATAAATAAATTTTTTAACATTTAAACTGATTTTTAAGTAAGGTCTGTCTCCATCTGTTCCAGTGCGGCTTTTGTACTAAACCCCTAACAGACTCTTCTAGACACAAGTTTTGAATAAAAGCATCACCACATAAAGCATAGATTAAATTTTAGATAAATTTTAACCCAGGTCAGAGAAAGACTGAGATTTCTAATTTGTTTGTTCTTGTTCTTTCACTTACTCTTGTACTTGATTTTAAGAGTAATAGTAATCTCATTAACTTCTTGTATGCATACTATGCACGTAAAAAGTAAGAGACAAGTACAAAGTAACACAAGGTTTGGTAAACAAAGAGGTAAAGTAAAAACCAGAAATTCAGAATGACCCCTTGTTTCTCAGCATCCTTTCAGGACAAGAGTTTATCCATCGAGGACATCCCACCTGCTAACCCTGCTGCAAGCACAGAAACCGAAAGAAAGAAAAACTGTGGAGACTTCATTCATAGAATTCAATAAGCTTGGCTAAGCTGAAAGGAAGCTTTCACTGCTTCTTCTATTCATTTCCTGGCTTTTTTTTTCTTCTTTTGTCATTATCTTTTTCTGTACACACCAGAAAATAGAGTTTCAACAAGAAGTTGTTTTATCACATAGTAAATAAGGCCGGATCTGCCACTTTTACATCTCTGTACCTTCCCAGTTTACCTGACAAAAAGAACTTGCACTTCTGGGTCTGAGCACGGTGGCACTTACATCCATATATTCACAAATTTCACCAGACTGCTCTGGAAGGACTGTAGCAGCACCTCCCTGGCATATCAAATCATTCTTAAGTGACACATGAAAACTAATTTATACCTAAAATTCTTTAATTTTGTTTGCCAGGTCAATAGAAATAATGTGCCACTTGTAAGACTATCTGATCTATTTATATTTCTATGCCATTATAACAGTTTAACTAGTTTTCCATATATACCTATTATTTTTACCTAATACTTTTACTGAGATAGTGTCAAAAATCTTAGACTAACATTTTGTTATACAAACTATAAGGGCAAGGCAGCATTCTCAAGGGTATGGGCTTTTCCATCTGAATCTCAGAGACTATAAATGGAGACAGAAAAGGAAAATGAAGGAAAGAGGATATCAGTTTTAAAAAAGAGGCAATAATTAGAAGTAATAGTCCTGCAGCTACTAGAAATCACAGAAAAACTGTGCTTTTGAGGACAAAAGTATCCCTAAATCTCCACTCTTACAGGAGCTTCTGTTAGCCGATGGGAAAGTGTGATGATAAGTAAGAAAATACTTGTTTGAAAATCTATCCACTGAACGGCAGGTTTTGTCTATAGGAGTATATGGGAACAGAAAGTTGGCCTTTACTTACTGAGCAAGCATGGGTTAAGGGTGCGTATGAAGAGCCTGGAAAATTGAAGCACCCAGCTTTGACTTATTGCAAAAGAGCAGGGAAAGTCAGGAGTTAGGAGCACGATTAGTAAAACCCAAAATAAGAAAGGGAGTCCTGGGAGCAGATGCGATCCCCCAATCCCTCATCTACCCCTACTGGGAGGGCAAAGAGTAACACAAAACCACATGAACAAGCAATGAAATTTGGAAAGATGTTTTCTTTTATTTTGACTTACTTCATCAAAGAGCTGTCAAGCCTGATCACCTTGACCTGGGAGACCAAGAACCATCAAGGGCTGCGGCCATCAGCATCACACAGCATCATTTCCATGATAATGTATAGTCATAGCTAATTAGCAGAGTACGTGTTAAAGGCTAAAAGTTTCAGTGATAAGCATAGTGATTAACCATTAGGACAGCGTGTTGCTAATGAATGAATCTAGTGAAATTGTCTTTAAAATTTGAAGCTGATCTGATTTATCAGACTTCTAAAAGCTCCTCTTGTGGTGATCTCTAGTTTCCTAGATAAATACTTATATATATACATACAAAAATATATTCAGTTACAACATTGTATTGTCTGGATGCATCTTTCCAATCCCTGAGGACTGGAGAACTAGATGCTAATATTTACTTTGCACAGGTGATAAACAGAATTTCTGGAAATACAAAGCAGTCACTCATGGTATTTTGTCTATATTCAAATTCACCTGTATTTATATGCTCTACTACATTTGTGTATCCAGTTGCCCAGATGGGGAGTTTGATAGAACTTACTATAGCTCCTATGCGACCTGGGCTTCCTTTGCAATGAAGATGGTAGACCTACAGTTTTCACTTTGATACGTATAAGACAGTCAATAGATGGTTCAGGTCCAGGAGCTCAGAACTTAGCAGTTTCAGCTTAGACATGAATACAGGGAGCATAAAGCAGAGTAAGGAATTCATCCAAGTTTGAGGATCAATATAATAGCTCGTGCAGGGAAAGGGAAAAGAGAAAGGAAAAAACTCAACTTTAAGATTTTCTGTAAATATAGTATTAATAATAATCATCTGTATTCTTACAGGTACAGGTGAAAAAAACAAGAATTTTCAAACATGGACTGGTTTGCTATTAAGGTTAACAAATTATTGAATTACAAGGGATTGGAACTAATATGCAGTATGTTCTGAGTGCCAAAAAAGAAACCAAAGATAGTTCAGACATGTTAATAAGATTTCTAGAATATGACCTAATTAGGAACCTGTTCCTCCTGGGTTTCAATCAAAGCTTCCATTGTTTTCACTGAATTCTGGACTCAGGTTTCAAGTACCCACTATCAAGAAAGTTTTGTCATTTTTCACAATGAAGGACCAAAAAATGAGCCAAGCTTAGCAGAACAGGCATGTTATAAAACATAAAGGAGAGTTCACATTTTTCAGACATGACTAATCAAATCTAATTTTATAGAAGATGTTTTTATCGTAGAACCTCATTTATTTGACTAGACAGAAATATCTCTGCCCATATTGGAAGTAATAATTGAGGGCTAAAACACATTTCCACATTTCCACTAAACAAGAATGGTCAGCTATTTCTTAATGTGTTAAAATATCATGGCAGTAACTATGGTTTAGAAATAGAGACGTTCTTGAACCAGTAATAGTGAATGTGACATATAATTCTGTACAACCTGTATCTTACTAAATATTTTGGAAATTTTATTTGTTTGTTTGATTGCTTACTTGCTTGCTTACTTTTTTAACAGAAGAGAAATACTATGAGAAGATGAAGGAAATATGAAATCTTTTCTTTGACTTATTTCTTATACTTGGAAAATCATGTTGCCTTTCCATGCTGCTATTTCTCTTATCATCTCCTGGTTTATCCAATTACTTTCTAAATCTTTATAGTAAAGATTTTAGCTTATTCTCTTATCTTTTTTTTTTTTTTTTTAGTTTTAGTTTTCCTACAGAATCTAAGGCTTTGAGGAATTTATCTCAGTGTGAGTTCACAGGAACAACTAGTTTATGGAATAATTCTTTCATAGACAGTTTTGTGATAAATTGGTCATAAATTAATGACAAAAGAATTTCATGATAAATTGTAACTCAGATATTGAAAGATTACTCAACGTTAACAGATCTTCACAGAAATAAGCATTCAGTGTATAGCTACTGTTAAAGCAGAGCAGGGCAAATTAAATGGGAAAGCATCCCAACAAAAGAAATTATCAGTGGAGTTAATCAATCATTGCTTTAACTTGTCTTGTTTATTATCCTTCACTAAAGATTTCATCACCAAAAATAATAATAAAAAAAGGAGACACTGTCAAGAATTAATAAAAAAAAAAAGGCACTGACAATAAAGAGTGTTGCATAAAGATAGATTTGCATGTACAAAACTCTACCCATAGGGTTCACAGCTGATGACATACATATAGTTTAAAATTAGCTTTGGGAAAAGCAAAGGGGAAGGGAAAAGGGGAAGGGGAAGGGAACCAGCAGCCAGCTTCAAAGAGTAGCAGTGATGTCCCCAAAGGAACATGCTCCTCTCAGTGTTGTCTCCAGTGCTTCAAGTGCTGACAATTAAGATGCCTTTGATAATATTGCTTGTTCTGGTTTATGATGGCATTAGTGCTGAATGGAGTATTATATACCATTGTAATGGTAGCTGGGATTGCAGGTGCAAAGCCATGACCATAACAACAGTAGGACAACAGCATGAAGCAGCAAGGAAAGACAGTACCCAAGAGGCACTGAAGAACTGCCTTGATAATAAGGGAAGGATTCAAGAGTTGCAAGCAAAAGAGAGGCTGCAAAATTGCAGATGAAAGGCCCTTAGCCTCAAAGACATTAAGGCACTTACAGCACTGTGTAACAGAAGAAAGACCAGGATTTCATCATAGAGAACTAGGGGACCTTGAGAACTAAAAATATTGTATTATCCAGTGATTCAATAATACAGAATTTCAATAATATACTTAGGAGAAACCATGTGACCAAGTAGTTATCTTGGCTAGATTTGCATTCAAAAGAAAAGAATATTCATTTCCACAATGCATTTGTCTCATCCTGAAATGGACATTGAAACAGATCAGATGAGTTTTATCCTGAATACAACTGTTTCTTCCTAGGGAGTCACCTGGCTGGTGATGGGGATGTTATGGTGAGTCACCATCTTCTGAAGGCCTTAGCAGGGAGGAATATGATGTTAATGGTGGCGGTTTCTATTTCCTCAATTTGGAAGACCACTCAGGGCTATTTGTATGTTTTTGCTAACATGTTTTTACACTTTCGCTCTTTATTGACTCATCTGAAACTCCGTATTACATCCAAATATACAACATATGGTGTCTTTTATGTGTGTTGATACTGCTTCTCTGTTCTCTTTGTTACCCATAATACTAGTGCTGAATAGCTCCATGTCTGCATTTCTTTAACTGGCCATGGACAAGTGGCTGATAACTGTGGTCTCCAGTGCCAAGATTGTGCCCATGCCTATACCCCTCTCTGCTGCATCCTGTTTTTCCACTTCTCAAGGCCTCAATTCTCATACCAGACTATTTTCTCTACACTACATCATTATTTTAGAATTGTAAAACTGGTTGTACCATACAGCAATAAGCAAAATAAAACAAATCAGCCATAGCCACCCATCAGAAGAAAAATTGCTATTATAGGTAAACCAAGTTAAAACTAAGCTGCAGATAGGTCAAGCAAAGTCCAGAGGCCTTGCAAAATCAATGGCAATACCGTCTTAGAGGGCTACATGGTAACAGATGTGATACAGCCACGAGCAATGCAAATGTAATGTATCATTAGCTGTATTTACTGGGGAAGAAAAAAATCTATTAATGTCAGGGGGAAATCTCAGATGAGATACTTCCTGGAAAATGCGTGCAAATTCTTTTCAACATGTTGAAATGCTGAAAAAAAAAAAATCCTTGGGTAATCAAGTGAATGAAGAGTCTGTGTTACATGAGTAAATGAGAAGATTTTGGCCTGATTACTCTAGTAAAACAAAAGCTAAGGAGGAATGTGATTGCTATCTATAAATACAGGTTAGAGAGAAGGACGTGTGGGAGTGCATGTGGAGAAGGAAGACAGGAAAGAGAGAGCTACTGGTGAAACACAGCCTTGGCACGACAGCAAGTTAAAACAATGTATTTTGAAATCAGAACAAAATGCCTAAATCTCAGGGCCACGGCGCTTGGGAACAGCCTTCCAGGGAGGATTACAGAGACAAGAAAATCTAACGTTTTCTGAAATTCCGTTCTACACCGGGACTTCATGGAACAGTGCACTGGCCTCAGTGCTGCAGACAGACCCTTCCAGTCCACAACTCCTCAGCTCCTACGGCACAGAAATGAATGAGTTTTACAGTGACAGTTAATGAGATTTCACAGAAATTAGTAATGAATGAAGGACTGAGGAATGGATCCCCATAGTAACAGGGCAGTTCTTAGAAAAGATTTATCTGGTGGGAGTTAATGAACTCATTCTTGATGTTATCCTTTGAATTACTTAGGGTGATAAAACTTTTAAAATATCGTAAGGGAAGTTATTTGATTTGTTTTGGTTTGGCTTGTTTACCTCAATTTCTACTTGGAATTAGAATGACTGATTTTTTTTTTTTTTATTTAATCAGAGTTTAATTAAAAAAAGATGAAACAAAAAGTTTTAATGATTTTGAGTTTTAATATTTTTGATAAACCCTTTTTTAAAAATTTACTTGAAATGACTCTTTAAGATTTCAGTAATTAAAATACAACCTTTGCATTTCAATTTTTATATTGTTTTTTTTCTCTGCATAACCTGCTGACCCATCATGATAGTGTTTTAACCAGTCTATTCTATTTTACTCAGACATTTCACTTATTGAGAACAGCTATTTGTTACTACTGGATGACACAGCTTATATTCTGTTCTTTCTGGGTCACTGTGCTTCTTGACTTTTACGCTGACAGGAACTAAAGTAAATTGGAATTTCAGGTCTAGTTAAAATACATTCACTTAGGCCATAAGTTATGTTACTATGCAATAATATGTCTAGTCTTCCAGCCACATCACAATTCAGATGTAAAAAAAAAAAAAAAAGAAAAAAAAAGAAATATAAGGCTAGTGAGATGAGAATTAGAGACTTAGGTAATGTTGGATATGAAAAACAGAGGCAGCCAGGTATGGGAGATGCATGGTCAGATGTTGATACTATATTTTATTATGTACTACTCAAATCATAGTAGTATTTTATGGTATACTTGCTTTTGGCAGTATTATACACTGAATAGCAAATCCTATTTGGAGTGACAAACTCTTATTATTATCAGTGTGGGAAATAGTTTGATGTAGAGAAGAAATAGTGTTTCAATTAATGCAGAGTTTCATCTACACATTCTGATTGAATAAATAAAGCATTTGTAATATAGGTGTGATGTCCTAACTGTAATACAGCAGGTATAATATACTAATAAAAAATAAAAATGAATTTACTATAACATTTTAAATGACATGTTATATTCCATACTAAAATATCAACATTCATATGTGATTTTTCTCTAAAGCCAAATGTTGGAAATTCAATTTTACTGGTAATTTTTAAAAGATAAAGCACTTTTTATTTGGAAGTAAAACATCAAACTGTCAATTCTTCATGACACAAGTTTTAAATTTCTTTAACTTCTGATTTACTCACTTCTTAAAGGTTTTTTTCTGAATATCTTTTGTGAGCATATATGATTATTTTCTCATATTTCTTGGTAAAAAATGTTTTTATATATACTAGATGTAAAATTATATAAGGATATATAATACATCTCTCTTTTGCTGAAGCACAACTTGTTTAACTAAGATTTTTTTATTGTTTGTATTTTACTGTCATATCACAGTACCATCCATGCTGGGTTCAATTTTCAAAGTCTGAACTCAATTTCTGCAAATTCTGAATCATCAAGTAACCAAGAGTTCTTCTATTTTAGGTATTTACCTGCATATTTTTCTTTTTTTTTTTTTTTTTCATAGTATCTTAGCTCCTCTTCAGATCAAATGAAGAAATGCTTAACAACCATATTTAAAGACAGGGAACAAATAACAGGCGGATTTAATGAGTTGCCCAAGATCAGAGAGTAAATTTCTAATAAAGATGCAAAACACAATTAAGTATTAATTATTCTAACCCATCTGTACTAATTATGACAGGAAGGAAAATAATAAAATATAAATATATTTTTTATTGTTTTCATCTTGTATTTCCCTTATCCCAACCTTTTACAGGTATGTAATAAATAACAAACTCCCTTTGACTCATAAATATATACGCTCAAGTGATTCAAGTGGAACAAATCCTGAAACACGTAACTGAGATATGAAAACTGAGATGAGAAATTAATCAAATTCCCCAGTGATAATGTCTTGTGTGTTTTATAATGCCTCTAATTCTACTTGTGGTAGCTTCTTTTGCTAACACTGAGAATTCTAAAATTTTGACCCCTTCTTTTCAGCATGGTTTTGCTGGACTTCTTCAATGCAACAGAAAGCATAAAAATATTTCTTTGTGTATAAATATACTGAATCTCTTTAGCAGCAATGCTTCCTCTGAAAGAGATACACTTACCTGCACACACGAATGCACAGTATAGCTTAATTTTGCAGGAAGAAGCGCTTAGTCGTATAAACACAGACCAGTGTATTGGGTTTGTGTGGCAAGATTTTGGTAGCAGAGGATGCAGGGGTGGCTTCTACGAGAAGATGCCAGAAGCTTCCTCTGTGTCAGAAAAAGCCAATGTCAGTCAGCTCCAAGGTGGACCTGCCGCTGGCCAAGGCCAAGCCCATCAACAATGGTGGTAGCAACTCCATAATAACATATTTAAGAAGGGGGTCAAAAACCTGCGTAACACCAATAGCTAGCAGGCCTAGTGTTGTGTAGACTGGCCCATGATGAAAAAAACCCAAATTCAGTCAGTGACACAAGTCACGGAACTAGGTATTGATCTGCTGGGTCTTCCTATTTCTTCCATCATCATTCCCAGCAACGGGAAGGATAGAGGAGAACACTAGCTGTGCTCCTGATCCATTAACCAGTCATCCCAAGGCCCTGAAGTCTCTATTGATTGCCCTTGGACTTACTGCAACATAATTGGTGCCTACATGGAAAAGCAATAATGAGCAATAATCCAATGACTGTACCAGGGTAGAAAGTTTTCTCGTTACTTCTTCAAGACAGGCCCCAGGGAGGCAGCAGACCTCCCTAAGAAGTGGGTCAAGTTGGCATATTGAGCCATCTATTCCCCTCAGNCTGTACTGGTGTAAGAGCAGGGCACGGCCTGCAGCCTGACACCTGGGTGGCAGCGTGTTCCCACCGCAGCTCTGTCAGTTGTGGTGGGGGCAGAGCTCAGAGAGGCCATGGCCTTCTGCCAGGTGGATACCATTGCTGCCTGGTCGAGCTGGCTGAGTTACAGCACCTGTCCTGTGTGCCTTCTCATGCAAACTGCCACACCACGCGCTGTTTGCCCACTCTGTTGCTGGCATTCCCTAAGGGGTTTTTTTATTAGGCAGGGATCTTGGTCTCTCTTGGCTCCACCCAGGTCTCATCCGGCATGCTGCAGGCTCCTGGAGGTATCTCCATTCTCTGGGGGTTCCCCCATTTTGGAACCCTCCCTGTGCACCATGCTAGAGGACTCCACTGCTGAATGTGCCGGCACTGGAGCCGCTTGACTCTGCAAGTGTTCAGCGAGAGAGTTCTGGGTGCTTTCTTACCTCAGAGGTCACTTCATCCCCCAGGTCCCTTTTAAATAATTCAAGTCTGTCTTTTTTTCTTTTTTCTTTTTTTCTTTTTTTTCAATTAACTTCTGTTTCCATCAGGAGCTTTTATGGCTATTTTTATGTCTTGGGTAAACAAGAGAACCTTTTTATATTCTTCCCTTGCTTTTTGGTGATCTTTGTGCCTAAAATAGTCGATAGAACATTCTCAAGCTTGTTTAAGGTTACATTTCTTACCTGAATAAGATTGGGACCCTGGAGTACCTCTTTTTCTACTCTTTTTTGTTTCTTTCATCAGGAGTTAAACTGAATCGCAGCCACAAACTTCCATTGTAACATCTTGAAAAGCACATACCTGAAGATCATTTTGGCATCATCCATGTGTCTGCAGTTTGTTTATTCTTCTTCCAAGGCAGCATAACCAGCAACAGAAGCCTTTCATTCCTTTATAACAGTTTACCACTTGCATGTTTCACCAAAAAAAAATTAATTATGCAGCATGTTTTACAGTCTTATCAGTACCAAAGAAGTACAAGACATGGGTGTGCTCCATACTCCAAACTTAAACAAACCAAGGAGGCAGCTTTAGTCCCACCAAAGTCAAAAGGAATTTCACAACCACACAATCATTAGCACAACAGACGTGAAGACTCACCTCCGCTTCATGTCCATGTGGTAGCAAGTACCTGTGTATGGGTTGTCCCTGCCCAGATGTTGACCCACGTGTTGTGACAGCCAAGCTGGGGGCACCGGGGGGAAAACAGGTTTCAGCAAGGGCCAAAGGCGGCACAGGCAGAGGAGGAGGAAGCCAAGGAGGGAGCAGCAGCAGAGGGACCCCGAGGCCGCAGCAGGAGGAGGAGGAGGAGGAGGAGGGCAGGAGGTGCTGCAGGCCCGGAGCAGGGATCCCCTGCAGCCCTGGAGAGACCCCGCTGGAGCAGAGACCCAGCCTGCAGCCCGGGGAGGGCCCCACGCCGCAGCAGGGGGGTATTTCCTGCAGGAGCTGCGGCCGTGGAGAGCCCAGGCGGGAGCAGGTTGTCCCTGAAGGACTGCAGCCCGGGGAAGGGCCCGCGCTGGAGCAGGGAGACGTGTGAGGAGGGAGGAGCGGCTGAGAGGGGCTGGGATGGACCCACCGCAACCCCCATCCCCACCCCTGTGCCCCTCGGGGGGAGAGGAGTCGGGGGTGAGGGGGTGAAGGTGAGGAAAATGGAAGTGAGGAGGAAGTTGTTTTAATGGTTGTCTTTTTTTCTCAACATCCAACTCTTTATTAATTGATCATGAATACTCACAGTTGGATACTACATGGAGGTCCTTATGAACCATGTCACATATGTGATATTCACAACACTTAGTATTTAATCACGTTTAATTCACATTTAGTGACACCAAATTGGTTGTAAATGCACTCGAGCCCTGAATCCTAATTCTCACATAAGCTATGCAGAAGGTTCAAGTTTGTTTTTTTTCACCTCATTCCTAATTATATTTTTTTCAGTCAAGTACTACTCCACAATGTAACAATATCAAGATAGCTTTATTTGTTTTCTTTTTGCTTGGGTTTAATGTACATAATTTTATTCTTTAACTAATTTTAGCATTAAAAAGAAGAATTTTGGATAATAACATGTTTATTTTCAATAACTCATATCAGCACTGACTGAATTATTCCAAAACTGAAACTGAATAAAATCCAATTCAAGAAACTTTGTGCTCCTAACATCATCTTTGCAGTGAAAAAAACCAACAATATGATGAGTGATTAAAAGGCTGACAGTTCATAGATACAAATACCTGAATCTGTTTGACCAAAACATATGTATGAGAGAGAAAGCTATTTGTTCATGATATATGAGATGAATATCCCTGACCCCAAGAAATTGCAGGATGAGAATCAGATGGTGATGATTAATGTTATGCAAACTATTTTACAACTAAAGCAAGAGCAGTGGAAATTGCTTTTCTTGCAGATGGGGGTGTGAGCTTTATGACAAATCAGTTCCTTTTCTCCCATTCTATGAAGTCTTGCATATTTCTTTATCAGAATGGAACATAAACAAAAAACCCTGAACAAACAAAAACAGACTCTATTGTGTCTTCCTAGTCCCTACTCTTTTTTTTTTTTTTTGGTATAAGCAAAATATCTGATTCATTGCAGAGCGAAAGGGATTAGATGAGAATTAAATTTGATGCTTGCTGTAATTCCACTTTCTCCACTCTACTGGTAGAATAAAATAATCAGAAAGGGACTCTAAAAGTAGGAATTTAATCAATATATGGAATATATTTGAAGTTTTCATGCACACATGTTCCCTTCCTTTTTAAAGAAAGAATATTTTGCCATTGCTAGACAGAGATCCTCAGAAGAAGGGTGACTGAATGGAAGGTAGGATAAATGCTTTCAGATATTTGAACCTCCAAATTATTAATTAATTAATTTAAAATTATTAATGTTGATTCACATCATCAAAAAATGCTTCCTCATCTGCTAGTGTCACTGCTATAAAATAGGTCCCTAGTATGCAAATTCCTTAGGAAAAAATGCCCCTCCATTGTATTGACATAGCTTTTCCTTTAGGAAGAAAAGAGAAAGAGTAAAGACACAGAAGCCAGAAAGGACCACCTAGTGTGATGAAAGGATGAGATCACTTTAGAATATTTTCTACAGATCTCCTAAGTGAATTTTTTTGCATGTTATGTGAATGTGTGGTAGAAATATTGCTTCTGTTAAAAGCAAATATTTGTGTCTGCCTCAAATTGTTATTCAATGAGAAATCATATACCTATCTCATTGCCTGTGTTACGTTTTTACAGTTGAAAACAGCAGTGGGAAATGACTATTGATTTGTTGCACAATTTGTTCTTGCATTTCTACTTCATCACATTTATATACTACATAACCTGTGTGTGTATTCCTTCTTGGGACATTATAGGACTTCTACATCAGTTTTCTCTGTCAACCCCAGAGCAAAATTCATCAAAATATTAAACAAACAACTCAGAGTTTCAAGTAGATTCACTTTCCAATGTATATCTGTAGAGAATACCAACATAAAATATAATGATCAGGTGCTCAGATGGTCTAAATCACCATAGGTCTACTTAATGTTGCAGCTGTATTAATTTACAGTAGATGGGTATCTTGCCTATAGACCATCAATAATGTTTATTTCCACCAAACCAAAGCTAGTCCTGAAACTGTAAAAAAGACAGATTCCAGTGGAAACTGCAACTTTCTGAATTGCTTAAGTCAAAGGGTCCTATCTGTTAGACTAACTTATTTTGACAGGATTGTGCTAAAGTAAATGAGATGAAAAATCTGAAGGAGGTAAAGGTGCAAAACCTCATAAAGTCAGCATAAAACTACTACATATCAAAACAATTCCTTTGTCAATGGTCAAAGAGGAGCAATCATTGGCATGGCTTATCTTCCTTTTCTTGTCCTTTGGAGGTGAGGTGACACAAAGGGAAAAAGAAGTTGAAATAATAATACCTATAGGTCATGGATGCTATATGAGCTAGAGCCGATACAGGACCTCAGCTGTGCCATGCTTCTCTTATATATGTGTGTCCCTCAATATCCTGTTTTAAGCAATTCTTTTTTGGATGCAATTACATATGCATAAGGAGCACTGAAGATGACAATATCCCTGATCGTCCTTTATGCTCGGACATCTAACTCTTCTGTGCGATATTGACTGCCTGGGAATAAATTACGTGAATCTTGAACACTGACACCTACAACCAAAGCATTTAACAGAACTCACTTTTTGCCAAGAAATCACATAGATAAGAGCAACAGCCAGGTATTTTTCCCTCTCCAAGGAAAAGTTACTCTAACTGGCTGGTGTGAGGAGTCAGATCCTCTCAACGCATCTGAGAAACAGCTGAGGTATGTAGTTGGTTGTTTGCGTTGTAGGAAAGGTTCCTAAAGACTTAAAATGAAACCTCTGAAGCTCTGTGTGGAAGGGTGAAAACAGCAGCATCCTCCACTTCTGCAGTATCTTTCAAGCAATGTTGTCTATTTCTACAGTATCTACCAAAGCCATCAGAGTGTTTTTGAGTGAAAAAGAATATTAATTTTACATACTTCACAGACATCAGAGAAATTGCAGAAGCTGGTGTAGAAACTGAGTAGGTATTTGATTTTTGGAGGTTCTCATCTTCTGTTCAGGAATTTGGATCCTTCAGTGCCTTTAATGAATTTTATTCTAAATTATTTTCTCATAATCACAATGCCTATGGCAGATAAGAGAATCATGATCTCACAGTCCCTCAGATTCTGAGAGTGTAAAACTCCACTTGCTCTTACTGAACCCCACAGGATTTTTCTCGCTCACACAACGGCAGAATTCAGATGTAGGTATGGGAAGAGAAAGATGAGGAAAAATTTTAATCAAAGTATATAATCAGAAGGTTTTTGAAGTGATGGTCCTTGATAACTTAAACATGCTTATTTCTAAGCACCAAATTTTTGTTTCTCCTTAAGAAGGTGTAGAAAAACAAAGCAATAACTTTACTAGGCCAATTTAAATTGGGGATTCTATTTGCCTCTTCCACAGCTGCAAATAACTGCATCAGTTATCTGAAGTATATTAATGGATTAGTCAAAATAGAACACAGCTGGTAATAACAGTAAAGTCAAAAGCCTTTTCCCTAGTTAATGTCTAGGCAGGTACATTAAGTTACTGAAAAACAAGTGAGACATGTAAAAACATAAATGCAAACATTTAACATCCTCGAACAATATGCTTATTGCTTATTAATTATACTGAAGTGGTATTACTCGTTAGTTTAATAGTAAACATAATGAATGAAATTATCATAAACAGAAACCTAGACAAAATCCCTCAGCTACCTAGTTTTCTATACCTGAAAAAATAAAGAGATTGATTCTGGGCTGAAAAATGTATGGCAATCTACTGACAGTAAAAGGAGCATTTGAAACGTGTCCTCAGTCTATAACATCATATCAATATATGTAGCTTCTTGTTCAGTATGAACTAATGTTTCTGGACCATCCAAGATACAAACTTCTTAAAGATTCTGATTTAAAGTGATTGTTTTTCTATTCGAGACAGAGTGGTATCAGTAGTGGGGTTCCCTGAGTCCATTTGAATAGCAACTCAATTAATTGTTGCTATAGAGAGGTTTTGCTGCATGCTGGTGTCCTTAGAGAATCATCTATGAAATTGAGATTGATTTCTTCTCCTTCATCCCCTGTTTTTTCAGTGAAACCCAAATCTGACTTTTTATTCTTTGGTTCCTTCTGTCTGTTTCCTCACAAGTTTCATCATACTGAAACATACCTTTCACTGGAAAAGGTGAAAAAGAAACAAGAAAGGGTAAAGCATGAAAAATAAAATGAAGGTTTTGATTTCCTGGACAACAGAAGAATAACAATGATATTGCATGCACATAATTTCTTTCTGGAAAAAAAAAAAAAAATCTAGAGAAATAATTATTTCCCAATTGCCCTCAGTAACGATGGACCATTCTGTTTATCAGTGTTAATAAAACAATTACCGCAGCATTTAGAGACCTTACACTATTAGTCTTCCCTAGGAGATCAGCTGTACAAATGAGTCTTGGGAGAATATGACCTTTTGTTAAAGAGATAAGGAACTGAAACTCTGACAGGAAGTACAATATGAAGACATAAATAGAAAAGGAATTTGAGATTAGCTAAAGTAAGCAAGGGATCGAATATTTAGATTAAATTGGGACTGGCAAACAGTTTACAAATTCAACTGCTGGAATTGATTTGAATTTATTATTTAATTTTCCTTGATGTAGGATCCAATCAATCTTGAGATATTTTCAAATTCATGGTACGATTAAATGTCATGTTTATAGAAATATTGCCTGATTACTATGATCTTCTCTCTATTAGAGATTAATAAATCTACTAATGAGATTTACATGTCCTGTATTTAATTTAAACATTTATGTGAATTTCAAACAAAACCCAGAAACAGGCCTCCCATATTTAACAGAAGAGATTTAGGAGCCTTAGAATGAGCAATAAATCCTAGAGTGTGAGCAAGAGCTGGAATAGGAAGCACATCATGTGTCTGAAATCCTAACCTGTTAGGCGGTTATGACTTCAAGAGAAGTAGCTTTATTCAAACCTTTGAATTCCATCTTCAAAGCAGGGGTCTGTAAGTGCTCCCCGGGAGAAATGAACCAAGTTAACTCCTGAAAATGCAAACAGAGAAAGAATTGTTGCTGATGCCCATAATAGCCAAACAGAGGGGATTCAGACCCTCCCTAAACTGGGTAGTTCTGTCAATATCTGCTTATTAAAAAATGAGTTGTATTTTATGTTACGGATGGCAGGCATTAGCTATTCATAATGGCTGCTTGTTGTATTTCTGATCAGTTCATGGAAATAAGTCCCAAATGTGCCTGCATATCTGAAAATGGGTAGGCAATCTGACTCAGATGCTTTTGATTCATCCTTGAGGCATCCCTTTTATTTTGTTATTTAAAAGTTATAACCCTGTAGATACACTTACAAGAGCAATACTGAGACAAGTCTGTGTCTAATTGCAGGATCTCAATTATAGGAATAATTACCTACCACAGTGCAGATTTCTCCATGTAAAATGAACACTTCTGGGACAAGATGACATTGGATGGACAAGCTTTCTGCTATCTTTTAAAGATAGAAGGCTATCATTAACAAACCTATCATTTTTAGTCTCTAATTTAATTTCTGAATCTTCTCCTAATCTATTTTGTTAAACCTGCTCTAATAGCACGAAAGCCTCTCTTCTGTTTTCCAAGTAGTCTCAGCCCACTGTACTTTCTTCCGTCTCTCTAGACCTACTGCACAATTCCAGTTCATCAAAACACATGTTCAGTGGATGGCCCAGTTGTGCCATATTCACAGCCCTTTACAAAAGTTAAACCACAGCAGTCTGGATCTCTCTAAGGAGTTATTTAACAAACACATTTTGTCTCTAAATTGCATGTTATCTGCGTTGCACACATTAGCATAAGGAAATAAATTTGCAGCTTGCAATATTAAGGGCATATTGCTAGAATGATATTTACTCAGGGTACTCAATTCAGTCCAAATAATTTTCCCATACTATAAAAAAAAACAAAAAACAGAACAGTGTCTTTATCGACTGCAGTTGGGGTGGGAAAAACACCCAAAACAACAGGTGCTAAGGATTTAATTATTTTTTTTTTTTACACTTACAGAATACTGTTGTGTGCCTACCACATTAAATTCTAATGAGCTATTGACAATTACTGCCAAGCAATTAACCAGCAATGGTTGTCCTTTAATGTGTCAACCACTTATCTGTTGCATTTAATTAAAATGGTTACCTCTGTAGTCACACAACAGTCACTCACGTTGGATACACCATGACTTATAGAGAGAATAGTGGTATAAAGCTGTTCAGGTGGACTGATCCCTGGATCAAGAGCTGGGACTTCAACACAACTCACTCATCCAAGTGGCCTGTACAACTTGGGCAAACATTTTAGGAAGTTACAGTGGAGTTTATCACACCTCACTCTGATGTCCATAATACCTGTGCCTATGTCTGGGTAGGCCATCTTAAGTTCCTTATGATCGGAGTAGAGAAACAAATTTCATGAGGTGGTTATGTCTACAGTAAATATTTACTGCTGAATAATGTAAATAACGGTTGATGGATGTTACTTGCTCTGGGGAAAGGTATCAGGCCCAGAAGCAGGTTGTTTATCTGCAGATGCTGTCTATCTGATCAATGTTGGATAGTTCTTTCTAAGGTGAACAAAGTAAGTAATGTAGTAGATATGTATAATTAAATTATGTCACATAGGAATAGGAAATGATGAATTTCATACCTTTGAATGCAACTGCTTCGGTCTTTCTAATTTGGTTAGTAGACTTTGTTCCAAATGAATTACCTAAGGTAACAACAGGAATCTCCACCTGAATGTTTTACTTACTGTGTGAATTCTAAGGCCAGGCTCCGTGCTGTAACCATTGCACAATTTTTTCAGTATTTTTATATTCTTATAGGACACTATACAGATTACAAAGATTCAAATAGGGATGGAGAATCCATTTAAACTTTATTTTACTTGCAATATCCATAGAGTAACCATAAATCCCAGATGATCTCTTTCAAGCCAGTGGTGGAATTCTGTGATTACCAACAGCGCTGAATGAAATCTTGGTTTGGGGGGGGTGGGGTGGGGTGTTTAGACATTAATTTTCCTTCAGTCTCAGCTGTTCAGTATACACTATTTATAAAAAAAAAAAGGTATTTCAACTTGAAAATGTTGACTGTTGAGCTCAAAGAAATTAAGACATGTCCAGTAACTTTGTATTCCTCCCTGCAATGTAATTCAACAGATGTTCTTTTTCCCAGGTTGAATGATTCTTGAGACTAAACATGAAGGAACCGCCCTGTTTAAGTCTTTTTATTCCACAAACAAGTTGGCTGAATACACCAAAACTAGGGAGTAATTCTAACATAGATAAGCATGAGATTCAGAGAACAATAGAATTTTGTACTTTTGGGTATGAAAGTCCACATTATTTAATGAAGGCATAATAATGTGACCCGGTCTCTGCAGTCCTATGTTCAAGAGGGAAAAACACACAATGTACTCTGTAACTATAATTAATGATGGACATTTTAGCAAATGTCTGGGCTGAAATGCCATGAGTTTCAAAATGAATATAATAGTACCTACAAATTCCAGCTTTATTTTAAGCCAAGGTCACGATATCCTTTACAATTTGGATTTTTTCCCAAAACACCTGCATAGATCTGTACCACATCATCTTACAAAGACGAAGCAAGTAAAAGTGCTGAGCGTCCTTTACATAACAGAGAATGTCCTGTGGTTGTTGCATCACAGCAGGTTATTTTGTTTCTGTACATGTTGTAAAGGATTAAGCACCAACAGGGAATTTAAAATTATCATAAATTTTCTTAACTCTTGTGATTCCACTCTTTCTGACATGTGCTTTTGACATGGGAACAAGTCTGAGGTGAATACAAACAAAATAATAGTCCTGTTCGAACACAGCAATACTGATGCTGGATTTGCTTGAATTTTTTTTTTATATTTTATGCTGTGGAATATGACTCCATCTCTGAAGTGGTAATATCAGAAAAGCCCTGTCTGTGTGAATTTTTTGCAGGTAAGGTCTGTAGATATATGTAGTTTTGGATGTAGCAATAGCTACTAGCAAACACCTAGCAGAAGAGAGGAAAGGTACATGTCAAGAAGCTGGTGTCTGGAAGTTTCCCAAGGTCTGGCAGTCCTTGCGATTAGTAGTTCTGTTTAATCTGCAAGAACTGATGAAATCAGCACGCTAAGAGCCTGCTCAGTCTGTACAAAGCCACAGGCACCCAGCAGTGTCACAGCTGGGCTGTGGAACTCATACGACACCCAGAGGGAAGGCAGCTGTGGACAAAGGCTACAGCGTTGCATAGACTAATGCTGAAACAAGGATCTCTGTAGGACACTTTCAAAAAGACGAGCTAGTAGCCACTGGTGAGTCAGCACAACCCTCCACTTCTGAGGGGGCAGCTGCTATTGTCAAGTTGCAGTTGAGATTGCTGAGACTGCAGCTGAGCTACTTTTCAATTAGTTAACGGTAAGTAAATGTGTGTGTGATTGAGCACCATGAACAAATAAGTGGATGTGCTGTGTGACTAGTTATCCACTATTAATAATAATTTCGCTCTATTAATATTAGCTTAGTGAAAAAAGGTCAGATTCCCAAATGAAGAAAAGTGGATTTACAGCAATCTCCTTTGTACTAAAGACAGGCAAGAGGTAGCAAGTAGATAAGGCACTGTGTGGGATAAGAGGAAATTGGGTTCTACATGCATGTCTGTGCTAGCCATGTATGCAAGCAGTTAGTGGAAAACTACATATCAGAATACTATATAGTTTAATACATAGTCACTTTTTAAGGGTTGTAAACCCTGAAAAAAGAAAACACAGCCAAGCCTCCTCTGCTCTGCTTTTCTCTTGGACATGGACAAGCTGGGAGCAGCAGGCACAAGAAAGTGTTTATTTATTTGCCCAGATCCAGAATAGTATTCGGGTTTGTGAATGCAGACCTCATCAGCAGCACCAAAAATGTTCCCTGAATATGAAGTTATATGTATACACGTGTTCTTTGATGACAATGTTGATTCAATAACTTTCTTCCCTGCATGACTGTACCTAATTTCATCCATTTTATGAATGGAGTTGTGGGCTGTAAAATGAATTACAGATTTAGGTTAATAAAAGTGAGACACCCCCCCTCCCTAAAAGTTCATTGCTCCCAATAATGAGGTGAGAATTGAATGTGAATCTTGACTGCAATGTGTTATTGATGACTGCTTGCCCTAAAGCCTCGGGTACTACAAATAGCAGAGTACCAGCAATAAAATAAACTTTACAATTTGGAAGTTCTTTTGTCGACCCTTGCTGCTATTTTATAGGCATTATTTATCTTAGAAAATAATAGTTGTTAAAAGACTGCACTGTTTTGTTTTCTTTTTTAGTGCCAAGCTGATCTGGTAGCAATCGTCTGATGGGAAGTTTGTCCAAGTGTAGCATTAAATGATAAGCTAGAGCTTTTCACATTGCTCAGTAGAAACATAAGATACAATTCGTAACTGGAGAAGCTGCTGTGCACAGTTTGATGCTTACACGACCCAACAATGACACAGATTCAGTCAGTAATGGAGGCTGGCAGAGTTTGGAAGATAGCAACAGGAATTCAGTGTAATAGAACGTGCTGATGGCAGCTTGCTGCAAAATTAAATGCCCTGGTGCCTGCACTGATATGATCCAAGAGGCACAGTTCAAAGGCAGAAGCCGATGTCAGAAACACCCAGGTCTGGACTGATACAGTCACTTGGTAGCATCATTGGTGTCTGACTCGAGGCTGTTTGCTGTTCACTGGAAGGACTTCACCATCTATTAGAATGATCTTGCATTTAACTAGCAGAAAAATGCCTCAGCTGTTAAAAGAATGAAACTTCTAAAAGCATGCTATTATGAATCAGGATCGTTCCAGCACTAGCTGGGCATTTAGAGTTCTCTGGTGTGTGTATTATTGGCATCATTATCCTGATTATCAGTGTCTACTTGGCTCATTTATCTGTGGATATAAATCTGTGTGCTTATGCTGAGTACTCACTGAGCATACAGGAATATTTCAGTGCATAAAATCTGGCCAATCATTTTTGTAAGGTTAAAAGACCATTTCAAAATGACTAGCTCACTTCCACAAGCCATCATTTTTTTAAAAAAAGCATGCAAATTTCCTGTAATTTGAAATATCCACTAGTCAGAAGCTTCCCAAACTGTGGACTACACACTTTATCCAGATTTCCATGCTGTGCCCATATATCTGAGGACTGGCCATGATTTACAGGCAGGATGACTTACAGAGGGCTCACTACATGGTTTGCATCCCCAGATGCCTGTTCCACAGCAGGAATGGCCCAGTTGCTCATGTGCAGACTCTGAATCACTGCACGTTACAGTTGCTGCAGTAAGGAAAATAAATGCTGTGTTGGCTTTTGCCAGTTTGTGCAGTATGGAAATGGGGGTAGTCCTTCACAAGCAGCTTACAGGCCCCCATGCTGAAGCAGCAATATGTGAGGAAAGGTTTGGGTGCATAGTTAGGTGGCCCGTGATGCTTGGCTGTGATCGCCATTTGTGAGTCAGGTGTATGTTGAATAGAATTTCCCACAAGAGCATGATGTCCAAGGTCCCAGGTCCAGGATATCTCTTTTAATTCTCTATACTAAAAACAAAAACAAACCAAGAACAAAACACCCCTAGCCCTTGTTAATATTGTCCATAAGATGGTAACTAATGATTTCAAATTTATATTTTAGACTATGAAGAGTTCTTGAAAGTTAAAATTTTTCAGTTCTACTGAAAGTGTCCTTATGTAGTCCTCTCTGGTAAGAAGACTGGGAAATGATAACAAGTTATTAAATATCTTATGTAGCTAGCATCCGAGAACTTGTTTATGCTTTGCAGATTTGGGTCAGGATGCCAAGAAACTGATTTCTTGTTGTATTTCTTAGTCTGTAGCTCTCTTGGTTTTGAGTAACCAGGTTTTGGGGAGCCGAAGTTTATTCTTTCACAGCCTCACTTCTTCCCAGTGTAGAATGAATAGGTAATTCAGTCTCTTTCTGGTGCAGCACTGAAGGAATTTGGGAAGAGGAAAGTAAAAGTATTAAGTTCTTAATGGCTAAAGATATACAGATTATACTGTTGTCATGATCTGAATGGTTACTTGGGCTACAGGTGTGTAGACATCATGACAATGGGTTTGTAGGATTGCATAATACTCAAGAACAAGAAGGTTTTTAACCTGTAAATTTCTCTGCTTCATTACAGATTACAAAAAATACTGCAAAAAATGACCAGTAGCAAGTATATCTATGATTAGTAAAGTGGATATTTATGTCTCTCTCTATCAATAATATACTATTAATCATTTGTATGGCAATAATCAATTACAGAAACAATGGATATTATAGCAACAACTAGTAACAATAATCATGTTTGTATATGATATTCCAGGTTACTACAAATTTACCATTAATGAAGCAACTTTTCAACAATATAAAAGCAGATATACTTATGATAGATTTTTTTATGTGGATATATAGCAATACTGGTATCAAGCAAATTAGACAGATTTCAGAAGGGGCCAAACCATACCAGAGGAGAGGACAAACCGAACTGATCCCAGAACTGAGCCCACAGTGCGACCAGTAAGATAACAAGCAGAGTCTCACTTCAAAGATGATCCACATCAGAGTCTGGTGTCAGCCAGGCATCCCTTCTGAGAGTCCAAGATGTCTTAGAAAGTTCCTGTGGACTTCAGTCTGTTTAGGAAAGGAAAAGTACATGCAGCTCAGGAAGTTCTCAGAGAGAGAGGCTCTATTTTGTCCTTCTTGTAACACAGAGACATGAGAGAGCATAGGACACCACCAGTTCAAGCAGTAAATAGGTACTGTTAATTTCAGATTTTCAGCTCTAAGTCAATAGATGATGATGTTTTCTGTTCTTTCAGATCAATTTTTATTCTTCAAGAGGGTTTTCCTGTTCTTGCAGTTAGAACAGTCAGTGACAGTTAACGATTCTTACTTTCTCAGGATGTCTTCCCCTTTTTACAGACTATTTTTCACCTTTTCCCATAACAAATTGCCATTGCAGTTCCTAGCTAGTCACCAGCTGCTCAGCAAGCCACTGTATCACTCTATCTCTTCAACTGGATGAGGAGAAAATATGATGAAAGGCACATGGGTTAAGATAAGGACAGGGAGAGATCACTCACCGATTACTGTCATGGCCAAACAGACTTGACTTGGGGAAATTAATTGAATTTATTGTCAAGTAACACGAGACTAGGATAATGAGAAATAAAAACACATCTAAACCCACCTTCCCCCCACTCCTCCTTTCTTCTCAGGCTCAACCTCACTCCCGATTTTCTCTACGTCCTCCCCCATCCAGCAGCACAGGGGGGTGGAGAATGGGGGGTTGCGGTCAGTTCATCACATATTGTCTCTGTTTCTCCAACCTAAATGAATCTGTGATTCTGATTCCCCTTCTCCAGCACATGATCCAGCTGATGGCAGACACTCCTCCACAAACTTCTCCAACATGGGTCCATCCCACGGGCTGCAGTTCTTCATGAACTGCTCCCGCATGGGTCCCTTCCACAGGGTGCAGTCCTTCAGGAACAGACTGCTCCAGCATGGGCTTTCCACGGGGTCACAAGTCCTGACAGCAAACCTGCTCCAGAATGGGCTGTCCACGGGGTCACAGCCTCCTTCAGGCATCCACCTGCTCTAGCATGGGGTCCTCCATGCGCTGCAGGTGGATATATGCTCCACCATGGACCTCCATGGGCTGCAGGGGGACAGCCTGCCTCTCCATGGTCTTCTCCATGGGCTGCAGGGGAATCTCTGCTCCGGCACCTACAGTACCTCATCCCCATCCTTCTTCATTGACCTTGGTGTCTGCAGGGCTGTTTCTCTCACACATTCTCACTCCTCTCTCCCAGCTGCTGTTGCGCAGCAGTTTTTACCCTTTTTTAAATATGTTATCAGAGAGGCCCTGCCAACATTACTAATGAGCTCAGCTTCAGCCATTGGTAGGTCCATCTTGGACATGGCTGGAACTGGCTCCATCCAACATGGTGGCAGCTTCTGGCATCTTCTCACAGAAGCTGCTCCAGTAGACCCCCACTACCAAAACCTTGTCACGCAAACACAATACGTTATCAATGGTATGTGAAGATGTCTCTTTTTTCTAGGTACCCAGCCGTATGTCAAAGATGCCAGCTGTACTTCTCAAGGATGCTTCTGGTTCACAGCCTAGTTCCAAGGCTCACAGTCCCTAGGCTGGCAGGCATTTTCTATCAATATTTTTCAGCAGCTGTTTTCTTCTGTTCAGTAATTTTCCTTCCTAACCAGGTCACATTTATGGCTGCTTACATCAACTGTTAACATAAAAAGCAGAAGTAAACAAGTAAGGGAACCCCCAGATATTCCTATACAGCAGTTCTAATAAAAGCAAAAAATCTTTATGAGACTTTTTTTCTTTTTAAAATAGAGCAGAATAAGAAAGGTTGAATAGGAAATTTTCTTAAATGTAAGCATCCTTTAGCTGCACTTGCTGTAGTCTTTGAAGAAGCATGTAAGAAGTTGATGACAATGAAAATTAAGTGTCTTTTTCTGAAAATGCTGACAGCTAACCTGTCCATCAAAAGGACTTAAACTGAGAAAGAACTATTTCTGACCACGAGCTCTGAAGTGGACAACAAGGAATATTGACAGCTCAGGGGCAGTTTAACATGGTCACCCAACAAAAAAATTAATTGTTATGTGTGGTGGAAAAGATTTCTTCACCCTCCTTTTCATTAATCTTAGATTTCTTTTGGCACTTTGCTGTTTATAACCTTGAGGACTGCATATCAATGTTCAAATCATCAACACTAATGCAACATTTTAAAAGAATATCAGAGTTGATGGGGAAAAGATAAATAATACTCAATATAAATTACAGCATTATTCATTACACTATCAAACATTAACAATATTTATCTTTACGATTTTGACAAGTTTTCCTGTGTGCAAAAGACAAGTCATACATTCTGCAAACTATCCAGTCTTCTAGGTTACAAAAAATAGTAATTCTGGACAATCTGATCTTGTTGCCTTTCTTGAAGCCCAGTAAGAATGTTAGAAATTGGAGGACCTAAGAGCAATACTACATCCAAAATTGTGCACTCAGACTTAATGGCAGAGAAAGACAGGGAGAGTGATAGAAAGCTAGTAAAATTTTTGATCCTTTGAAGTCAAAGCCAGTTTTATCATTCAACTGACTGCACCTAAATCCAGAAATTGATTTTCTAAAATTCTATATTTGAATGAAAACACAAAACACCAACCCTCTATCAGTTTCCCTTGTTGCAGACAGGGAATTGGCAGTGTGTTCAGAATGGAAACATCTTTTTCCATTTACCATATTTCCTCTACTAATCTATTATTTTGGTATTCTTTATGCTTACAGCATCTGAACATGAAACCTGTAGACAAAAAAATGGGTAACAACTGTAGACAAATAAAAAGATGAGACAGGAAAACAGAGCAACCACTGATAGTTGAGTTACTGATGGTAAGGACAGGATAGGATCTGAATAACAGATGACAGAGTGACCCACAGCGATGCAAGAGAGGTGACAGGCCAACATGATATCTAGAGGATATACTATGCAAGAACATTAGAAGATAGAGCACTGACTGTCCCACAGTATGTTTCTTCAAGGCCATCTGCACTATCCTTTAAGCTTCCTCTAATTAACTAATTAAATGTACTAATTGTACTCATATTGTGCTCTCCAAGACAGATGTGTGCCTGCCTGCAGTTATGTATTTATGTGCAACAAAACAACCTGAAAATATCTCTTTCTGTGAAACTATTTAGTTGCTATCTAGTTGTTATCAAGAAGGGAGATAAACCATAATAAATGGAAAGTTCAGGTGAGGCTAAATGATACTGTGATTTTTGACAAGTAAAACCTTATTGGGATTATCTTTTATCAGGCTCTTGATTCAAAGAAAGATATTTTATACATGAAATGTTTAGAAGTAGCATCTAACTATAGCTCAGACATCAAACTGACAAATTTAAGGTGCTGTAAGTCTCAACGCATTTGTTGTTTAAATGAGATATCTGCCTTGTCTTAGTGATCAAAGTTCTGTTCCTGAAATAAATGTGGTTTTGTGTCCCAGAAGTTGCCATTTCTTTTCTTAAACTTCCTGTATCTCTGTAGATTAAAGATTTGGTCGTCTTTGGATCTAGACTCTAGACTCTTAGTGCAGTTACATAATTTCCAAATTGACTTATAACCCTTCGTAACTCCTCAAATATGTATGACATCAAAACATTGTTAACAGAAACCTAGTAGGATTCCCAATGTACACATTTGCCATCTGGATAAATCCCTGAACAACATGGTCTAATACCACAGTTTAGCCTTCTTTGAACAGGAGGTTGGACTAGAAACTTCCTGAGATCCCTTCCAACTTAGATTATTTTATAGTCACATGGTGTGGTGAGTTGATCCTGGCTAGACACCAAAGGTGCTCTGTCAATCCCCTCCACAGCTAGACAGGGGACAGAAAATATAACAAAAGGCTTGTGGGTCAAGATAAGGACAGGGAGATCACTCAGTAATTACTGGGCAAAACAGACTTGACTTGGGGAAAATTAATTTAATTTATTGCCAATCAAATCAGAATAGGGTAATGAGAAATAAAACCAAATGAGACAAATATCTTCCCCTCATCCTCCCTTCTTCCCAGNTCATGTGGGACAGTATCAAATCCTTTGCACAGGTCCAGGCAGATTACATTAGTTGCTCTTCCTTTATCCACCAATGCTGTAACCTCATTGTAGAACACCACCAAATTTGTCAGGCACAATCTTCCCTTAGTGAAGCCATGTTATCTATCACCAGTCACCTCCTTATTTTCCATGTGCCTGAGCATAGTTTCGAGGATGATCTACTCCACGATCGTGGCAGGCACAGAGATAAGACTGACCAGCCTGTAGTTCTTTGGGTCTCCTTTTTTTCCTTTTTGAAACAGAGGATTATGTTTCCCCTTTTC
>VXBL01005324.1:137096-172241 GCA_013400195.1 Aramus guarauna | reverse complement strand
GGGGAGCACACTGGGTTATAAAAGGGGAAACACGAGTTCTTGGTGCCCACCACCCCTGAGGACTGCAGCTGCGAGCAGAGAACGTCGCTGGATCCAGGGGTGGTGATACTATCCGAAAAGTGGATTCATTGCCCGGTGTGCAATAAGTCACTTCTCACCGACACAGGAGAGATACTGCTTTTTATTCAGGCCGGGGTGGCCCTCCACAAATCAAACACACCTAATGCCAGTTCATTATATTTATACACAGAAGTTACAAATTAGTACGGTCCCAGTTACAACAATTGGTTCATATTTCTTCACCTAGTACGCACACTAGAATGCATGCTCAGTTCCTTCCTCCGCCTTTATCTTTTGAGAAGGTGGTATGATTTGGGTAGGGGGCTCTTGGTTCGGTGGTCGCAGAGACCCTGGCCCAAATTCCCCCTAGTTTCTCAATACTTCTGGCGCTCCCAAATGGTTCTTCATGGTTTATTGATCAGACTAACAATTTATTGGTTATGCTTCTACCTCTTGACAACCTGTTGACAATTGATACGTTGTTTGGGTACATATTAACTAACATAGGGGTAGGACTGTACAATAGCCATCCTTAGTAGTACCTAGCAACTATTTACAAAACTATCTGTAACATTCTTAAGTATGGAACTATGAAAAACTATCTGTAACTTCTTAGCTACAGAATCATGATTAATTTTTAAATTCGATGCTGGATATCAATATATTTTCTCTTTTTCTTCCCTTTCTTTATCTTTTTTTCTCTTTGCTACTTTGTCTCTAACTTCATTTGCAGCACGTTGGGGTAATATTGTTACAAGTTTTGCCAAGCCATTGCCTTTTGTAGTTCCACTGAGTTTTAAGTAAATTTGTGATTTGTTTGAACCTCTAGAGTAATTGTCATTACTCCTGATTACTACGCAGAGTATTAAAAGTTGACCTCTCCTTCTCCCACCAAGTGGGACAGGACATACTGTAACCATGGGATAGGGGCCATGAAACAAGAACTATAGAATCAGTTTGAGATAATTAGTTTGTAACCAAGGTAATAGGTAATGGAGCTAACTGACCATGGCAAGGTACAATGCTGCTGTGTTCCATGTACAGTCCCTACCGAACTGAACAACAGGTTCAGAGATATTAATGGTATGAAGTAGGTTGTTATGGACAGCTGCGCCCACAACAATGATACTGCGCATGCCCGCAAGAAGAGGGTCATCCAGCGGACACGGGTGCGCGACCACTGACGACGACCTTGAGGACCACTGACTCAAATCACTGAGCATGCGTGATGGGGAGGAGAATATGTAAATGAATTCCAAGAAATGATTATCATAGGACTGCCTTTTCTGAGAAAAATGATGAAAATGCATATTTTGATCCTACGTAACCTGTATGCTGGTGATCACCTGGCATGCATGTTGGGTGGAGCTATCCCCTGTGCATCCAGCGCTGCANTTGGGTGGAGCTATCCCCCGTGCATCCAGCGCTGCAATAAAGAATGCCTGCCTTTAAACACTACATTGGTGTTACGAGGTTTATTCCTGGGTTTCAGTGACAATACTGCAAACAATCTGCTGCCTGAAAAATTTTCAGTGCAAAAGAACAAAAATGAACATATAATTTGGAAAAGGTGAACATATAATTTGGAAAATGTAAATATAAACACTGAGTATCAACAGATGTCAACACAGGAATATTAGCTGGAACTACTGGGTTGAACTTAAAGGGAAGAAAAATTAAGGTGCATTTCATCAAAAAGTATACTCTAATAGTGAAGTTTTACTAGAATGTGGAATAGTTCCCTGGGGTAGTGGTAGAATTATATCAGACATTCACAAGTAGCCAGGACAACATAGCAGAAATCAAACTATAGGAAGAAATTCTTTATTTATAAGGTGATATGGTCTATTTGTTGATTTCTCATTTCTACAAGTGCTTTCAAGATTTCCTGGAGCTTGAGCTTACCAAAAGTCTTGTCCTATCCACTCTGTACCTCACATGTAGTGTCCTAGGTGACTTCAGTATCTCATATTAATACCACCCCTAGCAGCTCCTTTGCTTTCCATTGTTCCTGAATTGTTGGCTCATTGTTTTCCACTGCTGCCCATTTGCTATTGCAATTGCTCTCCTACCCTTGTGTCCTTGGCAGACAGTGAACACTTTTGAGGAGCTAATCAGGCTTTTACACATTTCCACTGAAGAGGCATTAGAGTAGCACTTTGTGAGAGAGTGCTAGATGGACAAACCTTACTATTTTATAATGCTGTTTCTAAACTTGTTTTGACACTCACAGATCTTTGTCCACGAAGCTGATACAAATGCATACAAGAAAAAGTGATTTATGTTTAATTAAAATGCTTTCCACAGCTTGACTGAGAATAATTTTTTTTTTCAAAAATAGAGCCTCCAAATAAGGACTCTAGGGAAACATTTACAAAATGAGATTAAAAAAAAGCACAACAAAATTACTTAATAACCCAAGTTCCAATCAAATAATTCATGCCATTCCTCCATGCTATTAGTTGAGATGAGGAAGCAGGGATGGTGACAAAGTGTTTCACAAAAGGCTTCTAAATGTACACTTTGAGCTTTCCAGATATTTCAGCTTTCTGTGTGGGTCAGCAGAATCAGTGCTTTGATCTGATTCTCATTCCAGAAATTATCTTTTGATTTATTAACCATTGAAGTTAACTCCCAACTGTAACTTCTGTAATTCATTAGAGTTGTAATTTTCTCCATGATTTGTCCCAGTACATACCTCAAAGTTTCACTCTTTCCCCCTTGGTTCACGCTCAGTTGAAGAAAATGATTTTTTTTTTCTTTGGGCCTTTATTTGTATTTGCATGCTCATGTAAACAAACACAGAGAAAGTGTGAAACCACCCATCTTCTGAGTCTAATCATCACCAACATGCAAAATATATACACTACTTCATCCACATTTTCCCATCATACAAACTAAATAATCTACTCTATTTCATAGGTGCAGAAGAAATTTGTCAGGTAACAAATCTTGCTAAACACAGTCCCAAATTCCCTATTTTGACTACTGAACAACACTACTTCTCTTTTAGTATTAAATACACAATGTCATGCTGTTCCCAACCAGCATTACAGGTATGTCATTATTTCTTTGAACAAGGCAAGCATGGCTGCTCTTTAAAGGCCTGACTTTACTATAGTGATTGTCTACCATGTGTAATATTCTGGTACTGGAAATAGAGCTGATTGATGTGTCCTGACTGACCCTTTGTTCCTCATTATGTAGTGGGTTAATCATGTGATGTCAAGATGCAGGAGAAGAGGGAGAACAGATTCATTTTTGCTCCTCATGCTATATTTTGACACTTCAAGAAGAAACCGTAACTGGAAACCATATTTTTATGTCATTTGAAACAACTATCAATTCAGCAGGGATTTACAGGACAGAAAAATAGTGAATCCTTGTCATATTTGCATGTGGAGTAAGGCTTCATATAGAGGAACAATGCAAGGGGAAGACAACTATTTGTTGACAATCCAATTCTTTTTTTGCCCATTAAGGAAATCTGAAAAGAAATGGGAAGTCTTGTTATGGTACCATTGTAAGCTGCACTTATACAAAAATACGGAGGGTTTATGGTAAAGGGATTATACACTGAAACTGCACAGACACATTTATTTTTAAAAAAAATGTTCTTTGCACCATTCCACTGTAGTTACCTATACCTACTGTATGAGTGGTAAGAGCACAATCAACTCCCATCTTGAGATTGTAAGAGGTTGCACCAAGCTTAGTAGCTCTGCCAAAATATGCCTCACTGTGTCCTAGTTTTCTGATTCATCTAAATAAAACAATTATTCTTAACAAAGTTTAGGATGGATTGATGCCCTTTAAGAACAACTTTCACCAGCCTTAACACAGTAGTGTGTTATTGCTGTTCTTTATCACTGTTTTGTTTCAGCCTCCTGGCAGTTGGCTGTTCCCTGGCCTGTTTGTCTGTGGACTTTTGTAATGCAAGCATTAATTATGAACGGAGAATGGAAAAATCTAGGTGTGGAATGCTCTGAAGAAAATGGTGACACAGAGAAGCTAGTGAGAATAGCAGTTGTTGATGGTACCGACATCTTCATCAAGATCCCGGCAGAGGGGAGAGAAAAGACAGGGACTAAACACAGATGACTCACAGCAGTGGACAGGACAAAAAGACTAATCACCTCCTAATTAGGGAGTAACCCCCTAATGCACGTGATCACCAACCTAAAAAAAAGGCAAGAGAGATTCTGGAGTCTTACTAGCTGATAGCCTGTGCTGTCAGTTCTATCACAAGAAATGCTGTATAGATCACTTGGATAGAGTCTTTTTTGTTACATGATTGCTGGACAGGCTGTTTGGATGCGTATGTATAGTGCTGGAAGTACGTTGGTATAAATATGTAAATGGTAGTTAGTGAAATCAGTTTTGGTTCAAAATGAAATTATCCTTTCCTGCTACAATATTGCTTACTGAGCTTTGCTACCTTGTTGTTACAACACTGCATCAGTTTCCTACAGAACAATAGCTGACAAAATACAGTAATATAGCTAGGCAGTGCGCGTCATTAAGATGGAGGGCTGAGCAAAGAAATCTATCCCATAGAATTAAAGAAAATACCAGTAGCAAAGGTGTGAGTTCATCACTTATGCTGCGACAGCATCACTAGACTGTTTTCTTTCTCCTCATGTTGAGCTTTCTTCTACCTTCCATTTTCTAATGAGCAGGCACTGTGTCACACACAATCAAGTCACGTTTTGTGGCTGAATGCCAAACAGGCTTTTTCTCCCAGAACTAGTGTGGAATAGTTAAGAGTCTTAAACATCATTATATTAATATAAAAGCTTTTCATTCCCATTAAGGTTTGCTCCTCACTTTTCAAATGTCATTTACAACAATTGATTTGTAACTTATTCATTTGAAATAATTAATTTGAGATTGAAAATAATAATAAAAAATAGTGGCGTAAATGACGCTTATTCTTTAACAGGTTTACTATTACAAGACATTTGTCTCAATGGGCTTCAATGTATTACCGATTTTCTATCATTGCATTTTCTAAAAATAGAATGATGATTAATTTCATATTTCTCATCATCTTATCTTGTGTTATAGCTCTCTGAAATTGAAAGTGCATTATACTATGGATGTCTGTACTTTCTTACATTGCTGTGGTAGCACAGAGCTTTCCTCTTCAGCTCAGACTTCTAACTTGTCTTTTACTGAGCCATGTAGAATTGTTACGTGGGTCGGCAGGGCCATGTAGCATTTCCAGATCAGTTAGATGGGGGGTGGCAGAAGAGAAGATGGAACAAGCAAAAATAGGCAGCAAGAAAGGACAAATATAACGACTGAAGAAATGTAACATCACCATGTAGCAATGATTTGGGATTCAGAGTCCTGCAATTTCTTATTCTACCATTGATTTGCTGTATGAATGTCTTAAACTCCAACTGGATATTGGTGGTAAAGAAAGCTTTTTTTTTTTTTTTTTTTTTTTTCTTTTCTTTTTTTCTTTTTTTCTTTTTCATTTCATGCATCTCCCTTACAGTTCAGACTAGGGTGGGGGGATGACAGAAATCCATGTCCCAAATGATAGGTATGTTAGCCAGTCATATATAACTTTGCTTGTCTGTCAGCTTAGCATGAAGAAACAGACAAGTTAAACTTGATATCTGAGAAGGTTGTCAACATGAATTCCTACAATGCTGTTGAATATGTTGGCCCTATCCTAGTAATTAAGCATGATTGGTCACTGGATCATCTGTACTTAATAGACAGCTTTTAATATTAAAAATGTAGAAAACATTTACGTCTAATGACACAAGTTTTTGTAGATAGCATAAGCCAGGCTGCACATGATTATTCTTTTTTTTTCTTTTCATTTTATGCATGTAAGTCTTCTCTGACTTTTCATCATCTCAGTTTTTCAGTTTTATCTCAAAATGAGATCTTATTGTCATGCAAACTCAGTCAATAAGCTGGGAAAAACCTTAATTGAGATTTATAATTGTTGCAATCAGCCTTCTGAATAAACATCTAATAGGAAAAAGGTTAGCCAGAAGAAGACTGGAAAGTGAAGCATGAAAAAGTTCCTGTTCAAGCAGCGGAGGAACACATACTTTACTCAGTCGCTTTGTGTACTTTCCCTCAGGTCTAGTGCATACCACCATCTAGTGGCTCTGGATATAATATAGAAAATGACACCTAACTAATATAATTTATTTTGATGTTTGAAACTGAAAATCCTCAAATAAACTTTTACAGGAACCATTATCAGTAATGTAACATTTCCTGCAGCGTTACAATATTTCAGAATTACGTATGAGATTGCAAACTATCTTGGCCTTGACTAAAACGGAGGTGCCCTGCCCGAATACAATACAATGGAAGCAGGAGATAAATATTCCCTAATCCCATTCTTCTCTCTTCTTGACATGGAGAGCCACTGAAACAGAATATATAATACCAATCTATGGAGGGGGATAATGTCTGCTTTTAATAAACAGGATTGCAAACACATCTGAAATTAGCTCTAATATTGTGTGAGTTGTGTAGTCATTTAGAAACGATGACTGCATCTACCTCTGAAGAATTCTTTTTCAAAACTCTTTCTATGGTATTTAATGGTAGATCTTTCTGCTGTAGTATAAGGCAGTAAGTAAAGCTTATAAGTAGTAAAAGTAATAATGTAGGGTCTGCAATTATGGTATTCAAGATCTGAGGTAAATGGCAACTCTTTGGAATCTTGTTAACCAAAACTCCATACCTGAGCATAATTTGAAGCATATGAACTGTGTAGATTCTGAAGTTCGTTCATGATCAGTGAGATTTTACATAACAGCAATAGATACTTCCCTGTGTAGAGACTGTTCACCAAATCTGATCTTGAATTCAACAATGCAAAAGTAATCCCATTAGACCAGATGCTGAACTGTACATATGGAAGTCATGGGATAGAAGATGGCAGCAAGAAAAGACTCAAAGACTAGATGCTGCATTTTTGTTCTATCAGTCAAGTGATAAATTACAACTTCCTCTCATCAGTTCAGACTACATTGCATAGTAGGAATGCCTCATGCAAGAAAGTTGACTAGGAGAGTGACTGGAGGCATTGTTCCACTGTTCAGTTAAGCTTTCCATGTAGTCCAAAAAGAGGAGTTGGCTTGGCAGGTGAAATTCCCACACAGATTGATAAGTTACCCCGCAGCGTGAAGGTGGGCAGAACTCTGAACAGTAACTAGGGAGCAGAGAATGAAGGAAAAGGAAGAGATAAAGAAAACATACAAAAATAAAATGAAGGTCAGGAGGCCTCTGTCCTATTTATATGCATATCTGTCAACCATTTAAAGGTTACTAGGTTGTTCATAAGGCTTCCATAATACGGTGAAGTCACAAAAGCTTAGTCTGAGATATATTTATTAATGACTTTGCTCAAGAACAAAAAAAAAAAGAATGAAAGATTAAAATAAAGACCACAACCTCCTTTCTAGCAGTATATATATATTTTATTTTGTGGAACAACTCTTACCTACAACTGTTGCCTGTGGGAACCATAGGCTGTGGCTGCATATACCAGCCTTTATTTCCATTAGTGGCCAATGCTCCCTGTGGTGATAATGGAATCCAAAAAAAGAAGTCAGATGCTCTTGTCTGCTTTAATAGCCAGCTTTTCAGAAAGCAGTTTTGGAGACAATATTCCTATCAGGAACACATGTTGATTTGTGAAACAAGGGTATTTTCCAGGAAAAAAAAAAAGTTCTGAATTACATTTATCTCATTTTTTGCAGCTTCCGCATTAGAAACCTTCAAAGATGCTGTCATGGTTTAACCCAGCTGTCAGCTAAAACACAGCTGTTCGCTCACTGCCCCCCTCCCAGTGGGATGAGGGAGAGAATTGAAAATGAAAACAAAAAAGTAAAACTTGTGGGTTGGGATAAAGACAGTTTAATAGGACAGAAAATGAAAATAATGATAATAACAATAAAAACAATAACAATAACAATAATGAAAGTGATGAACAGCACAATTTCTCACCACCTGAAGTCAATGCTCAGCAAGACCCTGAGCTGACCTGCCTCCCAGCCCATGCCCTGGCTATAGACGGAGCATGGTATCACATGGTATGGAATATCACATTGGCCAGTTTGGGTCAGCTGTCCTGGCTGTGTCCCCTCCCAGTTTCTTGGGTGCCCCCTGCCTTCTTATTGGGAGGGCAGTAGGAAAGCTGAAAAGTCCTTGACTGCTTGACAACAACTAAAAGCATCAGTGTTGTTCTCATCCTAAATCCAAAACACAACACTGTACCAGTTGCTAGAAAGAAAATTAACTGTATCCCTGCCAAAACCAGGAAAGATGCTTTGAGCAGTGCCAGATATCCTGCTGATTACTCATAAAAAGCACTATTTAGGAAAAGTGTATTATGACATTTTAGCCAATATTCTCTCTCTTTCTCTCTCAAATTATTTTTGGTTCTTTTCACCTCACTCAAAGGAGTTTAATATGTGATGGAGGTTGTGACAATATGTTTAATACCTAAACCTGTTCATATTAATAGTGCCCCAAATCAGCAATTTAAACTTGTTTGAACTCTTGGAAATTTCTTACTGTATAAGGTTATTGCACAAAAGGAAAAAAAATGAACTTTGAATATGTAAGAGAATAATTACTAGAAAAAATATATTATTTCACTATTGAGTTTATTACTCATGAAAGTAATATTAAACATGCCTTTTTTAAGAGAAAGGCAGTTGGAAAGAGTGAAGAAAATATAGAACGAGGAATGGAAGGAATATAGAGAGACTAAAAGAGCTCATTTGTTTATCTTATTAAGCAAAAAATTTAGAGGTTATCAATAGTTGTAAAGCATCTTTGCTGACAGGAAAATACTAGATATTGAAGAAGGTCTACAGTATAGTACAGGTATACGCAGCAAGAAATTGTCTATAATCTTAAAGATTAAAATTGGAGATATGGCCTGCAACTTTAGCTCTAAGGGCAATTAAGCATTGCAAAACATTACTTAGGAAAATTGTCAATTCTTCACCTCTTCAATGAAGTGACAATTTATTGGGCTGCAATCAGGAGTGACTGGATGGAATTCAGTGGTCTGTTAGAGAGCAAGTCTGATTCAGATGATAAAATCATGTTTTATTGACCTTACAAATCAATAAAAGGTTTGTAAGTTTAAGCCCTAAGTATCATAAAGAAAACTAATCATGCAAATCTCATTTGTCTGTGTTACAGTGAATCTTCATATTGAGAAAAAGTGTCAGAATAATGTAGTGAAAAAGGAACATTCCCTTCTGCTGCTGCCTCTGCCTGTCTCCATATGGTCACAACTCTGGGGCTTGTCATGATACCCATTTCTTCATTACAAATAGCAGTTCTGGATTTGTCCCAGAAATAGTTGTTTACAGCCAAACCCAATGCACAGGAATTAAGTGCCGTGTTCTCAGTCACTAGATCCACAATTTGTGAACGTTCCTTATTAGTTCACAGCTGCACCCTGGCGAGATGGGGGGGTGGAAACTGCTGAGTACTTAACTTCCACAGCAAAGCAGTTGCCATCCTCTACTAACCCATCGGTAGAGTTTTGATCTATTCAATAACTCTATGTACAATACAAAAGGACACTGTATTATAAGTGGATATCGACTATTTCCTCCGCCTCCTTTTTGTATGGCTACTTTAGCAACAGTATAACACAAGTTTTGGGGTGGGGAGTGCTGTGTATAGCTGCAAATGTATGATTGCTTCTGCATAAGCCCGGCATAAATCTATTTGTGATGCTCCTAAATAGTTATACAGGGAGAAAAAGGCATTCCTAATTTCGTTCCTCAGGAGAGGGGGAGACAGATGACTTATAAAGATAATCAAATAGAGAAGGATCAGCCAATATTAGCATCCTGAATAATAACACAGAGATTGACCAAAATGATATAAACACTTCAACACACCCTGGAAAGGAAAATCCGTTTTTCTGATAACAGTTATTGAAGTTGAGCTATTGCAAAACCTAGTTTACAGAATGAATGAGTGACTAGAGCACAGGAATGAAAAATAACAGTATACAATCTGGAATGGTTGGATGTTCTTTTGGGGCAGATTTTGTTGCCCAGCAGTTCAATAGGTATCTGCAATACTAATCTTAATCATAAAAATCAAGATCTGTTTCTAACCTATTTGCCCTGATAGCCAATTAGTTATTCTTCAGTGACTTCTTTTGTAAACTGTTTTGCTCTATTGTAGGCATGAAAAATGTTTGGTAAGATCACTTTATTCACATTCTGCTGTGCACATAGTTTCTACAAACCTGTATCTAGTATCTTTTACTCACTTGAAGTAAATTCTTCATAGAATCATAGAAAGGTTTGGATTGGAAGGAACCTCAAAAATCATCTAGTTCCAACTCCCCTGCCATGGGCAGGGACACCCTCCACTAGACCAGGTTGCCCAAAGCCCCATCCAACCTGGCCTTGAACACTTCCAGGGATGGGGCATCCACAACTTCTCTGGGCAACCTGTTCCAGTGTCTCACCACCCTCACAGTAAAGAATTTCTTCCTAATATCTAGTCTAAATCTACCCTCCTTCAGATTAAGGCCGTTTTCCCTTGTCCTATCACTACTACACTCCCTGATAAACACTCCCTCTCCAGCTTTCCCGTAGGCCCCCTTCAGGTAGTAGAAGCCTGCTATAAGGTCTCCCCAAAGCCTTCTTTTCTCCAGGATGAACTACTTGAACTCTCTCAGCCTGTCTTCATAGGAGAGGTGCTCCAACCCTCTGATCATCTTTGTGGCCCTCCTCTGGACTCACTCCAACAGGTCCATGTCCTTCTTATGTTGGGGACCCCAGAGCTGGATGCAGTACTCCAGGTGGGGTCTCATGAGAGCAGAGCAGAGGGGCCCCTACCAGCACCTCCCTCGACCTGCTCCTCACACTTCTTTTGATGCAGCCCAGGACTCGACACGGTTGGCTTTCTGGGCTGCAAGTGCACATTGCTGAGCTGTCTTTTTTAGATTTGGTTTACCACACCAAAGTCAAATGGACTAGGTCAAGTCAGAGCACTTTTTACATATTTCATGATTTATTTTTTTTAGTCTCTGATAATTGCATTAACTCTGTAACGTAGATAAATGTGTCAGGCATTTAAAAAAACAAACAGAAATGTTTGATGTGAAGTAACTTGAACCTCCCTTTGACAATTGCACCCATCTCTTCAGCAATCATTCACATTAAAAGCAAGGTATATGGCTAGTTTTGAATTTGAGCAGTACCTTCTTTGCTTTTGGTCTCAGATACATGCCACCAAGTGAGTCAACCAACAAATTTAAATAAAGAAGATTTTGCACTGGCTGCAGAAGATTATTCAAGCAAATATGGGGGCAGTAAAAATGCTTTATCTTTAGTCAGAGCAATGGGGCCATAATTACTGAGCAGCCACCAAAGACTGAATGTACTTTGAGTACAAAAGCTGGTTTCTAGTTGCCAAGCCTGCGAGAATCTTGCCAATTTATATTTGATTTTAACTCTACAAATATCACGAAATGTCCCTAAAAATCCTATGTTTTGATAAACTAAAACTCACCTCATCAATAGCTTATTTGATACAATGCACTAGAATGATATGAATCATCTGTATACAGGTTGGGTTTTTAATTGCACAACCCCACTGCCTAATCACAAATGATCGGTATGCTTAGATTAAATGTTTTCCCTGCATTTATCAGTGGGTTTAGTCAATCCACACAAACAAATGCCATCACAAGGATCCTCATTTAGGGGACACTTTCGCATAAGTTATTGATGTTTAATTTGAGGAAAAGAAATAATCTCATCTTTCTTCAGTTTCTGTAAGAATGAGGACAGTTTTGGCCATTCATAAACACCTTAGGACTGTAGAGTGGTATGGAGGCCCATCACCCCACTGTTTCTTTGTGTCAAGCCAGACACAGCTACGTGGGGCAAGTTTTACGGTGTTTTTCTGCTGCCTACCTCTCTTTTCCCCGACTCATTATCTTTGGTCTTGGCTCAAATTTTGCAATGTCATTTACAGTTAGTGGCAGTTAAGATTTTTTTTTTTTCAGCTTTCTGGAGCTTTATTGCCAAATTAATATAGCCTTACAATGTCTTAGCACTTTTTGGAATTTTACCACAGGTATTTAAAGTGAGCTCAGGTTAGTTTTATATAAAATATAATGATTCATACAGAGTATGAATCTGTGTATATAAAGCTATGGGTATAAGAATAGCTGATTAAATGATTAACAGAACTTTTTGAACAATTTAAATTTTTTTTAGTTTTATCATGGTCTTTTGTTGTTCTAGTTGTTGTCTGTCTGGTTACACATACAAGAACAGGGATAACCCTGCCTTGTCAGGGGTTTAATTATTTTCTCATCCATACTTGTTTTTGAAGCTTACCGGAGCAAAGTATTGTGGGCAGCGCAGCTGTCACCGTTATCACTGTAGCTCCGAATACAGTAGTCCCCATTCCCATTGTAATGCAATTAATCTTCTGCTTTGCACTAATGGATGAACAAGTGTATTTACTGCAGCATAAAATCCTAATTATTTCCTGAACAGATGCATAAAGGGAATTTAAATTAATGGCAAGTGACAAATGTGATAAATGTAGATAACATCTTTAAATACTAACATTCTGCATTGCAGACATTTTTTCAATACTCACAGTTTCTAAACCTCCACAGGATGTGCTTTCTCCGTGTAAGGAACCTGTCTCTGAGACAGATGCTTCAGGCACCAGGTAACTCCCCCAGAGGACACCCGTGCCCAGCAGGCATGACTGAACTGTGTTGCATTCACCAAGGCTGCAGTCCTTGTTTCTTCAGTAAAGTTTAGGGGGTCCTCCTTTCATCCCAACTCCATTGCTTCATAGGCATGCAATATGTCCCGTTAAAAACTCACGAGTGAGGTCTTCATCCTCCTCTCATTAAATTGTCTTAAAATTTGTGAGTTACACAGAAATAAAACAGATTGGAGTTTCTTTACAAAATTCTTTACAAAGTAGGTAAGATTTCTAAGAAGACCATATGCAGTGGTCAATAGCAATGAAAACTTTAACCTAGCAATGTGGACTTTAACAATGTAGCTCCTAGTATTTGCCATGTCGCTGGAGATGACCAACCTAAAATTTCATTTGCAAGGCTTCCAAGGACCATCACTACATGATGTACAATTCTGTCTCATTCACAGAGCACAGACCTATTCTAGGACCTGGACACAGAGGAAATGTCTTCTACTTCTCCAGATCCATCAAGGTCTGACATGATAAAGCACGTGTTATTTGTATGTCATGTAGGTTGTGAATACTCTTCAGGGCAAACAAATGTATTTATTCACTACTTTATTTTAGCAAAAACGCCAAAAGTCTGTTAATGAATGCATCTTGCAAGCTATATCCCTTGACAAAACAAGGGTAGTATCTGGTCTGTGCAGCTGTGCTAATGCTCTCATAAAAAATAATAATTTTTGTGGGAATAACAGCTTTCAAATTTTTCATATTGTCCCCTTTCATATTTTTCTCTGCAGTTATTCCCATCTTCTTTCATTCAGTCTAAGATAGCCTTTGAGATTTCTATGACCCCAGAGCTTCACATAGGTTTCTTTTTTTCCCCCAGTATCCATTAATTTTTTCCTCACTCTCTTAGCTCCCTTTGTCCTTTTGGTACTGCATTTCTGTGCCATCTTTGTCACTTCACAGTTCTTCTGTCTTGTCTGGCCACATTACTGCTCCATCTTGCCCACTGCTGTTATCAGCTCCTGACAACTCCTTTCTCAAGTGTACATTAGATTTAGATATCAGTATAATGATACAGCAGGGACGCCAAAAGTGCTGCAAATTAGATTTGAAGGAATATATTAAAATGAGTGCTCTCTTTCTCTCCATACCAAGGGGGATATTAGGAGAAACTAGGACAACTAAACATTTACCACTCTCTGGAAGAGAGAGCAAAATTGCAGACAAATGCAAAGGAAAATCAGTGTAGTGTACCAGTAGAATGAATAAGATAAAAACCTAGGTTTTAATCAGAATATATTTAATTGTAATAGATTTTTGTTAGAGGCATTCAGGCTCCTACCTGTTAGCAGTTAACTTGTGCCCTTAAGTATGAAGGTTTATATATTTGCAAATTTCTATCATGTCTAAGTTCTCATTATCCATGTAAATGTATAATTCTTTATTAATTCCATTTAAGCTCTTAACCTCAATTAGATCCTGTGGCAGCAAGTTCCACAGGTTAATTATGCATCATGTTTAAAAAATTTCTCCTTTCATCAGCTTTATATTTATCTCTTCACAATCCTTTCTTTATGACTCTATTACAATTTACGTAATTTCCTAGAAATTGCCTTTCTTGTACTCCATTAAGATTTTGTTTTTTGTTTTTTTTTTTCTTTTCTTTTCTTTTCTTTTCTCAAGAGCAGAAAAGTTTGACAGCTTATATTTTTTATTATTTTAAACAAAGCAGCTCTAAAATAATTAAAATATAGGAGACTACTGTAGAAATTTTCTCTTTGACTTCAGGGTCACCTGACTGAACATCTTCCAACATTTTATTTGAGAAATAGAACTAATCCAGAATGTCATCATGCAATGAAATGTAATTTCTGAAACAGACACTTTGTGTAGAGGAAATAAGTCTTCAGTCAAACTATTGTGTTTGTTAGCAAACTTGAAATTGTGCTAATTAATTTTTTAATGTTGAAACTGCAAATCACAAGTAAAATAATAAAATCACCTAGTTTCTCAAAAGCCTAACCAAACCAAAATAACATGAATGTTATTAGCAGAGAACTGAACTGCTACAAACATTTAGTCGGACCTTGGAAATGTACTTCTCAGGCTATATTTTCCAAATTTAGAAACACTTAATGCACAAAGATAAAATCTGGGGAGAAAACCTTTATGGAAGTAGTGTCTTTTCTAGCCTTTTAAGTATTGGGTATAGCCATATATGTAATCTGCTGTCTTTTGCAGAGTCATTGACTGATATACTCAGTGTTTTGGAAATGTATGTTCTAGATGCAAGAAATCAATGTTGCCACAATATGATTAGCTTTCTAGTACTCTGTTTCTTAATTCCCATCTTCAGAAAAGCTTATCAAAGGAAACATTCTGACATATTTAATGATTTAACCCACTTTTGCCTGCATTCAATTTTTTTTTCTCCCAGTCTTTCCATACTATCACTGCTATGTTATAGCTGCTGAAAGATTGTGATAGAGCAAGTACGAGACTGGCCACAAAAACATCATCTACAACAAAATTGTACTTCATGTTTGTTCAGGCTCGTATGTAATTTCAGTAGACGCAACAGGAAAGTTTTTAATATTTATTAGACATGCAGATCCAATACAGCTGTGCAAGAGATGTTAAGCTCTTCTTCGCTTTGTTTGCCCTGAGCACAAAATGGAAGTTCCATTTTGTTTCACTGAGTTCCTTCCTAGCACAAAACTCTGTAAAAGGGCTAGTGGAATTTCACTTTGCCAAGGAAAACAGCCAGATTTGCTGAATTATTTAGAGAGTGTCATCAGGATGACACTTTGCTCCATCAAGTCCACCCTAACATCTTTAGGGTACTCTGTAGAGTTGGGGAGGTAAAGAGAGACAAGTAAGGAGAAGGTAGCTCTTGTGGCCTTCCTGTATGTAAAGGAATAACTTTTCCTGAGTTTTGAACTTTTCCCATTTGGTCTGGAACTGTGGGAAGAATCAGTCTGGAAGCTCACTGGCCCACCACTTCTGTGATTAACACATCAAAGAAGAGTTTCAGTTCAGTTCTTCAGCCTTGTCAGTTCTACATTTACACAAATATAGAAAAATAAATCCTTAAAAATGAGCTGAGACTCAAGTTTCATGAATCCTTTTTTCTGGCACAGGTTCAATGGACTGAGTTTTATGAAAACTGCAAGAATGAAAATGGATGGGAAGGTTAATTTTTAATACATTTTTCTGTGTAGCTTTTCCCAGTCTCTGTAGCCTCTGCTACACAAAAATCCTGAACAATTACTAGGGTTTCTGACATGTGATGATCTTCTTCGTTTTACCTCTATTCTGTATAATTACAAGTGAATTCTGAAATGTCATCAGGCCCATAGCTCATAGTTATTTCAGCACAAATCCTCAAAAAATAAGTATCATGCCTCTTGGTATAGTGCTTAATTGTGGACACTTCACTAAATCTTGCTTGGTAAAATAATAGGAAGTTTAATGCATCTCATTTGGTAAAATTTACAGTAGAGTGAGTAGAATTTAAGCCTGGCCTATGTATACAGTAAAAAATATTTCTTAAAAGTAGAGTAATATCAATAATTCTATGTTGGATTTGTGGAACTGTAGGCACAAGGAAGTCATCTGTCCTCTCCATAGTCAGGCTCAGAGATGATGACGGACCTGGGAACGGAACCAAGCTTTCTGATGGGTGATCCCTGTGACAGTGTTGCCTGCTTTCTTTGCATGTTCTGTAGTGCTCTCAGGGTTTTGGTGTTCAAGAAATGGTGGATGAGACCTTTCAGACTACAGTTATACCTAGAATACAGTGATGAAAATATGTAATACTGTTATTTTCTCTCTTGGTAATCTGTCTCCAGTTACTAATTGTAAGGAATGGTGCTTTACAGGAATAAAAAAATTTCAATTTGAAAGAAATTTGTCATGATAAAGTTTATTTTCTTTTTTCTTCTATTAATGTAAACTTTAAAATGAAAGGTCATTTCAATGTTAAAAAAAGAGAAATAAAGAATAAATAGAATAAAACAATTTCCCTTATGAAGAAGACTTTTTCACTTTTCCTTAAGAAAATGCCAGTCAAATTGACATATTCACGTTAAAGATTTTCTTTTTTAACAAAAACCTATTTTCTGGAAGAAAAAGAAAACAGTTTCACCAGTTCTAATAAAGATTTTGTGTTTGAGACTTGGATAGAAAATTCAATAATTCACAAGGTAAAATAAGATTCAGTTAATTCTACCTTAGTGGTTGTGCCCTTCAAATCTAATGGGAGGAAATTCATTCAGTCACAAAGTCAGAAGACAATTCAAAGGTATTTTAGCAAGATAAGGATAGATAAGGAGTAACTGCTTTGTCAAGGCTTGTTTTCTGACCATAAATATACTTCAAGACTACTCTCCAGTACACTCTTCAGTTACTAGTTACAGCACTCTTATCAGTTACAGCAGAACACAAAAGGTTGGTATAGACTGAGAATGTCAGAATAATCTCAATTCAAATGGTGAGTTTTACACAGTTCTCAGATTCTGACACTCTGTAGCATGTTATAAAGGAACAAATGTAAAGTATTCATTACTTGCTATAACTGAGTGAAACTAACAGTAAGTTATGAATAGACCCTATTGTCACAGACAAAATCTTTCCACCTGCATTGAGGGACAGCTGTGCATGTGGCCTTTGGTCATCCACAGCTGGAGCTGTTCACAGATTCACAGAGTGGCAGGGGTTGGAAGGGACCTCTGGAGATTATCTAGTCCAACCTCCCTGCTAGAGCAGGATTGCCTAGACCAGGTTGCACAGGATTGTGTCCAGGTGGATTTTTAATATCTCCAGAAAAGGAGACTCCACAACCCCTGTGAGCAGCCTGTTCCAGTGCTCAGTCACCCTCAGAGTAAAGAAGTTTTTCTTCATGGTCAGATGGAACTTCCTGTGTCCCAGTTTGTGTCCGTTGCCCCAATGTCCTGGGCACTGAGAAGAGTCTAGCCTCTTCCTCTAGACATCCAATCTTTAGATATTTATAAGTGTTGAGGAGATGCCCTCTCAGTCTTGTCTTCTCCAGGCTAAACAGACCCAGCTCTCCCAGCCTTTCCTTATACGAGAGATGCTCCAGTCCCCTAATCATCCTCGTAGCCCTCCACTGGACTCTCTCCAGTAGTTCCTTGTCTTTCTTGAACTGGGGAGCCCAGAAGGGAACATAGAACTCCAGATGTGGCCTCATCAGGGCTGAGTAGAGGGGGGGGATAACCTCCCTCGACCTGCTGGCCATGCTCTTCTTAAAGCACTCCAGGATACAATGGCCTTCTTGGCCACAAGGGCACATTGCTGGCTCATGGAGAGCCTGTCCACCAGGACTCCCAGGTCCTTCTCTTCAGAGCTGCTCCCCAGCAGGTCAAACCCTAACCTGTACTCGTACCTAGGGTTGTTCTTCCCTAGGTGCAGGACCCTACAATTGCCCTTGTTGAATTTAATTTGGTTCCTCTTTGCCCAGTTCTCTAGTCTGTCCAGGTCTTGCTGAATGGCAGCACAGCCTTCTGGTGTATCAGCTGCTCTTCCCAGTTTTGTATCCTCAGCAAATTTGCTGAGGGTATGCTCTGTCCCCTCATCCAGGTCATTGATAAATATGTTAAGTAAGACCAGACCAAGCACTGATCCTTGGGGCATACCACTAGATACAGGCCTCCAACTAGGCTCTGTGCCACTTATCACAACGCTTTGGGCTCTGCTGTTCACCTAGTTCTCAACACACCTCACTGTCCACTCATCCAACCCACACTTCCTATGCTTGCTATCAAGGATGTTATGTTGGTCCTTGCTAGAGCCTGCAATTGCTTTTTTCTTGCCTAAATGCAAAAACATTGTCTTGGGGAGAAGAGGAGGGACTGTACTAGTGCTTGTGTGGATTTTGGACTTGGTGATGCCACAGTATGTCTTTGGGAGACCAGAAGGATAGGCTAGTGCAAAAGGTTCATTGGTGTACATATAGCAAAAGACCACACTGTTCTACTCAAGTAGCTTACAGATGACTTTATAGGGCTCAGGATAGCTAGTACAGGAAAAAAACCTTGTTCAGGGGCATTTTTGATGGTGGCCCTGCAGCAGGTAATTTCAGAACTTGTCATGAAGTCTTGCTGTGGAAAACTCTCTAGGGAAACAGAAGAACTGCAGCCAGTGCAAAAGTTTGAGAAGAAACTTTGCAGCTCAGACTTTCTCTTGGGCTGCCTAGCTGACCATCAGTTTTCATGGCTCCCAGTGTCTGTCTTTTTCTAACAAATATGAGTACGTATTAGAAATTCAGAACTGAAGACCCACTGGAAGAGAGAGGCTGTAAGACCCCTAGTCTCTTGTGAAACAGCTCTTGTTTCTCAGGGGCAGATGGTAGAACTTCTATGTACTGTGTCCCATATTAGCCTTGATTGTCTTTTGTATTCATCAGCCCTGTGATGATAGCTAAGAAAAGAAGTCATTCATGTAAAAAGATGACTGCACTTGACAAGCAAAATCCGTATCTTATTAATAATTTAAAAATATTTTCATGTTCTGCTACTGATGGAATATTTAATCATTTGTTCAGTCAATACCAATGTCTCATTTATTATTCATTAAAGATAAATACTCTGTAGTGCTTCTGGATTGAAATGTGTTACACCAAGATTATTAAGAGCACCCAGAGTTGATTTATTATTTAGAAATCGATTAAACTTTTTTACAGAATTTAATGACTTAAATAACCCTCCAGATTTTTAAAGTTGACAATAAGTTTTATTTAAAGATTGGTTATGTGAACACAAGCAGTTATGGAGGAGAAAAAAAGAAGCTCTCAGACCTAAGTTTAACAATTTAACTGAGACTGTTTGGAGAGAAACACATCACTAATACCAGGCCTGCCTCACACATCCACAGTGACTTTCTTCTGTTTTTAATGTGAAAGTATATCAGTACATGCCCTGCTGTGTCATCATAACCTTGCCACCGCTTAGCCAAGTCCTCTGAGGAATCAGCAGGAACGTCCTTCATCTCCCCAGTTTTTACCCCCTTCACACTGGGAGACTTGACTTTTTTGAAGACTTGTGTCTGATCCATGGAGGTTGTGCTGTACCTCTTCTTGGTCTGCATCCCGAATAAAGGCAAAGACGAGGAAAAGAGAGATTCATCTCTTCACATCCTGTCAGTGGTAACTTACCACCTGAGGAGTATGAGGAGATGAGATACTTCTTTCTTCTCTGCAAGTGGACAGTCAGCCTAGCAGCAAAAGGTCTGCTGACTCTCTCTAAAAAGGTTTCTACCTTTACTGGTAATGACTAACTACTAAGTGAAATCAGTTTTGAAAACGAAAAGTATTTGATTTTTATAGCTCTCTAATTGCTAGGGCAAACCTGGAGGCTGCAGCCTGGGTCAGGGAATTGAATTTACTTGAGTACGTTCTGAAAAAAATTTGGAAAAAAAAGAAAGTTCAGTTTATTAGTTTTTAATAAATAAATAATAATAAAAACAACCCTTGAGGTATTAAAAGAAAAAGTGAACGTTTTTCTGTACTATTTCCTTTTCAAGCTTGTTATTCAAGGTTTGGAACTTTTTTCCTTCCTTTCAGGAGGTCCTCTTTTGCAGGACTTCCCAATCTCACTAAAAGCAATTTTTCTGGTCATTCTTTTCTCAAACATGGGGAGTAGCTTGAAAGAGTTCAACTACTCAGAAATGCATATTATAAGGACTGACAGGCTGTAAGGGTCATTCATGTGCATGGCATATACTTTCATTCTGCCTCTGGCAATCTGTGATTCCTGAAGCAGCTTATTTTCTCCATGCTTATCAGTTAAGCACATGCAGATATTGGTGTTGGACAAAGTACCACAGGAGAGAGCCTTGATAGCTATCCCCTTTGTCCCCCTCAGAGGAGACAGTGCAGAGGAGAAAGTATTTATTAAAATTCAGAGATATTGTCTCCCTTCTGGCTCATCCACACTACCGGGAAGAGGGAGCAGCTATGCATCTTCTGGGTGGATTTCCTCCTCCCAGAAGCAGATCTTCCTTTTTTCCTTGTATACACATTGCTGAGATTACTGACATATGCATTTTCCATGCATGTATTTTTGGGAGAAGGAGGATATTTCTCTGCACATTTAAACCGTGCTTTATTCCATGAATAGTGCACGTAAATGTCAAACAGGACAGTCAGCAAAGATTTACAGTGATCACTGAAAAAGCAGTCCCCAGGTTGGTTGTGCAACAAAGCAAGGGGTCCCCTGTGTCCAGTGGAGAGCAGTTGTGGAAGAAGTGATGGAGGCTGCTTCGTTATGAAAGGACTTGGTGGAGAAGGGAAGCTTGAGGAGAAGAAATTTTTCTTTTAGAAAAAAATGTAGCCTTTGGCTGCATCCTAACAAACTAGACAATTAACAGTGGGTGCCCTGCCGGGGGAAGGAGTAACGCCTTCACATCTGTCATATGAGAGACAAGTGAAAATAACTCCTACTCTGTAGGTGTCCACAAAGGCTTGTCACAGGCTTTACCCTGAGAGCATTTCCTCATTAAAAGTGAAGGGTAGAGGCAGAGTGTAAATATCACCACTTTTCTGTAGTTCTACCTGATGTTGGCTTTATTGAATCAGAGCCCTGCTTTTCTTTAAATTCAGATCCTGGGAAGGGGAGGGTTTCTGGGCTGAGAAATACTGCTTGGTGTTGCTGAGAGACAGTGTGGGACTGGAGAGAGCAGGATGAAATTCAGGAAGAAATGTGATTTAGTGGTGAGTAGAGGATGAAAGTGCTGGTCTGGGGAGGTCTTCAGTGAAAATAAATTTGCTAATTGTTATAAATGCGAAATGTCTAGCAGCATATTTCTAGACACATTGTAATTAAGATTATGTTACATATGCCAATCTCTATAATTAATTTCTTAATTATATAGAAACCAAAAGAAAATTGAGTGTTTGCAATAAAATTAATATAAGTAATCACATTAGAAAGACATTTTTGAATTCTTCAGGACCAAATATTGGGTTTAAGTAAAGAGGTTTGACTCTTTTTTTTTTTTTTTAATTTCTAGTAAAACCTAGAACAGTGTTACCTCCTAAATGACAAAATTATTTCTGTGTTACAAAACAATCAGAAGTGTTCCCAATGTGCTGTTGATATGGTATATCAGAAAGAAAGAGAGTCGCTAAAAAGACAGAACTTTGACACTTTTAAGTATGACTTTTAAGTAGCTTTTAGTGAAGAGGACATAACCAGCTAGGAAGAAGGAAGAAAAGAATTTTAAATAAATAAATCTTTGGAAATGTAGAGTGGATTGTGTGCTGCAGAAAATTCTGGTAACTTGAAAGCTTTGCAGTTACAGAGACCCATCTTAAAAATTAATCACATCAAGAGAAACACTTTCATCTGAAAATGACTTTGCTGGGTCTATTTGTGACAGACTTCATGGATCAAAATCATTGAAAATATAGTTAAAGAGATTTTCAGTGGAACCCAGAGCCAGTATAGGACCTGAAACTTATTTGAACTCTTTTATATGTTATAGCTGGATTTTTATTTTTTTTTTAAATATATGTTGTTTTAAGGAGAGATGTGCTTTCTATGAGCTCACAACTAATCATATCACTAGCAAGAAGACAGCTCTTTAGGGCTTTGTACTGTTTGTCATTTATTTTGCCCTTGTATATATTTTGAGGAGTGTAATTCCACTAATATTAAAAAAAGGACTAAAAATGCATCTTTTACTTTCTTAGAAACAAGAAAATAAACAATGAAGACATCCTTCTTGTAATATGATGTTCGAATGCTCTGGATTTAGTTTGTTGGTACAGGAAAACCTAACATATTATGATTTATATGTGTATCTCAAAGTTGCTCAGAATACATGATGTGACTAATTTTGTATTGATGTGAGACATCTATTGTGACTTCACCCTGGTCTGTAAATTCCTAGTTCTGGGCACAGTGCTTCCACTCTTCACTGATCCTACTATCTTTAGGAAATATTTTTTCTGGGGGGAATATTTATTTTATTTATTGATTAGCAAAGTTAACAGTTTGTTAAATATTTTAAAAAATAATTTGTATTATGTCTGACTCCTATACTTTGTTACACAATGTGGAAAATTATTAGAATAATTTAAATATATTTAAATATTTCAATATAACACAACAAATTTAGAAGGTGACATTGTAATAATGCATGTTTTTCCCTCCCCACAATTTTTATATTACGTCTTACTCAAGACCATAGTATGGGAATGTGTGTGACATAAATAAGTTTCCTCCCTGTCTTTACTTTAGTTGTAAAAAGCATCTTCCATCAATTGTATGGGATTTCCAGTTTGGGGACTGAACATTTTTCTTGCATATAACTGTATTGATCCCTGTGCAGTTCAAAATCCTCGAAATTGTAGTTATAAATTCCATGAGGAAAACACTGGAGGCTGCCAGCACTTCCCTCCTATGGAAGAAAGATAAATGATCATCAGGAAGTGCAAGGTTTGAGATGTTGATATTTGGTTGGTTTCTTTTACTTGACTCTTTCCTGGCAAGGAAACTCTACAATGAAGCAAAGACTAAAGGAAAGAGATTGGAAGAGATTGTTGCTGGCTTAAGCCATTGGAAGCTCTTTTTCAGCTCTAAGGCAGGGTATTATTCTCCTAAAAGATGGGGAAGCAATTATTGAGATGACCGGTTTATTCAAACATACCGAATGGTTTAGACCTAAAAATATTTTATAGCGTTACCATCATGTAAGTTGTCATTTAGATTGGTTGTGTAACAGACCTGTGAAAAATAGGGAGTCATCTTTGTGATAGATAATGGACAAATGGACTGCAGTCCTGGATCTCCTTCCAGCTTTAACTGTTGGGAATCTGTAAGAAGCCAAAAGACAATAGAGCATGCAGAATTTCACAATTCTACCAAAGGCAAGCTTCTTTATTTAAGTGCCAAAATCCATCAGAAATTCTTGACCCTTGAAAGAGGCAGATAGTAATCTTCTGAAAGCAGGGGAATGAAGACCTTTCAGAAATGCATTTAAAAAATTATGTAAGTTGCTTTTTCCTTTTTTAAATTTTATCACACACTGTTATGCTGTAACCAAATTACTGGAAGACTATTCTGCACTGGGGAATAATCAGCTTACAGGGCTTTCGTCTGATCATGGAAAGGCTTAACTATGAAAGACATCATCCCACATATATATGGGATATATAATTTTTGGCATCTGAACTGCATTTGCATTTTAACATCTGAAGGCCTTCTGGTTTGTGTCCCCTGCAGCTGGATCATTGTCAAGTGGAGAGAACATGTGCTGAGAAACAAGAGTTTTGCCTGCCTGCCTTTGATAATTGAATTGCTGTGTGACCTTATATTTAATATGTAGGCCAGTATTTTCAAAATTATTCCCTTATTGTTCTTACTTCATGTAAGCCCCTGCACGCTCTACTGGAGATGTTTCAAAATTAAATATTTATTGGCTTGTGGGCTTGATTCTCCCACTTCCCATATGATTGCCTAACACATAGGATATCATTAAAGCAATCTCTGACTCTTCTGTGTGAGTGGACCAGGCCCAGTAGAAAACATGCCTAATGAACAAGTCCAGATGAATCTTCTCCAGCAGCTTACCAGTGAAAGTATTCAGGCGTGTAGGGGCGTCACTCAGGGTGAAATGCCAAAATTCTCAGTTTTGTGATAATGCCAAAGGCTCTCCAGGGAATATCATGCCTCATCCAGCTCCAGACAGTGCTGGTAAAGGGAAAACTGACTTTCAGTATTTCAGTTGTGCCTATCTTCACACGTGGCATCCATGCGATAAAAGCTCCTTTTAAAGGGATAACTCTCCATTTTCCAAGTTTGAGTAAACACTGGTGAGAGTGATAATTACATTTCAAAGATATTATAACTGCAACAGTTGAATGGAGTCATGGGAAACGGGAAATAGTACAACAAAACTTTATCTTAACAGAAATTGACTTTCAGCAACAAACCTTAATGCCCAGAACCAGCTCTGGGTAAGTCCACCTCAGTTATTATTCACCAGCGTTCAGGTGATCTTAGGCAATCCGACATTTCTCCTCTCTGCCTGAATGCTTTCAGCATGAGATTTTGTGGTAAAGTGTTGCCAGTAGCCAGCTTTCCCAAATCCCCACAATAGCTTCAGACTGTGCTAACCTCTGTGGGGCTGTGCAAAGCCCATCTGTTCATTCGGTCTTTTGAATGTGGCAGATTAGCTGTGATGAGGTTTTGTTTTTCCTAAGGTAATACGTTGGATGTTACTCTTGTGTTTATGTTGTTATAGCAGGGGCTTGCAGTTATAAATTTAGGTTCTCTTCCTTTGCAGACAGTTGTTGGTAGTATGATGTGGAATGGCATCTAATTGCAAAATAAATTCACCTCGAGGGACCTTTTCTAATAAATCAAAATATACATTTAGAAAGAAATCTTTGTAAAATGGCATCAGTTCACAGAACATCTGCTTACTGAATGTTACACATCACTGAAAAAAGTTATTTAACAGATGTACTTTGCAGAACTGCATCTGATTTAATTCTAGATCAGCAATGGACATTCTGATGTTGCCAGACACTTACTCTTTTGATTATGTGTTTAATTTTATTTCCTGGTGTCCAATCTGTTCTCCTGCAAGTTTGACAAGCAAAACTTGGGCAGACTCAAGAAGGTTACTTATCATTTCCAAAAGTATGAAGTAAGAATTGGATCTTTACTGTCTGAAACCTGCACAAGAGTCCTACCAAAATTATCTCTGAAGGGCTGTTGTGAATACTAGAGCAGACAAATGAACATTTCTTAGGAGAAGTCCTGCCATTATGAGAATCCCATGACGATTTAATCAAACTGCTGAGACATTCAGGCAAACTTTGAGATACTTAGGTAAATCAAGCTGTTGTGGACTACCTCATGTCTCTCTTCATTGCTGATTCATCCTTAAATTTAAATGGAGCTTGTTCCAACCAGCTATTTCAGCTTTTGTTAAGAGTGATCTGAATAGCTGTTACTTTGCTGTGCCCATTTTTCTCTAATAAAAGAATGGTAGAATTCTTGCAGTTGAAATGTCTCTTTTGATATCAGGGTTGTTTTTTTTTTTTGCTTCCTTCACATTTTTGCCTTATCACCACTGATATCATTTCAGATGACAGCCCCTCTTTATGATTTTGCTAATGCTGCCAAGGTCCAGTGAATGCATTGGCTAAGTACCAACAGTCATATTTCTTCCACTAGGTGCTACCTTTAACAGTGAAATCCCTAATTGGTGCTTCACACAATACCTCTGCTTCAAGCATGTTAGAACTTGTTAGGTGGATGAAGTGATGTAAAGGAGCATGGTTCAAATCACAGGGAGGTGAGGGCTTTTTTTTTTTTTTGCTTTTTTTTTTTTCTCTCTCCCAAATAATTTTGTTGTTTAGGAGGTGAAACTCTGGCTATCTGCATAGAGAAATCTCGTTCCTCTCTTGGAAGATTTTTCAGTCAAGTCATAAATTATCTCTGCCTGGCATTGTTGGGTCTCACACAGCTCCTATTTAACTGTCTCTAAAAGATGCTTATCACATCATGACCTAGATCATACTGAGGTGATTTCACTACCAACTTGGGAGCTACTTTCTTATTACTGTCCATCTGTAACCAGTCTTGTACTAAAGATCTTATTGGAAGCTTACATTTTGTGGATTGCAGATTGCTGAATGAAATCAGAATGCAACCAGTACATTCTGCATTTGTTTTTAAAAGGCTGCAGTCTGCTGCTCTGATCTCCCATATGATGTTCATTTTTCTTCCTATATTGAAAAAAAGACAGGTTCCAAAATTACAGAAGTAGAGGTTTGGAATAAACAGTTGTTGACAAAGTCTACATTTTTGTAATGCTTTGTGACATAAGCCAACATGAATAAACAGGAATTCTATACTGCTTCTTCCAAGGTCTCCTGAACATTACTCTGAAACATGGTGTTGCTTCCCACTGGGGTCAGAGCCCCTTGCTACATGGGAAACTAATTCAGTTCCCTCACGTGGTTCACTCACGTGGTGGTCTCAGACAAATTAATAGAAATGTTGCTGCTTACTGCAATAAGAACACAGGCAAGTCAGATACTAAAATCTCACAACTGTTCCATTCTTTGAAACAGTTCAGCTACACAAGTTTTCATTGCAGAAGTACATTTTGGGGGAGTACTGGAGAAAACACTGAGGTACACCAATTAATTCCACTAGGATTCCTAGTTAGGCCACATATAGTTTATTTCTCTGCTACTTCACACCATGAACAATTAAACTCATTTGCAAAGAGTAAGTGGAAAGTAGATATCAAATACAGCTGTTCTACCCCTGGCAAAATCTTACACATTCTGTGCAGAGGCAGATTACAAATGGCAGAACAGCAGATAATTTACCCTACACAGTTTACAAAACTGTGTTTAAATTGAATATCAGAAAGATGGTGTTTTCAAAAATCTAGACATAGCTCTAAAATCTTCTAAGCAAACCCATCAGATTTATAGGCAGGATTCAGAAAAATGATAGTGAAATATAGAATAAAGTACCTGTTTGTCTAGCAAGTCTTGACTGAATATTAATTCTGTGTTTTTAGTTACGTATCAGAAACTAAAAAAAAAAACCAAACCCCAAAAAACCCTAAACAACCAAACAAAAAGGAAACCTCAAAAAAAAAAAAAAAAAAAAAGAAAAAAAGAAAAAAAGCTTCCACATTTGAGTATCAGCTTAGAACTGCTGAGTAATTATACGGGTATTAGCATCAGCATGAACGCAGATTATTAGGCTTATGCAGTTATAAATTTAACTCAACCTGAGACAGAATAGTTTACAGTAGTTCTGAAATGGCTGTTTGTGACAATGAGAAATTGGTATTTTTAGTCATGTTTGCTATAAGTGAATTTAAATCCTTATCACAGTTCCCCAAGACATTTTAATGGTGATTTTAAAAATAGAAATACAAATTAGTTTTACCTATATGTCATTAATTCCTCACCCTTTCCAGATTGTCATTGAAACTGCCCCTGTCTACCGCTGTCAGTCTGCACACTTTTTCTGAGGCCAAGGAACAGCAACATTAACAGTCTAGTGATAAAGGAATAACCAAATGAGAAATATTTCTCTTCTTGATTCTTCAACTATTTTTTATATCTGTCCTGTAGAATATTTGCAGGGGTGATTGTCAAGGCTGTCAAAGTGACTGCAAATGTGGAGGATGTACATATTTATTAGTGACTGAATGAAAAAGTGGTTAAAAAGGTGCTTTTATTCTGCAACTAATTAAAAAGTACTTCTACACTGTCATCAAGTCGTCTCTTAGGCTTTGTTTTCTCCCTGTAAACCATTTCTGTAATCCTTATGTAATTTCTGAGGTTCTTTTCTCCACCCTTTTAACTTTTTTAAGATCTTCTAAATATGTGAGCATCTGAATACATGTCTTTTTCTGGTTTTCTTCCCACCAATTATATGTAAACATGCATTACTTGTACCCACTACAACCTGTTCATATATCCAGGGATCTTAACAACTCGTTTGACAAAACTTCATACTGGAAGCTCACCTTGAGTTGCTAGTCTGCTATGAGTTTTTTATGTTTATCTGATTCTTAAGATGAGCTCCTAATTCTATGTATTTGGCTGACTTTGTTTTGGTTTTTTGATTTTTTTTTTCTGAGATAATATATAGCTTTACTTTTGAGTGCAGTGTACTCAGGTGGCCAAGGTGGCCAACAGCATCCTGCTTGTATCAGGATTAGTGTGGCCAGCAGGAGTAGAGAAATTATTGTGCCTCTGTACTCAGCACTGGTGAGGCTGCACCTCGAGTANGGACTTGATGATCTTAGAGGTCTTTTCCAACCTTAAAGATTCTATGATTCTATGACTGCATTAAAGCAACCTCTTTAGAATGCTTAACTCAGTAATTTTAGCAAATTAGTCATTTAAGAGTATTAATTTTTTTCCTCTGCTTTTTTGTTTGTTTGTTTGTTTTCAACTTGCAATTTTCTTTAACTATTTCATGCTTCCCTTCATATCTTTTAAAGAAAGATTAATAGCAGGAGCATAATAGATGCATAGTGTCAATCAATGATTGAGCCAAGGAGAAACTCCCTTCCTGAATATGAATATCATACTGAGAACTGTTTTTCAAGATCTTTTAGATAGTCTTTATTCTAGAGAACATGTGTACGTTGATAAATTATAGCAGTACTTTTTAATCAGGTAGCCATGGCAGATATTTTTGATGTTTATTAGATAACTCTAGATCTTGTACTGAGTATTTACTGAGATCTCCATCCCAAGATACTGTAGTTTATGATCATGTGACATGAATTCCTCCCTCCTCTGCTAGTTCTCTAAATAAAACATCAGTGTGCTCTACTCAATTTTGTGAGCAATTTAAGCTCATACTGATTCAATAGATAGCAGTCAAGTCTTCAAATCCAAAGTACAAAAGCCACTCAGAACTTTCTGTCATAACTTCTGCATGGAGTATAGTATTCACAGTGAATAAAAAGAAAAAGGGAAAGTGAAGTATATGAACCTGGAATGAAGCATAATTTTTTAATTTATTAATTAATTTTAATAATTTTTTTATCCCCTTTTACTTGGGATAAAGTTTAGATTCCTTTAAAATGTTTATGTATTAGCAAAAATACCCCCAACCTTCACTTGTTTGGTGTTTCCACAGCATCATGCTCTGAGCCAAGCCAGCATGGCAGTGCCACCATCCTCGTGTCTCCCATGGTTGGGCACTCCTGCTTTCTCTTTGCAGAGTTCATTTTCTGCCAGTCTCTCTCTGTGAAATGACTTGCTCATGATTAGACAGGCAGCACTGCTGAAACAAGAGAGCACATATAACTGAATCCATGGGCTAGAGAAAGAGGCACTATACTCTCATCTAAGTAGAGCTTGAACTATCATGGTACCTAAAAGCTAGGAGAAAAGGAAGAAAATTTACAAAAGGGAAGTAAATGAGTGAAAATAAAACCACAAAGTAATTAGTTCTGTCTAGAACTGTACTACTTTTACAAACAAGGAATAAATTGTCCTACTAAGCATTGGAGGGCAAGTTATTCACTCCTGTTCTGATGCAAACATGCCTTCTAAGTATCACAAAAGGCCTGAACTCCAGCAAATAGCACATTTTCTTACCCACTGTGAATTTTGGACAGGAATGGAGCCTGGAGTAGTTGTTACCTTGTCTCTTTAGTATATCCTGGAGATGAAAGTGGCAGAAAAAGTGCAGGATCCATAGGAAAATCTATAGATTCTCAGAATGTGCCTTCACCTGTTGCTAGACCCTAGTTTTCTGTATTTTCTGTGAGGCTGCCATAACTTCAGAATCAAGTTCTTTGCAGTCTCTTTTTTATATCTGGTGCATAATTCGGGATCAAAAAATTACTTAGAAACAGATAGCGAACAATTATTGGTCCAAGACTATAGAATGAAAAAATCCATAGAGTACATGAGCAAACTACTAATACAACTGATGTAGTTTCAGAAATCAAGTTCTGTTAGGGGATTATGTTCAAATAGATAAAGCATCAAATAAATTATTGCACTGAATTTGTTACTTTCTTCTATTTTTTAATAATATTCCTGACAATGCCAATAAGCCACAGTGTAAATACTTTCAAGGAAGAGATACTTGACAGCTGATATACAGTACTCCAGTGGCAGAAATAGGACTGGAATACATAAAGAAGTGATTAGAGACCTGACGGCTTCCAGAAAAAAATGAAGAGGAAAAAATTAGGTTTACAAGATCTTGGTGAGGTAAAATAGAAATGCTGGGAGATTTGCAATATTTTTCTCTTGGAATATACAGTTAAAAGATTTTTCAAGAAAATCCTGATGATATTACTTAGGCTGCATNAAAAAACCCCAAACAACCACTTTAATTTGCAATATTTTTCTCTTGGAATATACAGTTAAAAGATTTTTCAAGAAAATCCTGATGATATTACTTAGGCTGCATTACAGTCCTTCAAAATACTTACTACTATCAAAAATATTGAAAATGATGCTACTTTATTTCCAAGTACATAGGTGTTTATATATATATACACGCACAAGTACAAATAATTATTTCCAAGTCTGCATGTATATGTATGTATGTGTATATATGCACATTACACAGACAGAAAGAATCACCTAATTTTGACACTGAATTTTGTTTTGCACTAGCTCTACTATAAAGTTTATCCACCAGGATATTATATACTTTTTCAAAACTTTTTCTCTAGAAACAAAAGTTTCTTCTATATTTGCATTATAATGTAAATTACAGTAATTATATTACTTATATATTACTTCTGCATGCAACCTATGTAAACTTTTTTTTTACTCTGAAAGTCAGGGATATCAATTCCTTTTCTTTCACATTTTTATTCTTATATCTTCAGGAATATGTCATTAGACCAAAATTATGTGTCTGAGAAGGTAACATAATTCTGTCTTTAATAGTAGGTATATTTATCATTATTAAGTATTGTAAATTTATTGATAGTTTTTCACAGATATGTTAGTAATACCTCTGAACTGTCAATTATTCATAATTTGTTCATCATATTGAAATAAATAAATACATTATTTGTCAATGAAGTAGTCATATGAGGCATTTCTTTTTCCTTCCCCACCCCAAATTTCCAAAAACATTCTAAAACACCTGTGAAAATTCTTTGTCTTAATAATGTTTTATTGTTTATCTCTTTATTCTTGAAGTGTAATTAATAGACTGTGTCCATGCTATTCCAGTCATTAGTCCATAGAGCCAACAAACAGCTATTAGTATGCTCTTTGTTAATTCAAAGATACAGCATAAAACCAGCTAATCTTTTAACCTTAATGTTGACACTTTCCATGTTCATGAAACTAGAGACCCCATAGAAATTAGTGAAGAGTCAACAGTCAGGAAAGAAAAGAGGAAAAGGAGTTTGGATAAAATTATGACACACATAATATATATGGCAAACAATCATATATATAAATTTTGGCTGGGAAAAAAAAAGGCATTTAATTTCAGTCTGAAATAACTGAATTCAAATGAGAGATTTTCTCATACATTTCTCGCTTAGGTTCTACTTTGTTAGCAGGACTTTTAAGGGTAGGTTCTTCAACTTTTCCAACAAAATCTTCTAATACATCCTAAAACAGTTTCTCACAAGTAGGTAACAAAGAATTTATGAGAAGTATTATTGGCACTCTTTCGTTCGAACAAGTGGAACGGTCTTGTGTTTGCCAAACAGGTGACAATCTTATCAGTATTGCATACCAGTTGTGTAACTGATTTTCAAGACCAAGTTAACAAGATAATCATGCTAACAGTTTTTTCTCATTTTTGCTCAAAAGTTCATCTGACTTCACCATTGTAGTTTATGTGAGCATGTTACTGGCTCGATTGTCATTAAGGCTATCATCTTCATGTATATGTTGGAAGAGTTCCTTTTGTTTCATCAACATTCAAGATACTGAGGAAATCGGTCATGTAAAACTATTTATGTGTGTAGTGGTATGTATAGACACTTGCCCACCCTCTGATGGTTTCTCCTGATTTGGGGGCATTTACTGTCAACTGAAGGGATTTTTCATCCTATGGAGCCACTGACCAGTTCCTGGTCATGAGACCATGGAAGGATGAGCAGAAAAAAAATGACCATCTTAAACTGTTGCGAACACTATGCTTCACTGCTAGCTTTGGTAGAAAAACAGAAATTCTACTCATCTGCAAATTCCCGCATTTTCAAAATAATTTTCATCTTCAACCAAGTGGAAAAGCTGACATTTCAGAATGTTTCATAAACAGGTATTTTTTAAAAAAGAAAAAAGATAAAACAACAAATATTGAAGTAGCTTGTTTCCGTAGTATAGACATAACACACTTGTTTTAGTAGTGCAGACATAACACAGCAAATATAAACAAATGAGAAGTCAGCATAAAATGAAACAATACTGATTTCAACACTGCATTATAACTTTGAATTTTTTAAGAAAATGTTTTGTAGTGTTGCCAGGATTTGTGCATTCTTGTGAAACAGTTTTTTACATGTAACAGCATTGTCCAAACAGAATACTATTTTTTGTAGGCTCTTTATATAATTTTCCTTACAACAGCTGTACAATAAAATTAATAACTGAATAGCAAATGATTGCCTTCTTTTTTTTTTAATGGATTTTTTTTTAAGATATAGTGAAATGCCTTAATATATTTATCTGAAGAAGTTTTTACATGTTTTTCATGCTGGAAAATAATTTGCTCATTGATGTTCACCAGATAATTTTGAAAAACAGGTAAATAATAATAGAAAATGTCAATGAAAATTATAAACTGAATTGGTAATGAATGATGGCTTATCTGTTGTTGAGTGTACCCAATTCAAAAATTCATATGGTTGTTTAATTATAACTGCTTGTATAAGACATGTTATTCCTCTTCTTTCTTGAATGAGTCAGACTGCCATCCAGCATAATGTATATGTGAACTGTTGCTTTTAAAATGAGCTTATGAAAATCTCATTTACATTTTCTTTCATACAAAATGTAATTATTCAGGCTTCAAATGTCTTTTTCATAATATTTGTGATAGCAAAGCATGAGGACCTGATGCACACAGAATATATATCTGAAGGAATTTCAAATGCAATCAAACTGAAATTTATACTGAGATAACAACAAATATAATTGCAGAAAATTTCCTAGTTTTCAGCTTGAAAAATTTGCAGGTCAGTTTCTATTTGGATGACAAGTTGCTGACATACAGTCTAGAGAATTTCTGAATGTATTTCATTTTTGTTGTGATTTAACCCCAGCCAGCAACAAAGCACCACACAGCCACTCACTCACTCCTTTGTGGTGGGATGGGGGAGAGAATCAGAAGGGTAAAAGTGAGAAAACTCATGGGTTGAGATAAAGGCAGTTTAACAGGGAAAGGAAAAGCTGCACGTGCAAGCAAAGCAAAACCAGGAATTCATTCACCACTTCCCATGGGCAGTCAGGTGTTCAGCCATCTCCAGGAAAGCAGGGCTCCATCACGTGTAACAGTCACTTGGGAAGACAAACGCCATCACTCCAAATGTCCCCCCTTCCTTCTTCTTCCCCCAGCTTTATATGCTGAACATGATGTAGGTGGTATGGATAAAGGGTGGATACTGTCCTGGTTTTGTCTGAGATAATTTTCTTTGTATTAGCCAGTATAGAGCTGTGTTTTGGATTTAATATGAGAATAATGTTGATAACACACTGATGTTTTTAATTGTTGCTAGGTAGTTGCTGTGTCTAAACTTAAGTCAAGGAATTTTCAGCTTCTCACACCCTGCCAGGTGCACAAGAAGCTGGGAGAGCACAGCCAGGACAGCTGACCCAACAGACCAAAGAGATATTCCCTAGCACAGAATGTCATGCTCCATATATAACTGTGGAAACTAGCTGGGAGGTGGGATCACTGCTCGGAAACAGACTGGGCATTGGGTTTTGGTTTTTTCTGCATGTGGTGAGCAATTGCATTTGTTCATTATTATTACTATTAGTATTAGTATCCTTTGCAATCCCAATGAATTATATTTCTCTCAACTTACGAGGTGTTTTTCCATTCTCCTCCCCATACCCTTGTGAGGGAAGGGGTGAGCGAGCAGCTGCATGCTGCTTAGTTACTGGCTGGGGTTAAACCATGACCATTTTAAAAAAGGTGGCCATCAAAAAGCAGATAATTATTTTATTGTTTCAGACTGAATTCCTATATTCATTTTTCCCAGAAAAAAACTTATCCCATAGTGGACTCTAATACGAGAGCTTAGGAAAAGTTCAATCCTTCTTTCTCTCTTTTTAGCATTTTCCTTATCAAGAAATTGCACTCTGAACTTACATGTACAATGTGAAGACTAGCAATACTGTCAGGGTCAGAGTCTTATACTGTAGCATAACATCACTGTCTGATAATTCCTTCTACAGCCTTCATAATATGGTTATTTTGGAGATTCGTAAATTGTATCTCAGGATAAGACAAACATTTCCAAACTGAGGTATCTAAAGTTTTGGTGACTAAACAAAGTTCGTTGTTTTCCCTGTAGCTCCAAAGTCAGTGATATGGATGAGTACCTGTTCCCTTTAAAGCTTGGTAGATTAGCTTTGACATTCTTTTGATGCATAACAATCAGTATTTGGATATGAACAGTTTGCACTTCTATGGTGAGTGCTTATCAAAGTAACAGATCAGATGAAAACTTAACTCTGACATCATTCATAGGACTTTATGCTATTGATTTCAAGAAAGCCAGACTTGACACCCCTTTCTTGATCCACTGACAAGAAAAATTACTCTTCTGAGTACAAATCAGCTACTGTTACGTATATATCCATATTTTTTTTTGTAGCATTTAAGAACAGAAAGTGAAGTGAATCCTTTT
>VXBL01005324.1:103371-137049 GCA_013400195.1 Aramus guarauna | reverse complement strand
TTTTTTTTTTTCTGTATTCAAAGTGATGAGCATCAAATGGGTTCACAGAATCAGACACTCCTGTTGGTTTGAAGGGACTACCTGAGGTCTCTAGTTGAGCCTCCTTGTCAGAGCAGGATCAATACTGAATGTAAACCAGGTTGCTTAAGGTTTTGTCCATTCCGGTCTTGGAGACCTCCAAGACGGAGATTGCATTATATCCTCACAGTGATTTCTTTTTTCTCCTTACATCCAGTTGGAATTTCCCCTGTTTCAATTTATGACTCTTGACTCTTGTTCTCCCATTATGAACAAAACATGGGGCAGTCACAAAATTAAGAAGTATGAAATATTCTGTTGAGGCGTAAAAGAAACAACACTGTGCTGCTCCTGACCTTTCACTGGATAGATTTGGCTTGCTGATCTTAACTCGTATCAGTGATGGTGACACAAGAAGATGAACTTTCAGCAAAATGTGAATGCTGAGGATTCTGTTTATTTGTTAAAATTCCTCTTCATTTTTGTCAGCTGTAAATGTATTCCTCATGTAGGGAAAATAACTTGAGGAATCTGATACCATAGGTTGAATACCATAGTTTCGTTACCATAGCATGATATACCCGATCTTGCAACTTTAAGAAAAAACCTGTATGACAAGTCCTACATGTGGCAGAGGTCTCGATGTACATAGTAAGTGGGAAAGGCCTGCCTCAAGTTAAAGCAAGGGTGTTTATTTTTTACATTGCTTTTTTACTGTTCCATGAACTATTAATAATATTAGGACATGCTACATTATGATAAAATTAATAGGAATTGTGCTATGAAAACAGCTGTCTAAAAATACAAACTGCCTAGCATCAAGTAATATAATTTGGCTGAATGTTTAAGACAACATTCGTATTTTGAGTTTGAGCACAAATTTTTGCAACTGTGATACATGGGAGCATCTATTCCACTTGGTTGGCTGATGTGCTAAAGCTTTCCCTTCTTTTATACCCACAGTATGATGCTATGGTAAGCCAAAATTTCCCAGTATAAAGTTAGTTTTGGGAGGACAGGATTTAGAACAGGAAATACCACACATTGATACTGGACTAGAATAAGTGGTCAGACTTTGACAGTTTTATTCAGACTTGAAATCTTTTAGTTCCACTTACTGACAAGGGAAATGAGATGAGGAAAGCTAAAACATCCTTAGGATTCAAGTCTTTATAAAACTCTACTTGCTGAAGTTTAGATAGTATTTGTTAAACAAGGATGGTTGCTTTCTATTTTCAGTGACTACATGAAAATATTTGTTATTTTCATGTCCTGTCAGATGAAAAATGTACACAATTTATTTGTCAAAATGAACACTGAGGATTTGGACCACTTGCTTCTGGATCACTTGCTTTCCATGCATGGTCAATGAATGAAGCTGGGCCTGTTGTCTGTCTCGCTCAGCAGCTTGCCTGTGTTCAGGTCAGACTGCATGGAGGGTTGATTGGTTGTAGCAAGAGAACTCAACCCTTCTCATCTCTTAGAGTATGAAGTAAATGTTATCTCAGAACTTCTCTTGCTCTGTGTCAGATTCAGTATGAGACGTAAGTTATATTACTGAAATAACATATAACAATGCCAGTCTAGGAGGTTCTTTGACATCTTTATCTGGTACCAAAATAATATTGCCTACAATGTGTTGGAATTTATGATACAGAAAGTGTCATAAATCAACATACAAGATGCTGGTTAAAACGGAACATTTTTGTCAGAAGATGTCAGGTTGTACCATATTGATTTTCTTGTGTGCCATGTGAGACAATTTTTGGTTTGTTTTACATTGTATGGATGTGAATTAGAACACATACAAATGCCTATTCAGTGAAGGTTATTTTTTTGCATTTCACCTTCATAATTACTGATGCTTCATCATTTAAACTGCTCAAAAGATCATTGCAATAATCTTTTTATAATGACTAAGTTGCATTAATTTTTTCTCACTCTCATGTTCAAATACAATGGCTGAAATGTTCCTGCTCAAATATTTCTAGTATCGAGTTGAAAATGCTAAAATTAGGAATATTTCAATCACTAGAGTGAGTATTTGAGGTTTCTGAGTGTTTGAAGCATGGAGTTAGAAAAGAAGCCCTTTACAATTATAATTTTGGTTGTCACTGCTCTCCTGTCTTTCTTGTAATATATTTATGCATCACTCAGTCTGAAATTCTTCAGATTCAGATCTTAACCATGAGCTTGGGATGTGTTAATATATGCACCTGTCACTGTCTCAGCATGACTAACCTTTATAGATATACTAGTGATCTAATGGTGTCTCACAGCTTTGTCTGTGTCGAAATCCAGTCATCTTTACAATGTGTTTGAATCAGAGTGGAATTATATTCCTATCTGAGGAGAGGTTCCCATCTCATTTCTTGTAATTCAAGTGAAAAAATATCTGGGGCTGAATGCAGAAATCAGCATCTTTAATGTCACCAATGCAAAACAGAGGTCACATTTGTTTACAGAGCGGAGGCTCAGTTAAATAAGGGAGAAGGATTTCAATTTCATCCTTATTTGATATGGGTTTTTTTTCTTTCTTTTTCTTAAAAGACAACCAATCTTCAAGTAAAAAAATAAAGGAAAAGCTCTGTCTATATTTGCATGTATATTCATAAGCAGACCTAAATAATTTAGCAAGAGCTTAATCCTTTTCATTTCTAAATACATTACATTAATCCATTTATATGAGATCATTATTTCAACCTCTTCTGTGAGGCAGAACCTCAGTACCTAACATAGTCTTTTCAGCTAAAAAAAAGAAAAAAGGGACAAACAGTAACAGCAAATGCAGGGTTTGTTCCCATTACGGTTTGCATGCTGGTAGCTTTTACCTCAGCTCACAGATGATTAATGCCAGTCCTCAGCCTGAGCCAAGGTCAGTTTCGGTTTTCACACATAACACTGCCAGCTCAAGTTCTGCTTCTCATGCTTTGCCCTCTGTCCAGTCCCAGGCATCCCCTGCTCTTGGCGGCTCTTCCTTCACCAAGACCGTCTGTTTAGGAGGCACCTAGTTCCAATGCAGGAGCATATCTACATCCTGTAGCTCTCATTTCAGGAACTTCTTTTCAGATATCTAGTCCCAGATAGCAGACAAGATGGCATTTCTAATCATAAAGAGCCTATCACAGTAAATTCATCCTAAATCCTTTCCAAAGGCCAGGCTAACTGTGAAGTCTCTTAGGAGCTAAGTTTGCCCTTTGCAGATCAGACTGTCTGTTTTCACACAATGCATAATTAAGCTGAAGCATTCCTTGCAACAGGGCGCTGTGGTTGCTTAAACATTTACATAGTGTTGAAAAGCAATTAGACAAATTAGAATGGAAGATAGATCCACAAGGGGGTTATTAACTACAGGGATAATTTTTTTGGTTCAGGAAATCTCTAAGCCACAAACCCCTGGAGCTGGGAAAGTATATCAGGGAGATACCACTGTGTGACCTGGGCAGGCGCTTACTCATGGCCATCTCTTGTGGCAGGATCCCAGGCTAGGTGAACCTTTATGGTGATCTGCTACAGCCACCTCTCCAAAGTGTGAGTACTGCAACATTTTGAATGGATGCCACAGACACAAGCCTATAAAGCTTTCCCTAACAGAAGGTAAAATCTGTGTTTTGGAGTCGGTGACAGTTTTGCTGAAGTCAATGAGCCACTGGGGACATTCTGTCTAAGGTGATTCCAGGTCTGACAGTGGTGAAGATACTTGTTGTCTGAGTGTGACTAATCTATGAGGAAAGGGCTGAGTCTGAAAATGAATTAAATCTAATTAATAACAAAAGGGCCGTAGCTGGCTGATGCTTGTATAGCTGAATAAAACTGCTGGAAGGCTGCAGACCATTCTTAAGAGGTTTACAAGAACAATTGATTCTCAATCATTTTTATTTTCTTTGTCAGTCACATAAAGAGAAAAGAAAATTTCCTAACTGATAAAGTTTCTGGGATTTAGCTTGTCTCTTCTAACAACCGCAAAATGTGAAAGGAGGCTGAGTGTATATAGGAAAATACCTGTTAAGATATCGGTCTCATGATAAATGAATTAATCTGTACTTAGACTCACTGCATCAGCTCAATTTCTATAGCTCCTTTCCTGCAAATGTGTATTCCCTAAGTGCCATTCAGATTTACTCAATGGATATATAAACTACGTACAGAAAATACTGGCATTTCTTTAACAGTACAAAGCGACTCAACCTAAATCTGCACGGCAGGAAGTGGCTTGTTAATATTCATTGTTCACATGTAGATAACATCTCCACTGAACCAAATGCTTTCTGCGCACATGTTCTTTGCAGTGAAATTTGGAGTTACATCAGCAGTTAGTTCTGCCCACAGTCCCAAAAGTCTCAGATGAGAGAGTACAGGTGTTACTGATGCAAAATTTAAGGAATGATTAGAAGATTCCCAAATGACTAGGAAAACAATTACCAAGACCATCAGTCTGCGTGCCTAAGGGCATTTAAATTGCCACCAAACAGCTCAGAAAAGATTTACATATGTTATGTTACAAGGCTACTCCAGTTGCATTTTCTTCTGCTTTCCACTGAAGCATTAGATAAAGGACAAGCTGTATGTCAAAACAGTCGAATAATTTATTTCACAGAGGCATTTGTTTATGGAATTCATTCATTATATTTACATAGGGTATTCTCATGGACTTGCAGTGTCTAAGTTAATTGGTCTTTCTATATGTATGCAAACCTGATAAACAATTGCAAAACTACATAAAAATACAACCTGAAATTCTCCCCAGCAGCTAGTTATGCTGCATATTTTACTAAATCTCTTTGTGGGTTGTTTCTGGTGTAGCTGCAAGTGTCATAAAAAGAGACTATAGGCCTGGTTATCCATGAAACAAACTTCATGGCAGTATGGGGAAAAAAAAAAAGGAAAAAATGTTTCATCCATTTAACAATGTAACTCCAGCAGGGAAATTGAAGAACAAGGGGTAGACCCATGAATTAAAATCATGTATCCTATTTCATCTAGTCCATTGCTGTTAGCATGCTCACAGTTGGTGGTCAAAAATTAAGATGTTTTGTGCACTTAATTTTAAAGGATGAAAACATTCTATTTAATTCCACCAAAGACAAACACATTTCAAAATCTTAACGTTCTGTTATTAAACTCCTTCATTAGAAGAATCTTATTTCTTTAAAGATGATTGTGAAAGATAGTGTGTTTTATTACAAATCTAAGCTAATACTATTTGGAACTGTTGTATGAACACTGGCATAATAGAATTTGTTTCGCTTGCAGTGTTTAGCTAGAGAAAAATGGTACATTTGCTAGATGCTTTATAGCAAGAAATAGGTATTACCAATATTTGCATACTGTATTCCACTAATTGCTCTTGGTTGGTAGCTGGTTCCATTTACAGCAGAGATTATGTGCTGAAAGACAGGGAGCACTGATCCATTGTAAAGATACTGCTTAGACTCCAGACTCTTAGAGTCTGTCTCATTATGTTTCTGTCAAACTGTTTTTCTTATTTTTCTGAGGAGTGAGATGAAAAACTCGGGAGAGACTAGAGACTGTTTGGTTTTGGTGAACATCAGTTGTCCTCCAGACTGGTGGACTCTGGATGCCTGGAGACCCGTGTTGGATTATTAAGAACATCTTTGAACTCAATGCAGCATGGTGTTGCCCTTTCTCAAAAGGTGAAAGCCATCCTTGGCTTTCAAGGCCAGGGGCAGCGAACCTCTAGGAAAGGTACATTTCTTTCTGCAATTTAGTACAGTATTGAGTGCTTTTTTTTGAAGGGTTGAAATAATGTTACTTAATTGTAATACACAAAACCATGTTCCAAAATCTTAACTTTCATGCAATTAAAAACGGTGAAATAGCCTATTTATTTAAAGTTTATGTGAAGAATAATGAGTTTTAGAGCAATTTTATATGCATGGTTTAAGTTAGAAGTACTGAGAGGGAAGAAACTACATCTTTTCAGTATTATTTCACCACTTCTTCCCAAGTGGAACCAGATAGGCCAGATGTCAATGGAAGTAAAAGCTGTTTGAATTTTTAAACCCTGAGAGGCTAACTTTGCTTATTATCTTCATCGGATCTGGGTCAAATTCTGTCACTCTACTTTTCTCCAGTTCTAGCCACATCTAAGTATTACTAAACTGCAATAACATTGAAAATAGTCAGACATGGGAGGTTGAACATAAGCACCTAAATCTGGGCAATACAGCTGCATGTAAACTGTCTTTGCAAATTCTTTCCAAATCCAATTCACAGAGTATCATGTGTAAGGTGTGTCCACACCATAGCTTTAGTTTGCCTTTGGCATGTCTGCACTGCACCTGAGGAGAAACAAATTTGAACAAAGTGTATGACTTGTCTTTGGGGCCCCATTAAAACAAGTTTTCTAGCACATACACACTCACCAGTCTCACAAGACCTCTCAGCATTCTAAGAAGAAATAGTGACTTGAGCACCCACAGGGGTGTTCATAAGACATGCTGCTCAGTGGTGTTCCTGCTGTCAGGCTGCACAATATCAGCAACACAATCAGGAAGGCCCTTCATGGCTTCTGTTGGGAAGCCACAGATACCAAGAGCTGGAAAGCTACAGCCCTGAGGAAGGGAGCTGCTATATCTCCTAATGACAATAGTTATTCTAAGACTCACTTGAAGGTTGTCCTGCTTTCAGCTGAGATAATTTTCTTTCTAGTAGCTGGTATAGTGCTGTGTTTTGCATTTAATATGAGAATGTTGGTAACACACCAATGTTTTTATTTGTTTCTAGGAAGTTGTAGTGTTCACACTGAGTAAAGGACTTTTCAGCTTCTCATGCCCTGCCAGGTGCACAAGAAGCTGGGAGAGCACAGCCAGGACAGCTGGCCCAGACTGGCCAAAGGGGTATTCACTGCTGCAGAATGTCATGCTCCCTCCATAACTGTGGAAGCTAGCTGGGAGGCAGATTCTCTGCTCAGAAACAGGCTGGGCATCTTTTTTTTTTTTTTTTTTTTTGACATGTGGTGAGGAATTGCATTTGTGCATCACTTCTTTTTCTTTCTTCTTCTTCCTATTCTTATTCCTCTTCTTCTTCTTACTATTATTATTATTAATTTTTCTTTGTAATCCTATTAAACTGTCTTTATCTCAATCTATGAAGTTTTTCCCATTCTCCTCCCCATTCCCTTGCAGGCGGGCAGAGGTGAGCAAGTGAGTGCGTGGTGCATAGTTACCCACTGGGGTTAAACCACGACAAGGTGAACAGAGTCGCTAGTGTGTTGCTTTTATAGGACAGAGACAAAAGCCACTGATGGGATCATATTAACTCTGTACACCTGGTATTCCTAGTAATGGATACAGGCTTTAGGGAGGTAAAATATAACTTTCGCTACATTGCTGGCATTTACCTTTCTCCATTTACCTGTGATAGATTATTCATTCAGACCTGCTTTATACTCTTGTAAGTTGGGACTTAGATTTCTCTTTTCTCAAGTAAGCCAGCCTGATGACAGAGAAGTTATCCAGGAAAATGTTGGGAAGATTTCATATGCCAAAAGCTCAGTGAGCAGATTGGCATAGGATATCTTAGCACTTAAGGAGATGAGAATGTGGAGAGGGACGCAAACCTAAGGAGGTTTCCAGTGTGATACTGTGGGATGCTAGCCTTATCCTGCTATAGCCATACCATGGAAATGAATGGTAAAAAGAGTTATCTAGAAAGGATAGTGGCAGGATAACTTAACCATTTGGATGCAAGCAGATTGGAACAACCAGAATAATTTCTGTTTGCTTGTTTGTTTCAGATATTACTAGAAGATACATTTGCTCCGTATGATGTCTGCTCTACTGAGTGATCCAAAGCTAATGGTCTGAAGCTAATGGAGCCACCTGATGCACACCAAAGGCTCTGCCTAGAGGCAATGGAATATACACATATACTTGTGGTTTTGTGTATTTGTGTTTTTATCCGCCACTCTGGGTAAGATCTCATAGCTCATACCTCATAAACAGAACTCCATGTGCTCCATCCCTCTTATAGGTAGCCCCTGTATGACACAAACAGAGCTGTATGTAATAACATTAAGAATACTGAGAGTCAGCAATTTTTATGAGCTTTGTTGGCTTTGTGTGACTGCATCAGAGGTGGAAGGTACTATATATTGGATCATCTATGACTGTATATTGACCTGGTGTTTTGAGAGGCTATGGGAAGTCAGAATGGCCACAGCTACCTTCCAATCTCCGGTGAAAGGCCACTGCTGGTTTGTTTTCCCAGTCTGGGAACTCATCTCAGTTGAACACTAAAGAGCCAAAAGCCTTATGAAATGAGGTGACATATTACGTACTCTCTGAAAGACATGCTGACAAAGAGAAATTTTGCAGAGAATATCTAAAGAATTTGGGACAACTCACATTCAAAGGATGGTACTCTTCACAGTCTGGACTGTCTATTGCAGTGCGTTTTATCTCTTTTTCACCAGAAATGCTTTTGTTCTAAACAAAAAATATTTTACTTAGGAAAAGGACAATTTAGCCATTGATTACTATTGCACAGTCCTGAAGCGAATGGGTTTGCAGGGTACAGACAATCAAATCGGCTGAGCTAGATAAGAATGGTATCACAGGGCAATAACCCAGCTACTTGCCCAAGAAAGGAAGAATCTTGTGATTAAATCCCCAGATGCAGGTGTTAGTTAGAAATTGAAGAAACAGACTCCATTAAAAAATTAAATGAGGTTTTGTGAGACTAGGAGGGAGACAAAACTGTGTTTTGCCTACTAACTGATCAGTATTTTAAAGAATAAACTGCTCCTGCCCCATATATTTTAATTTTTCTTCAAATTAGAGTATATGGGTTTTTTTCCCCCTCTCATTCTGTTTTAGACACTTACTTCAGCATGTAAAAAGTTAGAACCCTTATCTGGATGTTGGGAACATAATAGGTGTTACCATATGTGACAATTGCCTTTTATCAGTATGAGGTCTTGAACTAGCTTGAAGAATAGCAGGAGTGCTGGAAAGGAATGGGGAGCCAATTTACCTTTCAGGGTCCCTGGTGTGAACCCTGCTGAAAACATTAGGAGTGGCTGACTTTTCAGGCTGTGCAGTGTCATGTGCATGTATGTGTTTAAGGTTTTCCAGGAGACCGGATACAGAAACAAGGATTTCTTCAGGTGTTCAGATGGGTATTACCTAGTTATCAAAATTGAAACATTTTCTTTGGTTTAGAAGATATAAGATGTCTTGATACCTAAGAAGCATTAAAAAGCATGACACATTTTCTGTTGTAGCCATCTGATTTCAAGTCCTCAGGTCACACTGAATGTGAATATGATGTTTTTAATCTTGTCACAGGTCAGGATTTGAATGCATTAACCCAGGTGTGTTTAGGAGAGCTTATGTGAGAGCACATGGTTCATGGCTTTTTAAAGACAGTCTTAGCAGGTTCAGATTGCTGAGGCACAAATATTGCATCACATATTGTGTTTGGAATAATCTTTTGTTTTTATTCAGGGAGTGGGAAAGGAACAGTGGAAATTTTATCACAGTACTTCATATTCAGAGTTAAATCATGGCATAGAGAAAATGTGGAAAATAATTGTGATTGAGCAAAAAAGAAAAGATGAAAATAGAAGATATGTTTACCTAAAAATTTAAGAGTATTTTATTTCTCTTGAATGTTAAAGGAATGCAGTTATTACAGAGCTGGAATCAGGGACATACTTTCCCTCTTCTGATCAGAACCATTAAACAGCTAAGAAAACCTCCCTGAATAATTCTTTTGGAAGTTTTTGGCACAGGTCCCACTATTCGATGAGAGACTTTGGTAATTAAAACCTAAATAACAATGCTTGGTAAAGGGGTTAGAAGAATACCTTGAGGTATACTGGGCCTGGGAGGAAGTAAGGGAGGGCTATAGAAGGACTAATAGTTTTGAAAGAAAGAAAATATGAAAGCAGTGGATATTATGATTCAACTGGGGTAAAGAAAGACTGTAGCTGAAGACTAAGAAGTTCATATATGTGATACAAGAGAATTTTAATTTGAAAAGGGACAAAGAAAGAATCTGGAAGCATACTGTCAGGGAAACGTGCATACATGGATATAGTACTTGTGCATAACTCAGTAGAGCTAGGTGACTGTTCAGTACTCACAAGCAATTCATTTCTGCCAGTAGCTTTAAAATGCTTATTTCACCTTCATACCATACATATATGCAGAGTCCTCAGTTATGTACCTACTTGACCAAAGTTATCACATTTTCCTTTCAGCTAAGCCAATTATATATGGAAAAATGCAAATGCAGGAATTTTATGCCCCTGGCCTGAATTTTTATTCTAACCAACACTTTCCCCCCCCTTCACAGCACACCGCACTAGCTTTTATATGCAAATGTCTTGGCATGATGTAGCTTCTTTCCCCCTCTGGTGGGAATGTGCAGAACTGCACATGTTACAAAAGTATTTTGTAGCAGGTACTTGTCATCTCAACGGCCCTGGAAACATACCTTTTTTCCTTCTTCTGAGCCCCTGTCTCATGGATTTTGCTTTGTTTTAGCTGTGCTTATTCTTTATTCCCACTGTTATAACGTTTCTGTGAAAACTAATGACACCCAGTAAAGAAAGGCCTATGGTCTGCAACAAGGACAGAACAATTGTATTTCTATGAAGTTATTCCAATGACCTACAGAAGGTAATAAAGAACTCTTTCTCTTCTAATTCATAAATTCAATGGAAAGTGTTGCTGACATTTTCGTTGTAAGAAAACAAGTCAGCAGAACATGGCAGGGGGCAGGACGTGGGGGGATGCTGCCCTCCTATCTGATTCTTTCATTATTCATCAGCGGTTTCCTTTTGAGAAGAGTCCACAGGGTATTCACCCTGTCTTAAGATAAAGTGAAAATATCACTGACCTGAGGTTTAGCAACAATCATTTACCAAGCTAACTAGCTTCCAACAACTGTCCTATCTGAGCAAGAACCTCAGAGGAGGCTGTTGCCACAGTCCCCAGATCCTTGCGTTGAGCCCCAAATCTTGCATTGAGCCACAGGGGCAGCTCCTTCTCAGGCTTGTGGCTGTTCTGTAAAGCTCAGGCACTTGTCAATCTCGGCAAAGCAAGACAGGAGGTCAAACAAGGTAGCATCTCTGCACTAAGGAGGTACACAAGTTATGGTAGCCGCCTCAGGTGGTTGTAGATACTTCAAACAGTTAGGAACTAGACATCTTATGGTCTCGTGAGTCATAGTGACATGAAAGAATGAACACTCCTAGGCTGTTTTAATATGAGTCCTCTTTACCATCTCCAATTACAAGATGATATCCTTGATCTTCACCTTTAAAAAGACTGGTAGAAATTTATGTATTTGCCTGTAGTAAGTGCACATATGGAGCCATTTTAAAAATACAGCATTTTTTTTTCCTTTTATAAGTTTTCAAAAAGTGATACAATAAGACTCAATTAAAGGTTGCAAATAATTAACAAAGATTTTAAAGAGTTAGGATATCGACTGAACATCAGGAACACTTGTTCAGCTGGAGATTATATAAAATAATACTACAATAATAGCACTGGGTTTTGCATATCATCTGTTACAGGACCCATATTCCTTAATAGTTTGAAATGATAAGTAATGCAAGAGAAGCATTTACATGCAAAGTGAATTTTCAATTACTGTATTATGTAGAGGTTATGCTGAAATTAATGTCTACTTCATTCTTGAATTTTCAAAGTACTTTAGCTTGCCTGTGTCTGGAAGTAAACATTTTAATCTTATGTGAAACTAAAATTAAAATTTCATCTTTTTTTCTGAAAATTGGACCAGAGGTCTAAACCAGAGTCCTGACAATGAAAAATGATCCATGGATGACCTAATCACATTGTAGACTTGTAAAAATCAGTGACAGAGCCAAACTTATGAAAAAAAAAAAAAAAACCAACCAAAACCACCACCCAAATCTTTTCTACTAATTTGTCTTTTCAATGTTCCAAACTCACAACATAATTTTGAGAAAATTTTCAGACTATTTGTAAATCCCAAAAATGTTACTTCTAGTAAAAACTTCAAATGGGATCTACTCCATGGCTATAGATACATTGCAAAAACACTGTATTTCCAGGGAACTGGCAGCAGAATATAATTTTGCCAGGAGGGCAAAAACCAGACATACTTCAGAGAAAATTATCATGCAGCAATAGGTGCTAGGCATGAAAAAAATGGGAATTGATGTTAAGAGATGGTTAAAAATAAACACAATTATTATAAGGTTAAAGATTGAATAATATGTTAGGAAACATTTTTAAAAGTAATCTAATGCCAGAGACACTGTATAACATGAAAAGCTACTTAAGTCAAGTAAATTATAAACTGTAAGTAGTGACTAGAAATTCTAGTAGATAGAATTAAGTAACAGTGAAAACTTAATTCCCCCTTCGGCATCTAGGTTTTTGGAATAGGCCCAGATTTGTCACCCAGTCAAGAGCCTACACAAGAACTGGAAAATTTTAAGAGCTGGAAAAACACTTGCCTTCTAGGTAGATTCAATAAACAATAAATTGGGTTGGACACAGGTTTAGCACTCTTGAAAACTGAAAACCCAAGACCTTTGTGGCATCTTCATGTGTACATAGACAAAAGCTTATATAAGAATATCAAGAATATCTGTACTTATTATCTGTATAACAAACTGCACATAAAAGAAAATTTTGATGCCCTTTGGTGATGCTACGAGTAGCAATGACTGGGTGAAGCAAACAGAAAATGCCGCAAAGGGCCATGGAGACAGTAAGAGAAAGGATGGTAATCTGGCCCAGAAAAGGTCAAGAGGGAAAGAAAAAGAACTTTGGAACACTCCTACTTTGAAAGAGGGAGCAAATAAATTGCCTCTTGTTGTTTGTTACCTTCTATGGTCAGGTTCACGGTATCTGCAAATAAACAGGACTGCATCAATGGAATATATAGTGCTAAATAGATGTCTTCTCCAAAGGAAAAAGGCCACAAAATCTGCATTTTTACTGTTTTGTCTATCAAACAGTAATGATATTTTTCTCTGTATGAAATAGAATTCATGTAGTTTGTTGCAGTTTTTTTTAAATGCAAATATCGTGACAAAAGTTTCTGCTCTTAGAAGAAATATTCACCACTGACAATATATCGGGCTTTGGTATTTATAAAACCTAAAGTAGTTGTTTCTNATATATATACACACATATATCTTTCCTAACTGCAAAAATCTCACAGCCAGAAAGAAAAGTCTGAGGAAGGTTGGAAAGCCATACGTCAGGCAGGAATGCTGCCCTAATCCATATGTGAAGAGATGGGCATGGCTCTGCAGCTGTACAGCTATTTCTACTTCAAGCAATACCCGAATACATGTGTGGTGCAATTACAGAGACAAGGAAGGAGAGGAGCTATAGACTCCTCAGTTGTATCCTGAATAGTTGTGACACCTTAACAGTTATGAGTCCTAAGAGCACGTTCAGCACTCATCTATGGGTCATAGACTTCATTTTTTAGAACAGACAAGCAGAAGATGGCCTGGAAATGACCAAGAAGCCCCAAAACATTAGGGAGTGAGAGAGAATCTGACCCAACAAAGTAAACAGTAAAAACTACTTCCTAGTCCTGGATTAAGAATCACAAACTATTGTGTACTCCTGTGAATGCCGTTCAGCACCAATAACCCTACCTTAGCATTGAGCATGCTTGCTTTGGTACTGATGGCCACTTTAGATGTGAAGCTGAGAAATCAGTGCTTGCTGTAAAATTATCCAAGCTGAGTTAATGTTTGGGATCTTAGCCCAAGCTAAGCTGCATGCTGCTAGTCCTGCTCTGCTTGCAGAAGCCAGTTCACATGAATTATTTATGATCATCAACAGCTTTTTGTCTCCTTGCTCCCTTTTCCTAACCAGCTTTAGAGTAGCTCAGATATGGCTACACAAGCTAGAAGCACAGTAGTGCGTACATGGGAAATATACTCCAGGTCAAAAGCTATTTCTTTTCGTGTTGTTGGAACAATTCCACCACCCCTTTCAGATGGGATGGACTGAAGACACCGATGAGAGTGTTGAGTGCCAGGGCTCAGAGGGCATCCATAGGCTTCGATTGCCCTGAGCACCTCACCTGCAGCTCCCAGTCTCTGCCAATGGTCTTTGGACCTCTCAGGTCCCTGACACTATGTGGTGTGTGTGGTGATATTATGAAAATACTGGTTTTAAAGAAATCACATATAAAAATCATTCCTGGCTATATTTATCAGTGTGTCAGTTTGGCCACTGCAAATGCCACATTATGAAAGTCCCAAGAAGAATTATTCTGGGAATTATGCATCTCATACTACTTTCTACCATGTAAGACAGTATGCTTTTCCCATAATATTTCCCCAGTATTTTCTAATTATAATAAAACAAAAATTATTCTGAGATAGCTAAATATTTACTTAATATTTAAGTAAATATTAGAATAGTTCATGGACAATGCAAAGCACACTGTCAAGCTATCAAAATGTTTGATGTGTAAAAAATGAGGAACTATCCTTTGCTAACATAATTGCTATATTTCGTCTGTGATTTAATGCTGACATATATAGAGAAAGCAATAGATTCTAGTCTTGTGCTTGATTTTTTTTTTTTAATTTATTTTCCTTTGTTATGTGAGTTCATTCTTTGATATATACCATGAAACATCAATAACAAAGTAAGGGAAAACAAATTTATAACTTTTTGTTTAAATGTCACATGTCAGCTAAAGGATCACAAAGCACTTTAAAAAAGTATTAAGTGTCTACTGAATACACACTGAAGTTGATGGGAGTCTTTTTACAGACTTCCCTGTGCTTTGGATCAATGCTTAAAGAATTAACTTTATTAGTAACCCAGTGGAGTGAAATATGGTTGGGAAAAGTTAAAAGTAAAAGAAATACCTTAAGAAGTTATACATGCTGAATTAATAATACTGGGAATAGAACTGAAAAATATTTTCAGCCTTAAGTCAGGTACCTCAGACACATGTTGCCAGTCATTAATAGCAATCATTTTAAGACTTATAGGTACTATGCAGAAATCAGGAGATACTGCAGGTATTGGAAGAGTACTGAGAGTACTAAATGCAGCAGGGTAGAACAAAGTTAACCTGTCAGTCTTCTGTTTGCCCCTTCACATATGTAATGCCCATTCATACGTGTGTAAGAGTGTGCAAGAAAGCAAAATAAAAAGAATAATACAAGAGAAATAGCAAAGACTCCACCTCTTCCACTAAATAAAACTCATCATTTTTTATTGACCACCTTGAAGAAGAAAAATCACTGTTCCTCTTGGAGAAACTACATTTGATAATTTAAAACAATATACTTGGAAATATCTGTGAAACATTAACAACAGCCTGAAAAAGAAAGCTTTCTATTCGGCATCCTGTCAGAGTTATCTGATTCAATGGTCAAATAAGTTTAAAATAATGGCCTTCAGAAACATTTTATTTGATTTACAGTAATTTCCTTCTCTTTTCAACTCTTTAAAAAACAATAACACATTGATATAATTTAGCATCCCTTGGCTCAAAACAGTACCAGGCATTCTAGGAAACAGTCCTAATCTATAAAATATGGTCTTCTTTCTACAAATCATTACATCCATGAGTAACTTGAGGTACATGAATTATTCCAGGGATTTGCTGGGACTGTTCACATGTCCTTCCTTAATTGTTTGCAGAGTGTGTACAGTAAAGACATACAGGTAACTTTACCTGTCACTGTAAGGCAAATACTTAAGTCTGGATACTGCATCAAATTAACAGGCTAGTGGTAGCAGGGTGTTTCAAATCCTCTTGTAGTTCTCAGAAAGGTACCATGACTTTTTAAAATCAAGCCCACGATACTAGTTACAGGGCACAACAGGATTTATGCAGCAAGTAGAAATTGGCACTGAAGAGCAAGAACGGAGAAACATATTTTGAAGTTACCAAGATTTTTTAGAAGGTGTGTGTAATATTTGATACCAACTGTATGTGGGGTGTTACATCTTTAGAAATCAGTTGTGTGGTACCAGGATATGAATAGCGAGGAGCACAGCTGGAAGTGGCAAGCAGGAATTGCTTAGAAAGAGAAGAGAGTTATTTAGTAATGCACTTGGCTGTGAGAGGTGATTCCCAAAGTCAGCGCCGTAGACTGGAGGGTAGATAGCTGATGCAGCAATGCTGAACTATGACAGTGACTGGGAGTGATAGATGCACCACTGAAAGATACTTAGGGGAATTGGCAGGGCTGGAGGGAAGAAAGCTGAAATCTATTGTGAGCATAAAGAAGATGAAAACCTGTTGTAGGGAGGAGTATAAGGGCTTCTATCTCCTGTAAGTAAGGAGGGAATTGAAAGCTCTCTGATGAAGGTAGGATTTTATTGTCAGAAGGTGGGGAATAACCTGAAGGATGGCAATTTGCCGAACTTGGGCCTGCTGCCTTGTAGAGAGCTTGTCATTTGCAAATGAGGAGCTTTCAACATGGGAGCAATAGAGAGACAAAAATATCGTTTGGTGTCTGGAAAGGTGGATGCTACAGAGATTCATGGAAAACATTGGTAAAAAAATGCTGTGTAAGACTGAATGCTGTGATCTTTTTTAAGATGACTAGGAACTTGATCTAGGTTAACCAAACAGTTCAGTGTTAGCTGTGATAATAATGAAAAACAAGACAATGTACCTTAGAGTAGTTCAGCCAATCTGGACATCTCATGCCTTAGATGTCTGTCACTGCTGACGTCTGCATTCAGCAAACTCTCCTTTGGACCATAGATCCTTTCAGACTAATGAATATAGACCCTCAAGCAGATAGAAATCCCCATGCGGATTGGAGTATCAAACACCAAGTGAAAACACAGAACCCAAGAAAAGCTGTGCTTGGTCAGACCAAAGATCCTTCTAAGCCAGTATTGTGCCTCTGACGAGCGGAGATAGGGACAGGGTTGCTGGCAGGCATAGGAGAGCCTAGAGATAAGTGGTTGCTATTGCAATGTTAAATTGCTTTCAACCCTAGAATAAAGAGGATAGTGTGAGTGTAGCCATGGTTTACTGCTACTTATGTGCATTTTCTTCACTCACATACAGTGTACTTAAAGGACTTCACTTACACTTCACAAGGCCACATGCTTCTTACCTGGGCATTCATCACCTGACTGATAATTACAACGACTGTTCTTTGTACTTGGATTCTTTAGGGAGTGGGCTGTAGGTAAAGTACCTTATACTCTTTAGGTGTTTATATCCTATTAATTTCATTGAGAGTTAGACAACTAATTAGAAGGTACATGCCTGAAAACCTTTGATAAGGTAGGCCTTTGTCTCTGCAAACAGATGCTATGCTGCTGATACCATTGCACGGAGTGAAGCTACACTGTGGATGGCTTTGTACATAAGAGAGGAATCGGACCTTGGAAAATCCAAGCTTTTTTCTTGAATGCCCTACAAAGTACTTTGTGACTTAACTAAGTTATTCAAGCTCATCAGGTCTCAATTCTTCACTAGCCATTTTCAGTTACAACATCTCTCTCTTTTCAAGACACAATAAGGGTAATATTTTCAAGATATTTACAGAAATATAGAACCAGATAATTACAAATCGAGAGGTGAAGATTAAATGCATAAAGCACTGTATTTTATACATTTTCAGTTGATTTCTATACAGTGTACATATACATTCCTCTTGACTAGGTAGGGAAACAAAATACTTTCTTGGTGTAATGTACAGTAAAGATCCATTTTCATGATGATCTAAATGTCTTTGTCTCTTTCAGTAATACAAATCCCTCTATACTGTATTCTAGTATACCACAAGTCCAAACTGAAAATAAATCTCTCTGGAATTTTTTGTCTGTTATTTCTGGCTCCAGATAGCAAGAAGAAGTGTATTTTAAGGGAGAGTTTGGTTCTTTGGGGGTGATTAAATGTCTAAGTCTGCCAAAACACACTTGATCTAAACAGTAATCCACCAGGAAGCCTGTGAGACTTTGAATTTTATTACTGAAGTGAGTCTACAGCTAAAATGGTTTCCCTGCCTCTTATGAGTTATTTTCTTACAGTTACATTGGAGAGCAGAACCTGATTTTATAATAAAATTTACTTAGTATGCAAAATTCCAGATGTGGAATCAATGAAGATGCGCAAACAGAATTTAATGGTGATGATGAGTGACAGATGAGAAATCAGCTCCCTCTTCTAAACCTGGAATAGCTCAATGAGGCCATTGAATTGTAGGTGTTCACTAATTTCAGAAATGCCAGTAATTGTGAATTAAACAGGGATCGAGAATGAGTTTGTTTAGGGAAAATATGCCTTTCTAAATAGTCAGCACTAAGAAAAATAGTCTTTTAAAAAGTAATTTAAATAGCAGGTTTAAAAAATTCAATACACGAGCTTTTTGGGAAAGAACTACCTCAGTGTTTCTTTTTCAAAGAATTGTCTGTATGATTGATGTAGTCGATACACTGTGTGAGCTGTGATCCCGGTGGCCAATTCACAGCAAGGTGCAGAAGGGTTAGTATGGATCGGTACTGAGGTGCGTGCAGCATTATGGATTCTGTCATGGGCAGACCAGAATCAACCTGAGGAATTTTTACTCTGTTATTGCCAACTAACACAAACTTCTAATTGCTGATTTGAGTATTCAGAAAGAGCAAAATGTGCGCAACAAAACAGACCCTGAGGAAAAGACCTGTCCCCCACCTTCCCCAGGCTCAGCTTAGGTTAAACGCCTTTCCTCCTCACTTCCTCAGCTGAGCTGCCCTCGGTTTTTGCCGCCTGTTCCTCTGGGGAGGCCATGGGTGGTGCAGGGGTCCGGGGTCAGCGCAGAACTGTTTCTGTCTGCTGCTCCTCAGATCACCCACGGCTGCGGTCCCTCGGAGGTGTTCCCTGCTACAGCGTAGGTCACCCACAACTGAGGTTTTGGAGCACAGTAAGTTGCTTTACATCAGTACTGGAGCCATCTGGAATTGGTTGTGACCGGCCTGGGGCAGTTCTTGCCTTTCCACACCAGGTACTGCTGCAGCTCCCGCTACTTAAACTAGTTCAGGCCCAATACACTCTTCTAAACTTTAACAGGAACTGACAAGGGTTTTTTGTGTGGTGGNTTTTTTTTTTTTTTTACAGCCATCTGGTAGAATGTCAGAAAATTTAATTAGGAAATTAAATCCCTGCTACAAAATGTCATAGGGTAGCTAAACAACAGCATATAAAAACGTTAAAAAGGGATAATAATGTGTCCTAAAAGCTGACTCCATTGTACCTGAGACAGGAGGGTCAGTGATTCTGAATCGGTGTCAGAGCTCTTCACAGAACATTTAGGTACAGCAGCAAAAAGTTTCAGTGACTCGCTAATAGTGAGATTCTGTTTGCATCGGTGCTTGGAGAGCTATTTAGATGCGCAGTGGGAGGTCCCACCTCTTAAGCGGATACAGGTCGTGACAATGAGACAATCTGTTGTTAGAGATCTCATTTAATATTTTTTTTTGCAAGTAAGAATGAGGGAAGTCATAGCAGTGGCTCAGATGGCAATGTTTCTCTGAAGATTTGATTCCCTTTAGTTCTTCCTCATTTCTTTTCCAAAACTGCTACTTGGGCTGCATTGTTCATTGCAAAAGTAAATTTGGACATAAAACCTGAAATCCTAACAAAGACGAGGTGGTACAGGGTATTTAGATCACTGTAGTCATATTAGGTAGATGAGAGGATATGTGAGGACAAAGCTGATTTTGACTAGGTAGCTTTGGAGTAAAGTCTCCAAATTTCATGTCATGTACAATTCCAATAAGTTCACTGCCTCTGTGAATATATGAGATTTTTCTTTTTTCCAATTAAGATATAGTCATTATTGTGCTCGGTTGAACAAGAACAGCATTTCGCTTTTGAGGACTGCCTTTTTTATTTATTTTTTTTTTACACTAGGGAAAATAATCTGTCACCTAACTCTCAGAGTTCAGCCTGTTGATTATCATAAAGAGCCCGGAGATTTTAGGACCAAGGTCAGTATGTGTGAGGCAACAGCTTTGCTGAAATGGCTATTTTAAAAGCCTGAGGTTAGACATACATAAGCAGTGTTTTTCTTCTGTGAAATGACAAGCATATTTCTCTTGTTAATGAGAAACACAATCTTTCTGAACTTGAATTTTATCAACTGAGCCTATAGAGCTTTTTTTTTTCCCTTTGCCTCCCCTCATTCATTATCCCACTTTTAGAGAGTTATGTAAAGATTTTGTCTTCCTTTTGCAAAATGTGACAACGAATAAACATCCTTACTTGGGTTACAGACCATCAAAAGTCATGCTAATACTTTTGCATTCAGGGATATTCTTCAATGAAGTCCTTTGATCTGTAAAATTAAATATGTTCCTTCCCTCGCTGTCTGTATAAAACCCTCTAACAGCCCTAAGTTTTTCTAAATTACACTGATTTCTACAGTAACATTTTGATTATGAAACATTTTCTGAAGAAAATGGTTGAACTAAGAAGACATCTTTTCAAAGACAATTTGCGCTCAGTACTGTGCAGGCAGCTGAGACCTGGGACTCAGGTATACACAGCTGTGTTGTGGCTTAGCAGATGACAACAGATGCAAAATAAATTCTTCTAGCTTAACTCTCAGTAGAAGAGATCTGGCTGAGGTATTTTACCTTTTATTTGCAACGGGTTAGCATATTTCTGCTCAGCTGTACTCAGAAACTCATTAAGACATGGTGAAACCTCCACAAGTCTCAGCCCTCAGTGACTTGCTGCTCTGAGCCCCTCAGTCCAGGTGCTTGTTTTTATGGAATAATGATCCAGCCAGTGCAGTCACAGGCTTAATCTTACGTGGCTCCAGCTACGTGCAAACGAAGCTGCTCATATGTAGGTTCACAGGAATAGTTGATAAATATAATTTTATATCAGTAAATATTAAAGGCCAAAAGAAAAGCTTATACCAGCTTAGCATTATGGCTTTCTTACAGCAGCACGTGCCACGTACAGGACACCAGCGCAGGATTGTGTGTGAACAGATAGTGGAACCGCTGCAGTTTAATTAGGAAACACTTTAAGGTCAGTAGTAAGAAGAAGATCTTTCAAACGTTGATTTTCTAAAATAACAGAAATACACATAACTCTTCAGAATGCTTCATTAGGAGCAGGTAACATTAGCTCTTAATACATATGCATAGCTGAGCCACAAAAAAGTTTGGATGGCTTCCTAAGGCCACGCAATGGGTGGAAGCAGTGGGTGTAGAAAGCGTGCCCGTTAGGCCACAAGAGATGCAACTTTGAGTAGCTCTAACACCCCAGAGACACCCAGGCCTTTATAGGTTTGCTTGTGGCCTACCTGGAGCTCTAGGAATAATCTTTGCATGTTTTGATGCTGGTGACTGCATGACTCGTGCTTATTCAGTATGCTCTTACACTTGTGCCTGACCTCGTGCCTTATTCACTGCAAGTCCTTCAAGTGCTTTCCTAGGAACAGAATTATTAAGCAATAGGCTTTTCCATGGGGTTTATCCTTAGACCATCTGAGAGCTTAATGAATATTAATATTTGGCTGTTATTTTCCTCTGTTCTTTAATAAGGTGGTAATGTGATCCCCATTTTGCATATGGAACAGAAGTTCAGAACATTGCACATTAAAAAATTAGAGCCATGATTCAAGGAGCACAGGATTTTGGATTTCATGCTTTTTGGCACAATCTCTGAGGTACTCTGAGAGGTGGCAGCTGCAAGGGGTCTGTGCCAGGCTGGGGGAGCATGGGTGTTTTGGGGGTACTTATGGCAATCAGTGCCCAGCTGGGTGGGGGCATGTGCAGTTTTTCAGATGCAGTCTGGGAGGGCAGGAGGAGTGTTAGGACCTTGTGGTGATCAAAGAGGTTTGAGGTAGCAGAGAATGATTTCTTTTTTTTTTTTTTTTTCCCCCTGCTCTGTGACTCTGTGTCTTATTCAGGCTAAGTAGTAGGGTTATATGCTTCCTGGGGTTTGAGGAAAAGACTTCTGATTTTTGGGGAAGGGACTTTCTGGGAAAACTGCTGAGAAATGCATGAGGAGTCTGAATGCAGAAATGGGGGGAAATGCATCTGTGATGTTGTGTTTAAGTTGTCTTTACCTAATTAATGGGAAATACTGGTTATGGGAAGATGTATGGAGATGAAAAAAGATGGGTGTATAAAATCCTTCTTCTTCTTTAGAAGTCTTAAACTCAGGGAACCTTTATATTGTTTGGAACCCTCTTCTGAGGGTAAATATTCTGTGTTCAAAGGCTATGTAAAGCTTTATTATATTTGCTGTAATGTGGTATCCAAAAATAACTGTGAGGAAATACCAGGTGGAAAATGTGTGCTCTTTCTTTATGAGGACACTGGCTGAGTTAAGCATTCAGGCAGTGGGGGACCTGGGCTCTTTATCGCTGGGAGGAGTTCTTGTCTGCTGCCTCTAATTCTTAGAGGAGTACCCTAGTCCCTTGGACTTCTGTGACATTCACTGTCTCTTTCTCTCTTTGCACTTTGTGCAAACTCAGCTTTATGTTCCTGCAGTTTTTCGTTCTTCCCCCTCCCTGTATTTTCAGCCTGTGTATTTTTCCTAGCCAGTCTGACCTATTCTCTTAAGTAGCCTAGCTGCCAACTTGTAGTAGCTCTCCACTTGAAGGGGTGTGAACTGAGTGTATTTAGGTTCTGCATGTTTGTCTTACAAGTTCACAATGCTTTCAAAATATGCATGACAGAAATTTTCTGATGCTGGGGAGAGCTGCCTGCTAAATTAAAAATCTTATTCCAAAGTCCAAGTATGCTAGGAAAATTCAGTGGATTAGCTGTAACACTGTCCTTAACAAATCAAAGTACTTTTACTGTAATTTTTGCTTTCTGAAGTTTCTGAATTAATTTTCTTGAAACATTTAGCCTGAAGGAGGTACTTGACAGGAGATATGTAATCCAAAAGTGCTACAGTTTTGTAAAATTTTAAACTGTCAATGAGAAAGTATTTTTAGGGTTTTTTTTGGTTTTGCTTAGCATGAATGTTGTAATCAAGTAACCTTGATTATGCATGGCATAACCAACACCTTCTTAATAGTTCAGCATGTAGTCCTTCTGAAAAGGCAAATAGAAAAGAATATTTTCTTGTTGGAGCCTTTCTAATACCCCATGTGGCAACAAAATCCTTGCATTTTTCTGCTGTATTCATGTCTTTATGAAGAATTCCATCAGCTGTTTGGGTTTTCTCTTTTGGATCATAGAAGCTAGCAATGGAAAAGACCTCCTTCATTAGGTTACCTAACACCCCTCACCCTCAGTATGAGTTTATTCACTATTGTACTATTATTTTGTCTGATCTCAATTAAAGTGAGACCTATGCTAGGAGTTACACTATTTCCTCTGAATGGCATTTCCAAAGCTAAAAGTAATCTAATTGTAATACATGTTTTGTGCTTTACAATCTAAACTTTTATTTACCTTAATTTATTCTAATGAGTCTTAGTGAAAACTTCTTTATGATGTAAAGTAACTTTCACCTCCTGAGAAGAAGTTAGCCTATGGTTACCTGTTTCCATGGCACATATGCCTCCAAGAGCTATATTTTCTGCCAGTCTTCTGTTCCCATCTAATAGACCTAAATCAAGTTTAAATTTAAGAAGGTTTTCTCTTCTTACTTCTGAATTAGCCAAGACAACTCAGCAAGTGCTCTTTCTCCCACACAAATTATTTGCAGTTTAAGTTAAATTGTGAGTAGCTTGTCTTTATTTATTCTTGAGCCAAAGTCCTGTAACAAACTCTCAGTGGTAGCAACTGGGCAACCAGTGAACCCCAGTGAGTCTTAGAATGGATGCAGCTTGGTTTTGATGAACATTATTATATGGAGTAGCATTCTATGGAAAGGGGTGAGGTTTGGTTGGATTGTTTTGAGTTATTCTAAAGAAGGATGTATTCCTAAAATTTTTCTCCAAGATGTTTACTTCCTGTCTTGTATTGTAACTTCCAAAGTCTTCAATTGTGCTCTGTCTGTTGCTTAACCCTTCAGCCTTCTGTTCATGTGAAACCTGGATTTGTTTTTTTTTGCAATATTTTTTTAGTCACAAGTTGGGTTTCTTTGGGGGGAGTTTCTTTTTTAGACACAAGTTTCTGAACTTGCTAATGTGTTATGTGCTTCCCCAACTCTCCCTGCCTCCCCATTTTTCCCCTTTGATTTTTTCTGTCCTACACTACCACTCCAATCAATAATCTCTGATGTATTTTGTGTTTGTTCAAAGATATCATTACTCCTCCTTCCCAGAATCTGTGGAGAAGTTTTTCTGTATCAGCTTCTTCCTTCCCTGCCCCACTCTCTTTTCTTTCTTTCTCTCACCCATGGCAGAAGGAACAAGCTCACTACAATGGCAGCTAATAGAGGTAGCTCATATCCAATTTCATCTGTTTTCATTACATCTCCAAAATATATCTGGTGAACTTCTTCAGGTTCTTTTAACTGTGCTTTCAGTAATTGCAGCAGACTCCAGGGCACACAGGTGATTGAGGTGGAAATGGGATGTGAGTCTGTGTATTGATCACAGTACACGGAAACCTTTATCTCTGGATCATCCAGGCCAAGTAGGTATAGAATAAAAATTGTCAAGCAGAGGAAGACAACATGTTCCTGCTCTAGGACTGACAAAGAACACAGAGGTAACATTGACAAGAACAGGCAATTAACTTTTTAAAATGCTATTCTCTAGGGTAAACTTTCAAGAAATATTTGTTTTCATAGTTGGCACCAACAGTCATCAGACCTCTCAGTCTTTAGAGGGAGGTTATCTATTTGCTAGGCAATGTATATGGCAGGATACTTTCTGTTGAGTGATTGCAGATGAAGCCTCCTTAACAATCTGCTAACACCACGTAAACACCTGCATGAAAGGCATCTATGTCTGAGCTGGTCACTCAAGCACTCCTGGGCATTGAAGGGTTTGGTCTCTTTCTCTCAAATACGAGTGCCTAAAATGAAACAAGTAACAGTGTCCTGAGGTATCAACTCTTTTTAACAGTGACTATAAAAGGAGCTTCGAAGGACAAGCTAGCATGTAGATGTATGACCGCAAGTGAAAGGACTTATGTCTTTAAGGATAATTAAATGCTATTTGTTCTGAGACCAATAAGATGCATCTGTAGGTATCATAATGTTATTAACATTCTTATTGTTAAAGCACGTACTTGGAAGTGCTGCACTGGTTTGAATAGGGGGGAAGCCTTAACTCGAAGTCCAACATGATCTGCTCTTTTCTATCATCTGTCAACTTAAAATTTAGCACAAGAAAAGATAATCCTTTGCTGTCTGTTGCCCGTGGTGATACGTAGGTGTTAGTAAGAAGAGTAAAGGAAATCCTTGTATAAAAAATGCCTCATTGCATGTGAGGGACATGGATGTAATGGCTGACAAAAAATGTTTAATAGGAAAATAAATCATCTAAGCCTGTAACAGTGTCTACCAGCACATGTGTTTTTGAGGTAGTAGGTCTCAGTGGTCATGCAGTAGCTCTTTATAGCATTAACTCTGAGATCTTTTAGGTTCTGGAACAGTCTCCCATGAAAAGTGATAGAAACCCTATTGCTCAGACTTTAAAATTAGACTGCAAGATGGTGAATGCATGTTAGAGAGCAGTAACTGAGAGGTGAACACAGTTGAGAGAGATGGACATAATAAGTCTCTTCTGTTTCTGAATTTCATGAGGTAACTGCCAAGGTAACAATCAAATCTAATTGATCAGCCCAAACATGTAACTAGATTTTCCTCTTTAGGTTTTACCCAGTGATGTGCCAACTTCCTTCTTTATGGAGCATGCTAACCCTTAAAATCTTGCATGTGCAGTTGTGTACAAGGTTTGATTAATTTCTGTCCCAATAGATGTATTAGCATAGCCATCTCTCTGTTTTGAGGCTGTTAGCTTTTATTTTGTAACTTCTGCAGTAGCTGCAGATCTCTTAGGCTCTGATAAGCCTTTGTCCCTGTTGTGAAGTGAATTGTCTTATTTTAGGCCTAGCTTGGGTTAAGCTAGAAAGTATTAAAATACCATATTTCAACATGACTTTATGTGAAGGAGCAGGCTCACTGTCACAGAACTCTTCTGAATATATGTACACTCAGAAAGTCTCAGGTCTTTTTGTCCTTCTTGAGAATCATGAAATTAGCGGGGGGGGGGCGGGGCTAATTGTTCCTCTTGTTTTGACTCACTATAGGTTGTTTTTTGCATGCAAGCAAATTTTAATGATTGGTATGTCTGCTTGCAACTATCCAAAATAGTGCGTAGTCATAAACATATGAGAAGACATTTTGATGTCTCTCAGTCATCTTGGTAGTCAGCTAGAGTCAGTCTGCAGCGTTCGGATAAATATGGAAAGCATACCTTTTGGATAAAATAAGCTAATTTTATCCTCATCCTGATAATTTTCCTGATTTAGCAATGCCTATCCTACTACTGAGTATCAAGTTGATTTGCTGAATTCCTGTGCATGCAAGTGAGACTTGAAAGGAAAACTGGCATTGGGGCTGCAAGGAAAAGGACAGTCTCTCAAGAGCAGGAATATTGATGAACCTATCCCTCAGGCATTCTTAATTGCAGTCAGTAAAACTTGAGTCAGTGTAAATTATAAACTGCTCATGGGCACAAGGGGTACAGGGAGGATAGTCAAAGCTCCTGGAGAATTAAAGAATTTGAGACTCGAAATATTGGTTTAAGATATATGTAGTAATCACAGGTTCCAATTTTTCTTTCTGTTTTAATTCTTTTTACCTGAATGTATGTTAAGTTAAAGGTCGTGAAGAGATTTATGACTAAAAAAAAAAAAATCAAATTAAAATCTCCTTGCTGCTTAGAAGAGAAAAATCTTATAGGGAACTGAAATGTAATAGTGTTATACCCTGATCTTTTTGCTATCAATGCTTCTTCAGTATAGAATAAATCAATCCAAGGTATTTAGTTTTAGTTTAGTAACTTTCATCTTGTTTCTTAAATAGTGATGCAATATTTAAGACTGCCTATATACTTCAAAAATCTAGTTGTTTTTAGTAAGTGCTCAGTGATGTGAGAAAATCCAGACAAACAATTTGACTAATTCTGGGTTTGATGAGACATACCACATCCTTTAATTCTTGCAACCCATGTCTCTACAGAGAGGAAGAGAGGAACTGTCACAGATAAATGCAAGCAAATGTAAAAAGAATGGTCATATCAGCTCAAACCGAGGGGGTGTCTATTGGAATATTCTGCTTGCAGCAGTGGCTGTGAGTGGATACCTCTGTAAGAAGAAAGACAGGGCAAACCCAGGCAATGTCCCTATCCTTCAAGTATTTTCTCTTTTGACCAGAGAGGAAAAAATATAATGTCCTTTGGGGGGGTGCAGGTGGTGAAGGAACAGGTATATATTGGAATATAACATCTATGTAGGATTTAGGGGTTTGGAATCTGTGGGTATGTTTCTGTGGGTTTTTTAAATAATTTCTTATTTCTTTATTTTTTTAATAATAGAATCATAGAGTCATTTTGGTTGGAAAAGACCTTTAAGATCATAGAGTCCAACCATTAAATGATGATGAGCTGTAAGCTTCTAAAATAGACTTTCTTTTAAGCACTTTCAAAATAAGGCTTTATACCATTTTTGTTTTCTGCAAAGGAAAAAGGTAAGGAAACATGTACATCTTTCTTAAACTTCTGACTTTTGATCAAATTAGGTTTTCTGCCTAAGTCAGGTATGAGGATTGGAAAATCTGTCTTCAAATAATAGCAGCTAAATAGCACAAAATCAAGGTGATTATGATTTATATTTCAGCATTGCAGGATTAATTTGAAATCACAGGCTTGAGATGCTGAATTAGAATAAATTTTTAGGCAGAAGGTTGGAATCTGATGGCAAGTCTGTTGGAACTAAAAATATCTACAATGAAAACTGCTCAATTTGCCAAAGAAGTTGATTTTTTTAAAAAAGGGTTCCACTATATGATATGCCTATCTTTATTTTAGGGCAGTTAATACCTAAATATAATACTAGCGTAATTCTCAAACTCTGAGGAACTCACTTGTGTTGCTCACTAGACTATGACTGTGAGGTTTAAGGTGTGAAGAACCTGTTTGTTGTGGTTATGCTTCTTCCCTGGAGAAGAGAGGTTTAGGATAAAATAATTATTGCTATTATTCATACCATTTGTCTTGGATATAAACTTTGCAAACATTTCAGGTGTTTGCCAATAACTAATTTTCCCCCCCTCCAGATAATATGTTCTCTTGCTTGTCTGCTTTTCCACTTTCTTTCACTGTTTATCTCTTGAAAATCTTTATGGTTACAAGTAGGCTTCACAACTCCTGGAAGAAAGGCTCATTGAAAAGCAATCACAGTGCTCTGAGTCTTGTGCAGCTCGGCTCTGAAGGTGCCTCAGTCAAATGGTGGCAGTGGGTGCTGGGCTTCTGGAGGAGCAGCTGTTGCTGCCCTCTAACAGAGGCAGCAGAAGCCACATGTGCTGCATCACAGTCCCTGCAGTTTGGAGGCCAGCATATACATTTACACCACCCATTGAGCCTGGCTTTAAGTTAGAACTGAGCTGAGGAAAGCGGTGGCTGAAGAACTGGTATGTATTTGCTTCTGATGATTGCTACTAGAGTGTTCATCTGGGTGGTGTAGACAGCTGGCAGTAGTAACTCCTCAAACTTCATCAGCCAGCGGTGTCTGGTCATACCTGGTGACAGCCTAGCCTGTCTATATGAGCCTCTCAGATCGTCTTTCACCCCTGATATGATCTTGCTAATAACTCTCTCAGTGTGGAAGTTGTAGTCTTAAATACAACTTTTCCTTGATAAAGTTGCTGAAAATTAAGAAGAAGCAAGGGGGCTGGGCTGACAAATAGCATGTGGATTTGGGGTTCACTAAATCAAAACAGGTTAACATAATAAAACCCAAGTGAAATGCTGCAAAAATCTTTGAGGGACTTTGGAGGTTTTGTGTATATGCATGCATACCGGGCAAGTACTTTCTCTACTGAGGGCTTTGAGCAATAAGCTCACATGCTTAACTTGCACTGAATTTCAGAACTTGTTTTCAGAGGTGTGATATTAGCTGACAGGTCATCAAGTTCAACAGAGTTAGGTAAGGGCCAGAGTGAGGGAGTTGAAGTGAGGTTTTGGGGGTTTTTTGGGGTTTGGTTTTTTGTGGAGTGGGGAGATGTTGCAGGGAGTGGTATATCTGCCTGGTTCATACTGTTTTATAAACTGCCTTTGTTTTAAGCATGATGTGGGAATATGAACAAAGATGCTTGTAAGACTGTATTAATCAGGGCTGTGATAAGATGTTTTGTCCCAAGTGCTACACAGGCTGCCCGCGGGTGGGTGGGTGGAGGAAACCAAAAAGCAGCCAAGCCTTGGAAGTGTGAAAGATGTTTTTTCCTTTTGATTAATGTGAAAGTAATTAGCAGGCGGTATGGTTTTAACACAGCTGTAAGGACAGATGAGGTAGGACGAGGTCCTTGCCTGCACCTTTGGGTTTATGATGAACAATACTTGGAAGATATTAACAATATCTTATTCTTACACAACAGTTGATTTCTTTTCCCTCATCTTTAACATGTAATCTGTGTCATAGAAATTAGAATGCAAGCCAGTTTAATTCTTTTTGCTGTTGTTCCAGTCCCATGGATTGTAAACTTTAGCTATGTGAATTGGTTTAATTAGCTTCAGTGTAACCTTTTTTATATACTCAAGAGATTCTGACTGCACCTGGAAAAGCAACTTTAAGGTGGTGGAAAGGGCTGTCCACAGTGGACTTTGGTCTAGACATGAGGTCTGTCTTATGAAAGCTTAGCTGACTAGTTAGAACTATAGATATTATGTCACTGATGAAGTTAATATTCTGAGATTAGCCAAATTACTCATGCCACAGTCTTAGAAAGTAGAACACAAACTGTTAGCTTCATTAGTACGTGTTCTGGGATGATGTATTCCCTAAACAGAAAGTATCAACATACTGCTATAAGTTCGTGGCATGCCTGTGGCATTTTGAACACTGCATGAGGTGGAAAAGGTTCGTGACAAGACCGTTCGAGTGAATAGAGCAAAGTCAATATGAACGACAGTTATATACATCAGGGCTTCTCAGCATGAAGAAATGAGTCCAGGCAGGGTATGACAGAAGACTATGAAGCTGTGAGTGGCGTACACAAGTGCACAGAGCATTTCTGTCTCTGATCTTGCAACTGCTATGGCACATATAATTAAAGGTTGAGACAGTGTACTTGGAAAATACCACAATTTGCTTCCCTTGATCTGATAGTTGTCTGTGACAGCGACTGTCACAGGCAAAATTTTGGCTACATGGACCTTCAGTCTAAGCTGCTGTTGGCTGCTCATGTTTCTACGTGGATAGGCTCGGTTATGCTCATGGATGAATGAGAAATGTTTCTGTTTAAGCTCCATAAGTCAAGAAAACAGCAAAGTTGTCTTGCAGTGTTGGGAATAGGATGGGTTGTGGAGAGGAGAAATAGTTGTAGCAAAGAGAAAAAACAGTTACAATTTACAATGTCTCCTGTTAGTTCTGTGGACTTTCATATTAATAAATCATTTTAGATTTAAATTATAATGCAAGTTAAGCTGAAAAAGTGAACAAAAGCCCAAGTGACTATGTGTGATTAGTGGAACAGGGCTGGTCTTCCATCTTCTGAAACAGTTCCCTACAGTGCCCTATATTTCTCTTTCCAGATACCATGGAGATCCAGCGTTTTTGTGCTGTATGGTTTTGGAAGTTTACTGTCTGCCAAAACTGCAGGGTTTACTTATCTGTAGAAGGCTTTTACTCAGTGTTAGTATTAAATATTGTGGCAACAGTGCTCATGGACAGTGCCACATTAGACCCATAGTCCTCTGTACTAAAGTAAAAATAACATTGCCATGGTCAGTGCATCCAGGCTTTCTTGCCAGCTAGCCTATGGATGGGCTATGTAAAATAACACAGGCATTTACATCTCTGTACTTGCTCAATCACAGTTTAGTTGCTAGAACTTGTTGTGGTAGCTCTTTTTGTGATACAAAGCACCAAACTCACTTCATGTAGCTCATTTAATAGGGAGCTCTGTCAAGTATATTTTAGTTACTCAGACCTATGAACTGGTTCCTTACCAGTCCTGCATAGTTATAACGTACTGTAATAATCCCCAAGCTGCTTCTGAAGAATAGTTGATTTTTGCTTTCAGGTTCCTGAGGGAATTTCAAAGTGTCATTGGCTGCAAAAAGTTGGAATTATGGATGCCAAGTGAGACAGCAGTGCTTGCATCCTGAACCTGATGCAGAAGGTCTGAATTACTTGTGGGAAAGCAAAAGCAATATGACTGTTTTCATATCTCATGGGAGTGAATTACAGCTAGAACTTGTACTTGCCACAAGAGAATACCCAGGTTCATGCACCAAAGCAGGTCAGCTACTTAGGAAAATGGAAAATCTGTTTTGTCTGTTGGACTGAGAACTCTAAACTCATTTCACAAGTGAAGGGTTTCAGCAGAACAATTCTCAGTAAAGGAGGGCATTTCAAGCACCATCATAAACGTAGTGCTGGATGTCTGCCTCCAGTGACTTTCTAAATTTTTCTTTTCCTGCCAGAAATCCTTTCTTTTCTAAAAATATTTACTTGACTCTGCATATTGCTGCCTAATCTAGAGATGGATAACATAGTGCTGATTTTAAAATCCTGACTGGTACAGGATATAAGAATGACTTCCAAAATAGTGCTAAAATTAGTTGCTTCGGAAAAAATTTTCTAACCTAACACGCTCTTCTGGGTGTAGTGTGCTTTCTGCACTCTCCCCTCCCCCTGTAACCACTACTGCCATCCTAATCTTCTAGACCATTTAGTACCCTCCTCTTATCCTAAGTAAAATACAATTGCTGGCTCTGATATTCATTAAGTGATAATCCAGATTAATTCAGACTTTGATGTAGAAACAGGTCCTATTTCATCTGCAAAGAAATCCAGATCGCCCCATGGAAAATGCACACGCACACACATGCATGTGCACATACACGCACACAGTATGTAGAATGCCTTAAAGAAACTGTAGCTAACCACCTTATTAGTATTCCTCCCTCCTCTGTGTTTCACTTGCAGCAACAGAGGGCTGAGCAAAATGCAGTAGAACAGGGACAGAGACAGAGCTGGCAATCATCTCGGTGCAGGCTGCTGAATGTAGGGGGTGGGGGGGATGCAGCAAAGCAAGATTAATAACCTTGCCATAATCCTGTGCACCCTGGAAGGAGATACCTCTGGTGACTGAGCTGTTCTTGTCTTGATTAATTGGACTGAGTGAATGAGTGGCTGGCAATCCACCTGGTTTGGAGGCGACCCCCTGGTTTTGCTGCTCTCTGAATCCTCTACCCATCTGGGAAGGTAACAGTGAGACATACCATCTGCAGCACACACAGCAGCTATTGGAGGCTACTACAGACAGTTTGCACTACAGTTTTTTGGTGAGCAAGAAGCCAGGTATATTGTACAGTTGGATATTTCTGTGCTCAAGATACTGAATTTCACAATCTGGTCCTTCAGCAACCCCCTACGCTCCCTTTTCAAATTGCCTTTGAGTTCTGGGCTTACTTTTGGCATAGTCTCCTGGATGCATTTTGCTGGGGATGGAAAAGCAGTAAATGGAACCTCTGAAAACTAATTGTTTTGCTTCTGTGTGACTCGAGAAAGAGAAAAGCGAAAAGAATCAAATCCAGCTGGCGGAATTTAAATTTTGTTCTGAGAAGTTTACAGAGGGACGGCACAAAAGGTAAGTCCAGGGGTTTGTCTATCCCTTCTGTTTCCTTGTTTGTTTCCTGCTTGCTTGTTTGAGCTGGGAAAAAAGCTAAAACATGAGTACTGGGTGCATATGGAGTGTGGTGTTTGTAAAGTCTGTACTTGTAATTTATATTCCCTTTTTACTCCCTTTTCCGTTTTGTGATTTTTTTTTTCCCCCTTTTTTTTTTCCTTTTTCTTTTTCCTTCTTCTCCCCCCTGCCATTTGCACAGTAAAAATCCTTGCAAAATAATGATCTATAGTGCTGGAAAATGTTAGTTAAAGAGCACTAGAAAGCTCCTTTCATTTCAAAGGTATTAGAATTTCTAGGGAGATAATTATTTTTATTAAACCAGCTAAAATATTTGGAAAGTATCTAGAATGGGCAAGAAAAATAGCTCATACAATATCTTCAACAGAAGTCTCCATATTTTCATAAATCTTGTCTAGTTTTTTTCTCTGCATTTCAGTCAGCTCTGGAATGATGAATATGTAAGTAAAAAGCTGCTTCTGCTGCTGTTAGCAGAAGTAGAAGGTAGCAGAATGGAAATTGAGGATTTGTGCATCACTTATGTGAAGTTCATATGTTTGCTTCTCATTAACCTTTTGAATGCTGCTGCTTGCTCCCCCCGCCCCCGCCACCACCCCCCAGCTACAGAATTTATGAAATATGTAGGGCCAAACAGTAATAACTCAAATGGAACAGAGTGCCAAACACAAATGAGTCCTTGTGGTCCCTTGATTTTTGGGATGGAGGTGTTACTAAGTGCTCAGGTGACCAAAGTAAATGTCTCATCCAGCATGGTTCATGGCACTCCAGTATTTCTGGAGCTCTATCAATCATACGGCTGTGGTGCTACTCGGTGTTTAAACCTGGCACTTATCCTCCCCACACACCTCCCCCCCCCCCCCCGTTTCTCCCGGACAACGATACCTGTTTTCG